>OZ026525.1:8383377-8820877 GCA_964019695.1 Loripinus fragilis
TGGTGGGTGGAATGGATTCCATATCCAATTCTGTTTTAGTGCAATCGCAAGAACCTTGTTGAATCATTTTTCGTCAAATATATCTCTTTCAAATACCAGACGTTTAATTGGATTAAACTTTTTTGCTCTGCTTTTAAAACCCCTCTTAACAGTTCGGTGTCTAGATTGAGACTGAGGCTTTTTGCGTTTTTGAGTTGAATTTATAGCCAACTGATTTATAGTAGACTGACCAAAAGATTTCAAAGCTGTTTTTCCTCTTTGTTTTAAAACTTTTTTTACATTTTCACCACCCACAATGTCTTTTA
Source organism: Loripinus fragilis (assembly GCA_964019695.1). Lineage (NCBI taxonomy): Eukaryota > Metazoa > Mollusca > Bivalvia > Lucinida > Lucinidae > Loripinus > Loripinus fragilis. The sequence continues at coordinate 8,383,683 of OZ026525.1, forward strand.
GAGCTTGAACCCCTTGATCTTTAGCTACTTTTTTCACGCTTTTTAAACTTGCTTTTGCGACAGGTTTTAAAATTGGAATCATTGTTCTCAATGCAGCTTTAAAAATGGATCCTAAACCATTGCCATATTGTCTTGAAACGCCTCTGTACACGGGAAAGTCTCCTTTCCCAGATTGAAGAGACATAATGCTTCTCGATTGTTTCAACATTATTCCTTCTGTCGAAAATGTAGTTTCACTAACGTTTTCCCAGAGATAAATGGCACATTTTCACCTGTATCACCTTTTATACTAATGTGCACCTGATCTATGAAAGATTTTGCCACTGGTACATAGTGTACATTGACAAATTCTTGATGCAAATGATTGTTTTCTCTTTTACCTTCAAATGGCAATACTCTCAAAATAGGTGCAGTAACATCACCAATAAATGTATAGCTTGCTAAATCAGAGTAAATGTAAAGTTGGTGAATTTTTGTATTTAAGTCCACACCATATCTGAAAATGTATTTTTCATTTCCTAATGGTTTATCAAAATAATTTCTATCTACACCTAATATTTCTGCAATTGCCTTTGGAAAAATAATTTGGACTTTTGTAGGATCTTGAACATCAAGTTTGACTCGAGCACTGTTTTCACCATAAGTGATTGAAATGGTAGCATTGCTATTTTTCAGTGTCAGTCCATATCGAAAATTGATACTTTTTTGAATTTCTTCAACTAAGTGGCGTGGAGAAGCATAATAACCATTTTGGATATAGATTTTTTGGTCTAAATATGATACATACTTTGTACAATTATCAATATCTTCACACATTTTTCTATCAGTAAATCTTAAAATCACATAATTGTTTTCCTTAGTGATATTATTTACTTCAGTTGGAGTTATGACTTCTACCAAACCTACTTCCCAATTATCTTTTTCAATTTGTATGGAATGATCTAATTTCACTTTAAAGTCACATTGCGTATTTTTTGAAAATGTACTGAGTGAACTATCACTCAAGAGTGTCAAATAAAAGTTGTTCATGGTTTGAGTTTGGATGAATCTGTTTCGTCAGTAGAAATTGGATTAGTTTGTTTTCTAAATTTTAAACCTGGGGATGGTAGTATGTAACCGATAGAACTACTGAGTAAAATTAACCACAATTCTTTATCTGGACTTCTCAGACTGATTTGAACTAATGATGTGATAATGATCATGTAAACAACAATGATCTGAGCAAAAAAAGTGAACCGATTTTTAACAATTCGATCACTACCTTCTGCAGATTGTACTGAAGCAGTGTCACCACGTACAAATGATCCTCTGAGATCCATTTTCATGCTTTTATACAAGATCAGATTCTAAAATCCAACTGTCAAATTTTGAAGGATACCCTTTCCAGTGAACTTTAATTTCTTTCACCCACTTTTTTCCTACTTTACGTTTTCTGTGATCTAAAACAGAATCAATTTCGTAAATTTGCTCTTTCTCTACACGTTCTAACTCGTGTGAATAAAAGGTACCTTTGACCACTTCACCCTCAAGATCTTTTATTTTATAGGTGATAGGAATCTGAGTTTTGACCACTGCTAAAATTTGAAATAATTCTTGTGTCCAGTTTGGTAAATAACCTTTATCAAATGTGCGTTTTGTTTTATTGATACGCACAAAATCACCCACTTTGAATTTTGGTTTGACTTTTTTAGAATTCGATTTGCCATATAAGTTTTCTGACACCTGTGGTTCATTTTTAAGAGTCACAGACACAGGTGCACATTTAATACTTCGATGATAAGCGTGATTGTAACCATGTACTAATTTGGAAAGAATGTCTACATATCTCAAAGTGCGATGATGAGTAAAATATTTCCACATGCGAGTTTTCAAAGTTCTTTGAAAACGCTCGACAATACTGGCTTTGGTTTCAGGATTTTCAGTAGTGAAGAAATGAATCTTCTTAGTTTTCAAGAAATTTTGAAATTCTTTATTTTTGAATTCAGTTCCTTTATCTGTTTGCAAACTTTTTGGACATCGTCCACTTTTTAACACAGATTTGATAGCAATTACTAAAGTTTTTCCAGTTTTATCTTTAATAGGTACCACCCATGCATATTTTGAAAAGACATCTATAATGCAAAGTAAATATCTATGCTTGTCATTGGACTTTGATAATTTTGAAAAGTCTGCCAAATCTGCTTGCCACTGAGTATCAATTCCAGCCACTACCGTTTTGCGTCGCAAAAACTTTTTACGAATAGGTTTATGTAAAGTATAAGTTTGTTGTTTTCTTAACCAGTCTCTAACATCTTGAAGTTTAACTTTTTTGGATGATTGTTTAGCAAGTTTGTACAAAGCTTGTTCACCTGCATACGCAGCAGGACTTTTAGGATTGTAATACAACTGTTCAAGCTTCATTGTAACTGACCCATGGAGAAGAAAACTCTTCTTTTATACGTTTTTTGGTGGCAGATAAAAGCGCAGGGGATGAAAAATGGTCTTTAATACGTTTCCTAACACCCAAACTCTTTGCAGACCTGACAGAAACGGGAATACGACTTGCTGTTTTTCTGATGGTGCGTTTTTGTTTGGGAGTGATATAATCCGTTTCAGGAGTTTCTGGAGCACGATGCATCCAGTCCCACCTTTCCCTATTTCCAATCACATCTTGGGGAATATTCATGTCTCTTAAACCTTCTGCAAAAGCTTGCCAACCTGTAGGTTCACTGCCTTTACGATGTCTAATGACATCATTGACCAAATCAATAATATTAGACCCTGGAATAGATTTGCCATAAAGTTTGACTGTACCATCATCTTCCCAGGACACATTTGGGTTATTTTTTAGAAGTGAAACTAAAAGCTGAGCTTTACGTTTCATGGTGGAGGGTACACTATCTATAACCAATTGATTCATTTTGGAAGAACTAGGGTCAGATGGTGAAAAAAGAGATGTTTCTTTTAAAGCTTTTTGATGAGCCGTTTTAAATTTGTGTAAGGTCTGGCCATACAATTGAGATTTTTCAGCTTCAGACAAATCTTCATTGGCCATGACAGAAGATAAGTCTCTTTGAAGACTGGCTGTGGCAGATACGTTAGGATTGGGAGGCAGTCTAGGTTTTTGAATTTGTTCCTCTTTCCAGCGTTTCATGTCTTCCCAAAGTTTAAATGGCACAACAGCCATTTTACGACCATCCATATTTTATTTTTTGATAATTTCACCCAAGACAGAACCTATGATAGGAGCAATTAAAGGTTTTAACAATTATCCTAACAAAGCTCCACCTTTTTGATTAATAATTTTCTTTTTTGTGTCAAGTGGAACTTGCTTAGAACTCAGTAAACGTATATGTTGCTTTCTAGCTCGTAACTGATTCTTTTGAGCATTTGTCAGACGTACATTGCCTTTTATAAGATTGATGCAACATTCCCCTACACAATCAATGACTTCTTTAGGAGATTCTTGAATCATTTTCTTACGACATTTATTGGATAAATGAGTCAATCCTTCCAAAAATGTACTATAAGTTTTAATCAGAGATTTTTTTCTCATTTTATTTTGCAATTTTCTACGACGTGTTGTTGTTACAGCCATGTTTATGAGTGTGTACAAACATTTGATGTACAGTCCTTTTATAGTTTTTCTTAAAAATGAAGTCGACGACGTTAAGAATGAGGTGGCGATGGATATTTGTTTGGATTTAACATGTGCATGGTAGCACCAAATCCATGTCTTTTTAACAAATCTTGTGCTCTCAAAGGAGTAAATCTTGCTAAATTTATGGACGATCGTCTTGCATTTGTGTTTGGAGAATCAATACCTAAATTTTGCCATGAGGCAGGACTTTTACTTTTACGTTTTGTTACAAAACGATCATCAACCTTTCTTTTTTTCTGTTTTCTAGGTTTTTTCACTGATTTTTTCTTAGGATGTTTAGGTTTAGTTTTCTTGTTAAATTTTCTCATCAACTTATTTCCATCCCATCGAATCAGACTTCGAATGATCACACCACCAAAGAATCCACCACCTCCAGGTTTTAAAATGATACTGCGTTTGACTTCAGGGTCAACAATTGCACTTGCTAATTTTCGAACATCATCCTGATGTCTATCCATAAATTTTTGAGTTTGTTTAGGTAATTTCATCTTACCCTGAACAATTTTTCGAGCTGCCAATGAAAACCATTTGATCATTTCAATTAAACCAGCATTTAAGAGTGATTTTCTTTTATGACTATCATGTTCTCTGCTTAAATTATACAGAGCACGTATCAGATTAGCTGATGTTCGTTGAGCCATTTTGACACAAATGATGGATTTAAACTCAAACACACCTTTTTATACTCCTGGAAAATAGACAACAGGTCCTTGTTGATCTGATTTTGTAAACCAGTTTTGAAAAATTTGTGTTCTGAATCTGAGATAATCAGGTGTATTTGGTTTCAAATCGACCAATAAGTATCCGTGAGGTATAGATGTGGCATCGTTAAACGCATGAATCATATGGGGAGCTTGAAGTTGATTGGCCAATACTTTAATTTGCATCTTATCTCTTGGACTTTGAAATAAAACTAAATAATGAGCATTCAAACTGATGGTGCGAGAAGATTTACTTTGTTGAAATAAATTTTGTGTGATGTACACCACACTTGCATTTCTATGATGTCCTTTTCTTGTAAACCATAATTTAATTTTTTCTTCATCCTTATCTCCTAACATGTCATCAAAAATCACCAAGTGCGTTGCACTGGGATCGGTGACAATCTCATCTTCATCATCGGGAATACCTTGAATAAATTTGATATTTGACCCTTCACGTTCTTGTAAGATGTTATAAGATTTTTGCCATTCCTTGTAACACCAAACAATACGTTGGGGTAAAATATCAAATAAATCTTCTTTAAACTCAATCATCTTTTTAACAAATTCAGTTTTACCCGATCCACTTGGACCAGAAATAAAAATATTAGAAGGATGTTTAAAAAACAAACTTCCAATATCTTGATTTGAGTCCAACTGGTGTGTAGAAAGGGCCATGTCTAACTGTGAAAAAATAACAAACACAACTTTATTTATACTCAAATTTTAATGAACATGAACCAACAGTTTAATACATAATTTAAAAAAAAAAACAGTTTAATATATCAAAAAAACTGTACAATACATGTTTATCAGACACAGCTCAGTACCGCTCTCCCGCTCTCCGAGGCACGTCTATAGTAATAATAGAATAGACGTGCCGGAGAAGAGAGAGAGGCAGGTCATGCAACTAGTGTTGTGATAATGAATAGTGTTAACATGGAAATTCAATAATGGAGTTTATAAATTATATGGCGGACACCTCAGTACATGTTTATTAGAAAAAATACATGATCATCAGAACTACTCTATGCCAAATACCCATAAGGAACAGTATATCCATCTCCAACAATGACACGCTTAGTATAAGTGAACCGATAAGTCTTGGATTGCAATTCAGTAGCCACAGTCTTGTCTTTATGTTTTCTGATCCGATGGTAGTTGACAGTTTCTCTGAAGTCTTTAGATTCTCCCTTCACCCAGTTGAGCATACGATCAAAGTGAATGACTTGAGATGTATTGTAATCTAAAGTGAGTCCTTTCACTTTGCAAGTTGATTTCCTCCTTCCATCTTTGTCTACAAATTCATAGCCATAGTTCTTTGGTCCCATGCCTACAAATTTCACAATTCTAGCCTTGGGCACTTCATCTGTCCATTCTCCAAGTCTATTGTTGACAATAGTAGGGTTCCATAAATGGGGTTTGTGATGATAAATGATAGAGTCTGTATCAAAGTAGAGTACACGTTCATTCAGCTTTTCCAAGATTCCATAGAGCTTCAATCTGGCTTGAGCAGTGACGAAGGCAGCGACAATCACATTACTGCAAGCATGCGGCTCCACACTAGATTCTGTATCGTCCCAGTTGACCAGTAGAAGATTTTCTCTGCAAATGTCCACATTCTTGACAATCTTGTTTGGATTCGTCACCAGATCAAAGAACTTCGAAGGTTCTGAGATATATTCTGTCTTGGTCATATTTTCTCTCTGTGCCAATTTTTCCCAGAGACTGTTTAACATGATCTTGGCAATAGCTCTCATTCCTTTATTCTTCTCAACATTCTCCAATCTGATTCCTTCAGCTTCAAAATAATCTTGCTTGAACTTGATCTTATCTTGCTCAGTCATGCACCAATCAGGGTATCCACTTGATTCTTGTTTGATTCTCAGAAAAGTATCGATATAGCCAGCAAAAATCCCTCCTTCTCCAGATGCTTCATCATATTGAGCTGTCTCTGAGAAATGCCAGACTTCATACACGTCCAATAACTTGTAACCCCTGTCCAAAGCCTCAAACAATTCGATGGTAACCCAAGTCCCTGTAAAACTTCTATCTTCTTCCTGTAAATGAGTACATCTCATATGAGGATCTGTCTTTTCAGCACAACTTCTACACAATGGAAACATCAATTTCTGACTGCATTTCTGAGGAAGTACTGGATGGTACAAATTGGTGGGTGGTAACACTTTACACTTGATCAATCCACAGTACTGTCTGATATTGTCTTTGTCAATATTCTCTTGAGAATAGATGGTGGGATGTCCAAGTGGAAACAGTCCGTACTTGCAAATAGTTGGATAGAGTGAACACACATCGATGTACTTGATTTCTTCATTGGAGGATTCATCGATTTCCTGATAGAGTTTGGTCGAGTTAGTTCTTCCACCAAATAAAGCATCTCTTGGTCTCAAAGGGTCTAAGTTTGTAAATTCTGAGTCCACCAAAGATCTAAAGTCTGGATCTTCCTTGTATCTCTTGTCATAGTCACATTCCCAAAGTTCCACCACCTGATATCCTGCTTTTCGTAACTCTTCACTGTTGCCAATAGTCAAAATATACAACTGATGCATGGTCAAACACTGATGATGTTGAACTCTGTTTCTGTCTGGAAAATGAGTAGGGCATCCATACCAGTAACATCCATAGAATTCAAATACTGTTCGAGATTCTTCATGGTAGCCATCCACATAATGTCCATTGATTCTCTGCTCACCACCATTCAATGCATGTTTGATCTCAATACCACGTGTCTTAGCTTCACTTTGAATCCATCTTACAGCTTTGATAGAGTAGTTCATTTGATTAGGATAACCTTCAGGTGGGATGATGGCAATACTGTTTTCAGGCATATGATTTTTTCTCCATACTTTTGAACAAGCTTGAGCGATAGTGCAAGCTTCAGACAAAGGATCGAGTCCACTAATGTTGATCAATTCTCGTCTGAAACAAGCACATCCTCGTCTTAGAATATCAACATCACTACGACAGTATTCTTCCATCTCCTGTCTGAAGTCAAATATAGCACCACTCTCAATTTTCCCTTTATGCCAAGCTAAAAACACCTCACGATCCTTGACAGACATCTGACCAGGATTGTACATGTCCACAGGAAAGTAAGGTCCCACATACTCTTGGTTTGCCAGTGTATTTGCAAGATGAGGAAAGTAACCTTTCTTCATCTCTGTCAAGCCAAATGTATCTGGGAAATTAGCCAGTCTCATATGCAAAAACTGATAAGAATCAAGGAATGTGACACGTCCTACTTTCATTCTAAGTATAGTATTTCCATTCATGATCACTTCAGGTTTCACTGTACCATATTCTAAGATATAGTGTAAGATGAACTGACCATCATATCCTCCCAAATTGTGTGCAATACATGTCACTCCTTTATTCTCATCTCCTAAAATCCAATTGCAAAATTGTGGTAAAGTATCTATGCCCTCAAAGATAAATTCTCTCAGACCTGTTTGTGTCGAACAAGTCGGACAAAATGTATCTATGGGCAAATCCATGCAATCATCACAAGCTTTATGAGCAACACAGAAATTCACCTGATGTGTACCAGTTTCTTGATTTGACTCGAAATCAAAGAAGATGAAACGAGATTTCTTAGGTTGAGAAACCTCTTCTTCTCCTTCATTTTCAGTCATCTCAGATTTACATTCATAACTTTGAATATAGCATTGATGATTGGGTCCAACAATTTCTTTACAATTCCTACATTTTCTCTGTCCTGGACATACATGATTTTTCTTATTGCCCACAATCCTTAAATTACATTTACCACAATTATACACAAGTTGACAAATAGATTTATGCTGCTTAGATTTCACTGCCTTATGCTTTGCAAAACAGTCTCTACTACGAAATGTTCTTTTACAGTCCATACAACGCGTTTTTTGTCCAGGAATACAAGGAATGTCACTATAGCAACCATCACATCCATCAGCACATCTATGGGCTCCCCTGTTCGTATATCCAACATCACAATACTCGCAGTAATATATACATCCAAGAAATCCTGTCACCTTGGTAATCGCATCATAGTGATCAACTCCATTGAAGTAAATATGGATCACCTTCGTCTCGGACTTCTTCTTGAACTGAAGTGGGAATATTAGTCCATCTTTAGGATACTGAGAATGGACTTTGATCAAGTACTTGGGAGCAAGTACAGATTGGATCTTCTTGTATTCCTCAATACCACAAGGCTTGGTATGAGGAATCTTGGCTTGATCCAGTAACTTAATCGCTTCTCTGGTCTGCATAGGTCGATCTGATCTTCTCATATGATTCCAACTCTTCTTCCAAGTTTCTGAATCATCTTTATCCACATTGCATTTCGCCACCACCACAGCTCTCGCCATACACATCACATCTTTGGTATTGTTGATCTGTATAATGCTCTGCTTGTTCTTGCTCATATTTTCTGACTCAAAATAAAGTCCAGCATGTAATGGTTTACGTCCGCTGCCTACTGGAAGTCTCACCACTGTGACTTGAATAGTCATCTGTCCATCATTGATGCGAAAATTCTCATTGGACTGGAGCACTTTCATAATCTCTTCTAACACAGCTTCTCCAGTCATAGCTGAGACATCTCTCCATGTCACAAAGACACCCAGTTTCAATCCAGGATGAAGAATAGTCATCCGCATCTTGTCATTGGACTCCATCTGGCATCTTTCTTTGATGTCTTCAACCAGCCGATCAAACAATCTCGATATGAACTGATATGGCGAAACATTGTCAGGGAAAGTCTTGATGTTGAGTTGAAATTCTTTCCCTTGAGCTCGAAATAATCTAGACTTCTTCTCGTTGACTGCCTTGATAGTGAAATAAGAAGTCAAATCTTCATCATCTTCATCGTCTGAATACATAGTCATAGCTCTTCTTTTCCTTGGTGGTGGTCTAATATCATCTTCATCATCTGAGCTCTCTGTGTCTGAATAATCCACCAATTTCGGTTTAGGCTCTTCATCATCAGAAGTGGGTGGGGTATTATCTCTCTGTCGTTTAACCATCTTGACTGTTCGAAGTTTAGTAGTGAAATGAGGCTGCAATGGGAATGCGAACTCAATTTATACTGGAAAAAAACCAGATTTTTTCTGAAATCAACAGCACCCTATAAAAGCTTAGAACAATTGCTATCTTACCACATTAGAAATAATTCATTTGCAGGTAACACATAAAGAGAGCAAATCAGTTATGGCATATCAACTACCGACAGAAATACAACATATGATATGGACTTATTCGATGTACAATTCAGCTAAAGGGTTAGGATTCAGGAAGCAAATTCAAGAAGGATGGTTTAAACTTAGGTTGATACGTTTGTCAAATGCTTTAGAGACTAAATCTCAGGACATCTATCACCAAGAACTAGGCCAACTACTTCTAAGCATGGACGAATTACTAAATCTTCCTGGCGAGATGCGCTTAAAATTTCATACGGAGATGCTCAAGATACATTACTCCAAATTTCACAGTATTGATAAAGCTCGTGTTTGGGTTGTTAGAATGAAAAATTTGACAATGGATAAACTTTACTCTATTCGTACTCGTGACACAGATATCAAGTATTTTTTAAATGGAATTATCTATGACAGTAATAAGTTTTATGGATGTTTGTACTTAAAAGAAGAAGCTCCTAAACACCAGGTCCAATGGTTATTGTCTGCATGGAATACTGAAGATGTATCTTTATCTGTGGCATCTTTAACAGCTGCAGGGATTAACCACTTTATAACCAGTGAACTGATTAGGTATATAAACAGACCAGATTCATATAACGTTGCCATTGGACATTATACTCCAAGACAGATAGAACCACAAATTATTTTGAAGTTTCCAAGTCGTGAATCTGATTATCTGCTGAATAACTGAATATGTATACGATCACCAAAAGTCTACCCGTGTGCTTAGATCAAATTTTACATTTTGATGTCTACAAAATAACTTTAGACCACATCTTATCATTAGAACCATCCAGTGCCGAGTTTTTGAAAACGAGAGCAGGAATCAAGAACTGGTTAAACCGATTTGAGACATTTGATACATTCAGATTTTGGACTAAACGTAATGCTAGAGAGATGTTGAGAATCATTGATGACACTCCTGTCACCTATATGGATTGGGTAACTTATGTGGCAAACAGCGAAAGTGTGATTTCTCACATCGAAGCAGTATTGAAAGAAATTCAACAAGCCTCAGAAGAAGAAGATATGGATTATGAAGATCTCATTTCAAACATAGATAGCTTGATCACGATATAAAAAGAATGATCAAGTCATTTTGATCATCATATCTGAGTTCAACATCATGGAAGAAGCAAGAGAGAAGAAATATTTGGAAATTCCACTTTCCAAGATATTGAAGTTCAGACCTTATAGAAGATTATTGTTCTGCATTTACATCTTGTTTTCTCATGATGAGATCACTTTGGAAGAGATTCAACAGAAACTCAATAGTCCTGAAACTTTTGAAGATTTCAAGAGACTTTGGTGGATCAGTATCAGTTATTTGATGGAAAAAGAGACACTGATTACATTTGAGAATTGGAAAAGATGTGTCGCTGATAATCCTAGTGTGATCGAATTTCTCTACAATCATAGAAGAGACAAAACTATTTCTGGACTATAAATAGGTGGACACCAGTGAGAGAGAATCATTTCACTTCTGACTTTCAAAGAGTAAAGATGGCAAACAGTAGAGATCCAAGGATGGCTAAAGTCTATGATAAGAAGAGCATCTACTATCATTGTGTATCATTGAAGAAACTTTTATCTCAAGAGGAACAAGCTTTGATGCAGCCATTAGAAGATAGTTTGAGACAACAAGACAAGTTGAGACCACCTTATGGAGAATGTCACCATTGTCATGATAGGGGACATTGGATTGGAGATTGTGCAGAGGCTAAGAAATTAAGAGAACAACAGATGTCTACTGATAAGAAGAAGCCTGCATATGGACAATGTTTTATCTGTGGACTTGCAGATCATTGGGCTCCAAATTGTCCTAAGAGAGAAGAGGATTTTACATCTCAACAGTCTTCTATATCTACAGAGAAGCAACAGTCTTCAGTATCTACAGCGAAGCCTTCAAGGAAACGAAAGGCTCCTGAACCAGATATATCTGATATCAGTCCTAAGAGAAGACGCTTGGACACTCGTTCGACAGCTATCCGTACAAAGACAGGGAAGAAGCCATATTGTTTCATTTGTAAATCAGACTCTCACTCACCTCAATCCTGTACAGAGATGGTGGCGGAGAACTGGGATAAACCAATTTCTAGTGATGAACCAGACAGTGACTCTATAGTGCATATTCATTAAAGACTGGACTTAAAGGATTAATAGTGACGATCAGTTCTGTTTTTAAGATAGTGTAAGTTGTAAATAAAATTACGGTGTTGAATTTGTGTTTGTTTTTTATTTATGTGGTTATTCTTTAACGAAACTAATTGAGTAGCCCTGAAAAGGACTGTTTGTTTTTTTTTAAAGTCTCCTAAGTAACAAAATATTTCTTACTTAGAAGATTTTAAAATAGGTTGAACAATGGCTACAGGTTTTCTGGAACCAATCCCTCTACGAGCAAGAAATTGCTCTAATCCCAACTTATTTTGCTGTCTCTCCACCTCTTTCCAATCTTTTCGCTGCAAAGCAGCACACAACTTAGTCAAACTGAATTTTTCAAAGAACTTCATTTTTTTAGAGAGGCACAAAGTACGTTGGGTTATATAGTTGGATAAGTGGATTGACCTATATTCTACTCCTACGCTAGAGAGAGCAACTTTAATCTGATTGGTCCATTTAAAGATCACGCCATAATCACCCCATTACTGTGAACATGGTTAGGAAATACTACAATCACACATATCTTAGGCATAGCCTTACATACAAAACTAAGTGCAACATATTAAGTTATTCTTTCTTGAAGAAATGGGTGGCCCTGAAAAGGGCCGGTTTGGTGGTTATATTACCACAAAGGCAAAAATTTAGGAGCAGGGGCATCTACTGGGGCGGCCACCACAGGCAGGGCATCGCACAGCCCACTGCTCTACAGTTATAGTTCTTCTCACTGGGATGTAGAAGGGTGGATGGTCTGCCTCCGCATCCCAATCCTCAGAAGGTTGAGGTGTGGGGGAAGAATTATCCCCCCAATCTTCCTCCTCGTCACTGATAGTTTCCACCTTCACTTCCATTTTCGCATCATTAATCAAATTTTCCACTTTTCGACTCATCTCCAACATCTTTTGATGATTCTCAATCATTTGTAATAGAACTTCACCCGTATCCTTCACAGCATTCACTGTCTCCAGTAACCTCCTAGTAGCATCAACCATAGTCTTGCCCTGCTCCTCCAAATGCTCCAAACGCGAATCCAAATTGCAAGCCATTTTGTTGTTGTTGTGTAACACAAGAACAGAATGAAGAATTTGAGATTTGAAACGAGCTTTTATAGTTTTCAAAGGGATTGACCTACATTGAACTCCTACGCTAGAGAGAGCAAAAATACACTGATTGGTCAGTTCATTTATTTTCACCCAATCAGAGTTGACTTGATTTCTTGAAATGCGGGAACTTTAAACTAGGTCAATCCGCTTGACAAGTATAAAAGGCTTGAACACACTACACTTTCACCATTCATAATCATGGAGCCATCACTGACAATAGATGATATGATCAACAATCCTGACCTTTTGCTATCAGCAGTGAATGAGACATTTGCTAGCGATACGTCACAACAGTATTATACGCCGCAAACACCCTCAGCGTATATGCCTCAACCTGTTCAACAGATGCTGCAAAAACAACAGTCAAAGACTCAAGTCATTGAAGTCTTACTCAAAGAACTAAATGAGTTAAGATCTAGAGTGAAGAACTTAGAAGAACTGTCTCAGCAACGTGCACAGCAGCAACCTTTAGAGATGCCATCCATCCAGATTCCCATTAGACTTGACATTACGACAAATGATCAAGACACCAGTCAAAACATAGGAGTTGGAAAAGCAACTAAGAAAATTAGAATTACTAAGAGGAAATGCTAAAAATCACCTAGACAATCAACAAACAGCCCTTTTCAGGGCTACCACTTCCCTAGAAAGAATACCACTAAACTTGCTAAATAATATACACTAGTTAATGCTACAGAGTGATGCCTCTAGGAGTTGAGGTCTTGATTGACCAAGAAAAATTGCATAAATTAACAACATAGAACTCAATTTTTCACATGATATATTTTATTTAAAAAAGTTAAAACTTGTTTTTTTAAAAAAGTCATACTTGTTTTTGTGACATTATCAGAATCTTATATACGTAATACATTACGTCATCGATTTTTATAAACCACTTCCACTTCTCCGAAAATCTAAAAATAGATTTTCCGGGAAATTGGAAAAGCGCGTGACATTCTGACGTCATCACAATGACTGGTTCCCAGTTCCGCTATATGTTATATACTATTATTGATTTTTTTGCATTGGTTCCCTGGCTCCCTCTCCCACTCTCCCAAGCTACGCGGCACGTCTATAGTAATACTAGAATAGACGTGCCGGAGAAAGAGAGACTATATAAAAAATGAACCAGTAATTTATCACAACTGCACTTTTCTCGCAAAATAAACTATCTAATAATACTCAACGTATAACAGACCAGAAAAAAACTATCACAATCACAGATCAGCCTGCGCTTTTGAGCAAAAATAAACTAAGTTATTTTCAATAGTCCAGAAAAAACTATCACAATCACAGATCAGCCAGCGCTTTTGCGCAAAATAAACTAAGTTAATCTCAACAGCCCAGAAAACTATCACAATCACAGATCAGCCAGCGCTTTTGAGCAAAAATAAACTAACTTATTTTCAATAGTCCAGAAAAAAACTATCACAATCACAAATCAGCCAGCGCTTTTGCGCAAAATAAACTAAGTTAATCTCAACAGCCCAGAAAACTATCACAATCACAGATCAGCCAGCGTTTTTGAGCAAAAATAAACTAAGTTATTTTCAATAGTCCAGAAAACTATCACAATCACAGATCAGCCAGCGCTTTTGCGCAAAATAAACTAAGTTAATCTCAACAGCCCAGAAAACTATCACAATCACAGATCAGCCAGTGCTTTGCGCAAAATAAACTAAGTAATTGTCAATAGTCCAGAAAACTATCACAATCATAGGCCCAACCAAAATACCCCTAAAAATAAACTAAGTTATTCACAGCTAGTCACTCAAGCTTACCAGGGTAGTCATCTCTGGGTGCGCTGAATTTTTTTTTAGCCTGAAAAATTCTAAGTTCTTTTCAGGCTAAAAATTCGGCGTACCCAGAGTGACATCCATTACTACTTACGAGCAGGAATTTTCGCTATAGAACGTACACTTCCATCCTATAGACCGTACACTAAAACGAATAAAAAAAGAAGATTCAATCGTCAAATGCAGCTTCAAAAGTACGCTTAGGGTATTTTAGTGGGTTCCTATGATTTTCTTGGGTATTTGCCATGGTTCTTTATGTGTTTTGTATTCATAGTGTACTCAAACAGCCTTTAAAACACGTATTTTCGTGGCAAACAATAGAAAATCATCAGTGATTAGCGAAACATTTCTGTTATTCGTAGCTGCTATAGATTTTTACTGACCACTTGATGTAGTAAGGAATATAAATCAATGTATCAGCAACGTCAGAAAATGTGTCTGCAATGATATTTCACATGTATCAATGAGAAAAAGGGATAAAAACTCACCTCGTACATCAACGTTTGACAATTTCTTCGCTTCGACAATCGCTATATCCGGTGTACGATGCTATACGGTGATAACAACAAGTAAGAGCATTATATTCGACATGCTCTAGCTTACAACAGCATTTACAAATTTCTTGTACATGTAAAGCTCCGGCAATTGGTTAAGTCTATCGGCGACGGGAGTTTGTTATTAGATCTTTTAGAGATAATAGACCGAATTATAGAGTCAGTAATGAATTTCAAGTCCCCAGTAACTATATGACCAGCAGATTGGTTGTAATATTTAGAGTCCTTACAATCTCAAATAGCAGGAGTAGTATTTCCTATACCACGTGTTATAATTAGATACTGTACTACTGGTAGGTATATTGTACTTCTATCAAATAATAATTGAGCTGTAACATGTGATTTCCAACAATGTGGTATTTGACAAGTGTAGACTCAGACGAGCCTGTGCAGCCTCCTTTTAAGCTTAGAAACTCCAAATGATAATCGGTCAGTAGCTTATTATTCATAGAGTATTCAACCGACTAGCAAATGCTCTGATCAAACTGCGCGTATGCGCAGGCTGGTCTGAGCCTTTGTTGGTCGCACACACCACATTGTTGCAAATCTCATGTTGCGGCTTATATGTGATTCAGTATTTTCAGAATGCAATGAAATAGAAGAAATAACAGATCTGTCTTTAAATATACAGGGTATATTTGGATCCTTCTGTTGGCAAATTGAATTTTAAAAAAATGCCTAAAATGATTGATTCCAGCTTGAATCAATATAAGGGTAAAGAGCATGTTGAATATAACACCTAGTTAAAAGTGTTGCATCATAAAACCGCTGAGCCATGAGTAGACTTTATTAGTTAAAAAGAGAAGGGAGAGAAAGGGGATTCATATCGACGAAAGTGTCATAATTATGTCGTCCTTGTTTTTCTAATGTGATACTTCATATATAAAAAAGGACGAAAACGTGTCTATTTTGCGCTTCATATTGCGTACATCATTTGATCGTTTACTACGTTTACGCATACGTGTGTCTAAAAGAGTTAAAACCATTTAAATCTTGAAATCTAGAAATATTACCTTCACAGTAAATATTATCATCAAAACTACCTGGATATAGATTTTTATAAATGATTTAATCAAGTTTAATTCAAAATTGTATCAAGTTCAAATTGCTTTGTTCGTTTAAAAGTATAATGAAAACTGTCATTTTTGAGGGTCTCTCGTACCAACATTATGCATACCACAATATTTCATTCAAGTTAACACATGAATAACATAAATTGATCATCAATTAAGATCAGATGAAGTAATAACAGGAATAGTTTACCAGTAACATTAGATTTTATTCTGGATTTACAAAATAAGTAACACATCTTGTCATTTAACTTGAAAATAGGAGGTTACATACTTTCTCTTTTAACTCTTACTTATAGATGACTTATAAAAAAAAAATGTCGTTTTTAAGTTATTCCCGAAAGAGGGCAGATCTAGAAACATTTTGCAAACTAGTCAATTTGATTTGAACTACAATCAGCTAGATTGTAGTTCAAAAGCCTGGAGAACATAAACTGAACATGCGCGTCTCAGAGGGGGAGACCGGGGAATGTAAATCACAGAACTATAGGGTTCCTTAACATTACTGGTCCGGATCCCTTGGAAAATCACAAAGCTACCAAGCCAGGATTAAATGTTGAGCCATCATGGGTCCGCCAGCGAAACGCCATGGCGTTTCGCTGGTGGAGCCATGGTGGCTCGCTTTTAGTGTTACTTGGATCCTCTTTCCTCCCCTTATCAACTAACAACCTCAGAGATGGACCCCCCTAACAAAAACTTTCTCGATTCGCGCATGCTGAAGATGATATTGAATAATATCTGCCAATGCGAGTATAATTTATGATTATTTGCATTTGTACCGTCTATATATCACTCGAAACGGCTGTCGAAAACTTTCCAAATAGCCCTCGTTTGGATGAATGGCACACATATATATAAAGTATGCACGTGAATGCAACATAAGTGAATAACCATATGTCAGCATTGTCACACGAACCATTAATGAATGTTCATCCAAGTTTCTGCGCTAAAGTAATGACTTCTGCAGAATTCTATCTAACCCCGACTCCCTGAAAATGCATTATATTTATGAAGCTTATCTGATCACAGTACGATCACAGCGTAGGCCGTTGTCGAGTCATCTGATCAAGTGATTGTAAATTATGAGTTATAAACCACGAATTCAGAACTAACAACATATCAATAAGCGAATCGCGATGGCTGAAAAGGTTCTTAGAAGGGAAACACAAAATCGGACAGGGGCGGATCCAGGATTTCTGAAAAGGTGGTTCATATGTATGAATGTGTGTTGTGGGGGGGGGGGGCGGTCGCTTTGCTGAATTTGTCACTGTCAGACCAGTGCAGCTGTAGTTAGCATACATTATGACAAGGATCTAGATTACCTGTACAACTCCCTTTGAGTGTGATTGAGACTTACATTGAAGATAAGTGTATGTTTACACCAAAAGAAGTGACAGCAGATCTGCCACCTTTACTTCTTTGGTGTGAACTTACACTCACTCTCCCACAACAATAGCACGAGGCCAACATTTCTCCACTTGTTTAAAGGGGACGGCAACCCTGATGATTATTATATTTTATGTGAAAGATCTTAATAAACCATGAATTTCGATACCAGTTTCATCTAAATCGGTTGGAAAATGTGGAACTTGTGGGCGTTTGAATACATGCAAATGGACTGTAACGGAAGCGGCCATATTGTAGGCTTAGTAATGTCACTCAGCCTAATTAAATATGCGTAATCAAAATAAAAGACAATTCAATGGATTATTTGAATTTATCTTTAATGAAACATTTTCCTTATGTGTAAAGCTGCATACCTGCTGAAACACAGATGATGCGATAGTAGTGATAACTAAAAATTAAGCAGTTGAAAAAATTCTGAAAACTAATTAAATATTCAAAATGGCGGCTAAATGTTGGCCATATTGACTTCTTTAAATGCCCATAACTTGCCCATTTTTCAACCGATTTTGATTATACTTGTATCAAAATTCATGGTTCATAGAGCTCTTTCTGATAAAACATACTCATCATTAGGGTTGCTGTCCCCTTTAATGTTTAAACAGTTCTATCTGTTAGTGTTTTAATTGAGACAATCGAACAGAACATAACTAAGCAGTTGAAATGTTAAAACAAAATCAGTGGCAGGTCAGCTGCCAGTAAATTTCGTGTAAGTTTACACTTATTGTTTGCAGAGTAGGTACTTTGTGGTGCATGAGAGTCAGGCCAAAATGCATTTTAACTGAATGTTAGCACTATCGCGAAAGACGCATCTGGATATTTTTTTTTGTTGAGTGTTGTTCCAAGAAAACATAATTGGGTCTCTTCGCGAGAATACCAGTCCTCGGGGTTTACGACAAGGTTGTACTCAATTCAGCCTGTTCAGCTCGAGAGACACCCGTAAAACATTTATATTAGGCTGTATCTTTATTTGGCGTTATTGGCGTTAAAACCAGAAATCGTCAAAATATGAGACCGCTAAATACAGTTTCAAATGCAGTTACATAAATAGCAATAAATGGACACACACCCTTAGT
The DNA here is from genome assembly GCA_964019695.1 of Loripinus fragilis. Lineage (NCBI taxonomy): Eukaryota > Metazoa > Mollusca > Bivalvia > Lucinida > Lucinidae > Loripinus > Loripinus fragilis. Next base: position 8,402,382 of record OZ026525.1, read on the forward strand.
ATGTTGGTATCCGTACCGTCAAAAAACACGTCTTAAAAGGGGCAACTATTAAAGGAAATAATTTGCTCCCCATGGAGCATATTCTCTCCTTTAAAACTAGCCCGTATGATGATAGATAATGACTTTAAAGGGCATTATACCATCCTTGCCAACTTTAGCACACAATATCTCGTGATGAGCAAGGTCTACACAGATATAGGTGGTATAAAAATAGTTATACCATGTTTGTCCACCTGAACGTAAGATAATCCACTAGCTAACGTTCGTGTAATATATCCACATACAGGCGGACAAGCCATGGCATAACTATTACTTAAATTGAAAACCCGCAAAATTTAAGCTACGCCAATATGTGTCTCAAAATCGCCAAATTTTGATACCGTGAAAAATTAAGTGTTTTGCAGTAGTTGGAATCTTTGAATTTTGCATGTGGCGAGTTTCCAGAGATTGAATAACGAAGTCGCTGATCAGACTCCGCGGATGCGCATTGTTGCAGCTCGTTTTAACAGCTCATGCTTGTCTGTTCTGTTGTTCGCATGTAACAAAATAAGAGATGCCAATGGCTTATATTTGAGCCAATCCATGACACTACCAACAAGGTGCATGCGAGCCCAGCCTGATCAGAATCTTTGCTGTCCATCTGATGATTCATATTTAAGGTCCTTCGTTATCCATGGAACGCACAGAGAAGATTCTGGTCAGATTAGGTGGATTTAACATATTTTGGGTGCATGAAAGAACCTACCCAAAACATGAGAAATAAGTTTGTTTGTTTTTAATTACGCAAAGTCGGGTAAATTCGGACATCAGGTGAATTTGGACACATGATCATTTGCAAACAGTGTAAATTCAGATGATACGGCTCTGTCTCATCAGGATTTTCACTGTTTGCTTAGTTAATTAATTTTTATTCCAATATTTGAAATTTGAAACAAAAAAAGGTCGCTGTCCGAATTTAGCTGTCTGTTCGAATTTACCCGACTTTACCCTATTATCCGAGTAGGGGCTTGTAACTTGTGAAAGAAGGAAAATGACTCTTTTAGAGAAAATGTGTCTTATCTGAGACTACATTTACCTCGTATGGTACTTTCTCACAAGTTATCAGCCAATTGAATTTGCAGCAATTTTACATTTCTTTTGATAATTATTCTTGCATTGTATGAATCCTAACTAGAACTGCGCAAATGACGTCATCAAGTTACATTGTATGACTGAATTTTCCCTGATTGGCTCTCTTAAAATTAAGTTTGTTGTCAAAATTGGACAGCGTCATATTCATGGAAATATAGAAAACGGACTTCATAAACAGACAAAATTGTCTTTGCAAACTTAAACGGCACACGCAGATCTATATTATTGACAGGAAAAATACATGTACAAACTAAAATGCTATCTGTGCTAAAATGTCCCTGATCAGAGGAGCAGAGTATTCATTTGGTTTCTTCGCCAAATATTCTGTGTTGATCATTAGGACGATTTGTCCAGATCATAAACTGGAAGATACCATTTTAGAAATGCAGCTCTGAATGGTATACACGCTGTTTGTCAACATCGTGTACATTGGATTTTGCCCACTCAGTAGGGGGTTCAAGGGGTTCTACCCCCCCCCTTGTTTTTAATTCTTAAATATGTTATAAAAATGAAATAATTTGGTCTCAGTGAGACCAAATTATTTCATTTTCATGGGATATTTAAGAAAAACCTTTCACAAATGAGACTACAATGTATGCCCAGCAATTATAAAAAAATGCGTTCATTTACATGGGATATTTAAGATTAAACAAGCAAAGCGACCCCGCACCTGTTTCCGTTGGGTGATGTGTTCGGTGCTTGTTCTGTTGGTTTGTTTTATTTCAACTGTGTTCACGCTGTCGTATTGCTATTAGTGTTCTGTGTCTCTTACTCACGGTCCCGGGGGTGCACTCATTTTTTTCTTCATGCGTAGGTTAGACCCAGCATCTACTATTTACATAAAAAATATATCAAGGATATCAGGCACCCAAAAAAAGATTTGAAATTTCTGCAACGCCAAAATATATCCCTATCCTGTACATTTAGCTTAGGAAAAGACCCTAAACTACATAGAAATGACCCCTAAAACTAGTCCAATATTGTGATGGCCAATAAAATATTCACAAAATCTTCATACCCCCAAAAATATTAAAAATCAACTTGTTGAACAAAAAAATGGTCAGAGTCTACGTATGTATGAAAATATCAGAGTTCCCCACCCCCTCCCCACTCCCCTTGGCTCACGGTACCTTGGGTTCGTCTGTGGTCTATAATTGGGTAATTTCCTGGATATTTCTTCGTGTTTTCTGTAATCAACGGTTTGAATTTATTATAGCTTCGTCTGCGCAGGAAACGTTAACATCAATTTTCTAATTTGTATCAACATGTGTTGTCTAGTGTTTCACCATGTCATCATTTATTTCCTTGGCGATCATTCCTTTTATAAATACATCCCTGTTGTATTACTTTTTGGTTTTTGGTTCCGTTTTAAGTGTAAATTAAACGGGCGATAACTGGTATTTTTAGGGCGATACATTCTATATCGTCGGATATACTCGGTCGCCGGAAATTTGATTGTACGGCGACGCGTGCGACGCGTTAACGGAGTCGAAAAAAGTGTGATATCCGACAGTATATCTGATGGTACATTTATACCTCCCAAAATGAGCAATTTGAATATGGTCATCAACATTCTAGTGCATTCTGCTAAATTCTTTTCTTTTGTTTGTTTTAAGTTTTGTCTCAAATTGGAGCGTAGCAAGTCGCATAAGCTGCATGCAATCCAACGTAACATGATATAGTTAATGACATCAAACTTTTTTGACAGTATAACCGTAAAGTGTTAACCATTAAAGCGACAATTACGACTGCAGCAGACGACAAATTTTCCGACATCTTTCTTATTTTTCGAAAAAAAAAAAGGTATGATATTTCACGAGAATTGATTCTCGTGAAATATTATGTCTTTTTTGTTATTTTTGAAAAAGCGGCAAAAATTTAAATTGTCGTCTGCTGCAAATTGTACGTGGCGCTTCGTGGGTTAACGTTATCCAATCAGACGTCGCATTATTCATGCTACATGTGGTGCACTGAAATTTCCAGATTACCGCTCGCTACCATGTGCTATCAGAATGTGATCATGTTCTTGTAATAAACAATACTGTCCTGTCAGCCACGAGTGACAGCGACGTCATGTTTTGTTTACAATTGTTAAAGAGGCTAGGTCTGTATCTATGAACATTTTTCGCAAAAAAATATTTTCTTTTTAAATCATTTTGTAAAAATAGAATTAAGTTATGTTTTCACAATAAATTTGTTCAGTACAGCTGAAAACTGCATGGAAAAGTGAATTATCTTATAAAAGCAGGCGTTTTTTCCTTGTTAGTAGTTATTTACGTCCCTCCAATAATTCTAAACATAAACGCTGTTGCTTTGATAGTGATAATTTGTTAAGATTTACGAAAATGGTAAACTGTTTACCTGAATATGAGTGTTTTTACTGTATTCTTGAAAAATAAAAAAAATATTTCTAATATAAGAAGATCAAAAGTTACAGACTATGCAGCTTTAAGTAAAACATTAAAACCTGTACACACCACTTGAGCTAACGCGAATCGATAGATCACTTGTGTATTAATCCTATCTGCAGGATAGGATTAATACACAAGTGATCTATCGATTCTAAGTCCCTGCTGTGTTTGCATTTAACGTCCCACCAACAGCTAAGGTTATATAGGGGCGGTGCCACGGCTTTAAGTCTCACCCGACAGACTGGGTAAGTCGGGAATCGAAAATGTGATCCCTAGTTTACAAGGCGAGCAGTTTATCCACTACACCACTGTGGCTCCAATGGTAAAACATGCCAATATCTTTTTTGTAGGTGAGGCCGAACTGTATGATCTTCATTGACATAAGGTCAAAGTGATACTACTTGTGTTTATACTCATCAATCTAAATTATCCCCTAGGTCATTTAACTTGGTAATCCAGCAAAAATGTGCTGGTCAGGACGTCTCGAACTTTAGGGTAAACGGGGACAAGACTGGCAGGACAGAATGAACCTGAAACCACTTTAAGGTGACATTTTAGCCTTAAAAATGTCCAAAAGGCGTTTAAATGTCTTCAAATTATAGACTTGCGCTCGGCCTAAGTGATTTTTAATGAGTGATCTATCTTAATCAAATGTGCCTATAAGAATATTGCACCGATCTGATTTTGTGTCCGAATTATTCAAAACCTTTGACCCTTAGCATGTTTTATCCTGATTTAAAGGTCGAATATAAGAATGCACCAGTGATAAGATACCTTTCACAAATGAGACTATACCCAGACTTATAAAACTTTTGTTCATGCTCAACTCAACTGTGCATGAAATTTCAATTGTTCATGAAATGTAAAACATTGAGAGTAAAATAATTCTTTCTTTGAAACGCTCAGTTGTTGTATTTATACAGCTTGTAAATGTTAAAATGCCAACAATTGTTGGCATTTTAACATTTCTGAGCAAAATAGATTTCATGCTCAGTTGAGTTAAGCACGAAACATGTTTTACAACCTCTGGACCATATCAGCATCACTTCAGCATAAAAATACCTAAATGCTACAATGCAATCACAGATCGCAGTCTTCATATCATGTAAAACAGAAGGAGAACAAGAAGAGGCTGCACCTATTGCTCCAAGAAAAGCCTAAACTCCATATACATAAAACGAAGTAAAGTTCGACTGCATTGTAACTCACTACTAAGCTGGTAATTTCTGCTTAAATAATAGAAGCATGCATGGATCCAGAAAGTTTTGTCAGAGGGGGTCCATTTTTGAAAGCGCCGTTTTATAGTTTGATGAGGGGAGGAAGGATCCAAGTACCACTATAAGCGGGCAATTATCGGCTCGCCAGCGAAACGCCATTTAAATGGCGTTTCGCTGGCGTGCTATGAAGGCCAAACATTGAATATGTTTGAATATTGTTGAATGCTGGCTTGGTAGCTTTGTGTTTTAAGGGGATTCGGACCAGTATTGCTAAGGAAACCCTATATTTTATGGTTTTCCAGGGGGGGGGGGGGGGCTCCGGACCCCCTGCCCCATCCCCACTCCATCTGGATCCGCCCATTAGGAGTTCGAAGGATCTTGTATTTCATAGTGATTGCCTGTGTATGTCAGCTGGTAGCGTCACGTCACATTGCAGACTGACTTAGAGCGATCATCTCGAACCTGACACGCTTGTATGTATGTTAATTATTCCTATGTAACGTTGAACCAAAAGCTGATTCGATGAGAATATTAATTTTAACCTTAAATCAACAAATGTTAAGGTGCATAACCCGTTCTCCCACTACATTATTTCTAATAGTATAATGCTCATTTATGGTTTATAAATATTTTCTCGCTGTCAGTGATGTGTTGCTGGCTGGAGGTCAGTCTTAAGTGGGCAAACCACTCCCGCAAATGACGACCCTGGACAAAAACTGTCTTTCGATGCCGAAATCTGATGTTTGTCTTTGATTTGGTCCTTTCAGGCTCAACTTGTGTGATTTCTATGTGTGTCATGAGCCATTTAATGCTATTTTGTTCCTCTATGATAATGCAAATAATTCGTAAACCTCTACGTAATCCAAACATGTTTTGTGTTTATATATGTACAACAACAGAATCTAGGGTGATACATGTAATTTGGCCTGTCTCGAATGAGTACAGCTGTCTTTTCTAACCAAGCCCGATTCACTATCGACCCGCCAGCGGAACGCCTTTCAAGCGGAACAATAGAGACCCCTTTATATGCTAACTGGAGTGCGGTGTGCTTATTATTTTTTACTGTTGCTCCAACACACTGGTAAATGTATACGTCGATTTGGTGGTATTTACGCGTATTGGCGGTGCTACATAGACTGGAAGTGGTAGATATTGGTGTTTATACTATATAGAAAAACATGCCATATGCCTAAAGGACTATAGAATTAGATCATTTAATCGGTACTCGAATCTATTCATAAATGCTTGCATAAATCGCCATGCACATACTGAATACTTAAAATTGGTCTAATTCTATAGTCCTTTAGGCATATGGCATGTTTTTCAATATAGTACTAACACCAATATCTACCACTTCCAGTCTATGTAGCACCGCCAATACGCGTAAATACCACAATTTACCAGTGTGCCCAATGGTGTATCGGCGTTTCGTAGTACCAGTTTATATGATTTCTTCTCCTAATCGCGAAGGAAAAGAGTTATTCCTCGGCGGTGAGGTTATCCAAGAATAGGTTCAACAGGTACCATCGACCACTAAATGTATATAATTACATTGTCCAAGCCCAGAACTTCTTCCAAGTAAGTTTATAAATTGCTGTCTTCAGTTTTACTAAAAAAATGACATTAGAGACTGGGACCAGTCTACAGGTACCAGATAAATGCCACACTCGTTAGAAATTATCCGCAAGTGCCAAAAATAGTTCGACAGAACCACCTGAGGTATCACTAAATACTGAAACCACGAACCCTGGATGTTTCGCCACATACATGTAACAGTATGTAAATTCCTGTTCCAAGCAAAACCTTTATGCATAATTCATTTTTAAATCTTGATCAGCGAAATCAACCTGTACTCCCCAGCGCTGGATTAGAAGATATATTATTTTAAGTTTGAAGTTGCTTGCATTAATTGCCATGTTCTTTTATAGTGTGTGTCTTGTAAACCTCCTTCTGGTGCCGTAGACCGATTTTCATTCACTTACATTGCGAATATGTTTTCTAGTACATTGGCGTAGCACCCATTACGCAGGTTGCGCACGTGCGTAATAAAAATAGTAACATTCAAGGGAGCTCACTTAATGTGATAAAAGTGATTTTCCATACTATTAGGAACTGCTCATAAAGAAAAGAATTCGCTTCCACTGGGAGCACATTCTTTCCTTTAAGAGAAGTTCCCATTTGAAAAGGGACGCAATTGCTTGATCCAGTAGTCTCCCATTGATGTGCATAACTTTTTCAGCGTTCTGTTTACGCCATTGTAGTAAGAGCGTAAAGTTTAACCTTTTACCGTGGAATCTAGAGTTATTTTATCATAACGCAAATCATTAATGCAAATAGCATTGAAAAGCTAAATGTCAAGCGTAAGCTTCATTTGCTAACATACGTAGTAAAACTGTAATCTTTTCACTCTTAAAACCATTCACAAAACATCGTCACAACAGGCGGTACAACATCAAAAGTGCAAGCAATAAGAAATTGAAGAAGTATGCAAAACTGTTTTTAAAAAACATACGTTATCTTTCACAGGGTGATGTAAAGATTAAGGAAGTTCTTTGGGGTTAACCTTAAATGCAAGCAGCAAAATAGAGATCACATCGGTTAACCATAATAATCCTGGCGTCCTATTTTGCGACTATAAGAGTATTCTTCATATGTATTCAATATAATTGTTTTGGGACAAGGAGATCTCACCCGAGGACCAGAATAGTACGGAATTTTATGGGTCCGATGGAGGGGGTTTCCTTGTCCAACAACAATGCATCAAGGTGGATAATTTTTCTAATCGACTTTGCGAAGGTATGTTCTAATGTTAGTGACTTCAACAACAGAAACACATTTTTGTGCGCGTCTGTTTATATGTGCTTCGTGGTCACCTGCTGGGAAAGGGCTGACCTCTTGGCTCTCGTTTGTGGTGTCTTCTGTGAGTTTGTCACTTTCACATTGGTATCCTGGGTCAGGTGTGGTACTTGATTGTATCGATTCCTGATCTTTGCAACCTTACTTACTTTGCTAAGTTATTAAAATGTGGTTACAGATATCACAAAATTCGCAAAGTAATTTCTTAATTCTACCACAGACACTCAGAGTTGATTGCTAAAAAACTCTTCTGCAACAGTATAGTTTATAAATTCAAAAAAAAAAAAAAAAAAAAACTTATTTTAGTGATCAATTCAAAAATATAATCAAACGTTACTTAAAGTTAAACATAACATGGATATCAGGTTGTGAATCCAATCACGGTTAAAAACTATGGTTTCCTCTTTAATTACAAGACGGTGGGCCAGGCCTCAGACTCAATGATGGCCATGACGTAAAGCTTTAATCGGATGGTTGGTGCCTGGTGCCTGGCTCACTTTGAGGTTTTCTTTAGTAATGACTTTCTGTGAGTCATGTGCCCTTTTCTTTGGATCACATAGTGTGTTAATTTGATTAGATTGTCTCTCTATGACGTTACATTGCAATAAGTAGGAAGCCCTCGTGCGAGCTAAACAATTTTGTGTTTAAACAACAGCAAAATCTAGGGCGAATATTTGCTACTGGTAAAATGCATTTAAGACCCCCAGTGGATTAGGCTACTGTCCGCTATAAGGCGGTGGTTCTGTTGTGGTTGATTTATTGTTTATTGTTGCTCCCATTGTTTGTGGGGGTTCTGTGTTTGGTCCTTGTTTTGCTATTCACAACTTTGGGTCCGCCTAGTTTTGTAATCATCTTGATGGGGAAGAAAGAGCTGTTTGCTTTACTTTTGTATCAGGCAGTGTTCTGTAGCTCTTTCGCGGTGTCGTGGGTTGGTCTTCGGTGTGTGATTGTGATATTTCCTGATCATACTCACTTGCTTTTTATGTGAGTTTTGGTTTTTTATTTGAATTCTGTCAGTTTCGCATTAAACATTTTTTGGGTTTGTTCCCATCAGAAAAAAAGTCCACCAACTTATTTTCCAGGAGCAGGAACGTTAACCTCTGGAGATGAAAAAATCATATAAAGAAACCCGTACTTGCAAACTCGTTTTTTATCAGATTTATTACCTCCTGCATTTTATGAATTCCATATTTTAGATAGGACGATTCAATAAACTGTATATGATATGTATTCTGCTTGCACTATTTGCTCAAATTTAAGAAAACTATTACAATGTGCGATGTGGTCATGAGACGTCTAATTTTAACCAAGCAGTAATACAGGTTTGTGACTTTGTGACGTCAAAGTGCAGACAACAGTAATGTTTGTTGAAAATTCAAATAAGAGAAATGACATGACTATTATATCATCCGCAAAGCTGAGGGTCATGAATAGAATCCATCATTGGTGTTCAGTGGGGACAGGAAAATCCCAACCCGAGGACTGACCATTTCAGTAAGTAACGAGGCTTGCCGAATTTCCCACTGAATGGTGGACCCGAGGGTTGGGATTTCCTGTAAATACTGAACAAAAATCATCATAGATTATTTTTCTCGTATATCAATTATACGTACTGTTTTGTATTTTGTTGGTGACGTCACATTTGATGTTTACAATGGCACGCCTTATAAAAACAGTCAACTTGTTGTTGGCCAAAATGTCACAAAAAAGCGATACAGCAATCTAAACAATGAACAATTGGTTGTTTCATCAAAATGCATTTGCAAGAATTACTTATCAACAACAGCCTGTAAATTTGTTGAGAAAACAACTCTTTTTACACATAGGCACGACTCCAGGGACACTGGACTCCAACTCGATCACGATGAAATAGGTCAGTTCACACTGCATATAACGTGTTTAAAGCATTTAAAAAAATGTCTGAAGACCAATCGCTCAGCTTATACCACGTGTGTGTTTAATCGCTGAATTTCAACATCGAAAAGAAATCCTATGAAAGAAAGAACTGACAACAAAGTAAGTAAGGGTGCAAAGATCAGGAATCGATACAATCAAGTACCACACCTGACCCAGGATACCAATGGGAAAGTGACAAACTCACAGTAGACACCACAAACGAGAGCCAAGAGGTCAGCCCTTTCCCAGCAGGTGACCACAAAGCACATATAAATAGACGCGCACAAAGACATAGCAAACACAAGACAGAACAAAAACATAAAAGATCCACAAAAGAAGTACCGCCTTGGAACGGTCAGTAAAATATTTTACTGGAGGGCTTAAACCGGTTTAACGGCGCCAACCTCACCCTTAATTCAGATGTGGATCAAGACACATAGAAAGTCAAAAGTATTGCAGAATGCTACCCTTAAAGCATTCTGCAATACTTAAAACCTTCACTAAGCGATAATTTGTCTGGAAAACCAATTTTTGGTCTTCTTGTGTGGCCGCTTAAGACAGGTTTACTGTAAATTTACGCGCACAAAGACATAGCAAACACAAGACAGAACAAAAACAGAAAAGATCCACAAAAGAAGAACCGCCTTGGAACGGACGGTCAGTAAAATTTTTTACTGGAGGGCTTAAACCGGTTTAACGGCGCCAACCTCACCCTTAATTCAGATGTGGATCAGGACACATAGATATTTGGTTTGCATGAAAGACCCCTAACTTATCCATGCATCATCTCCTAAAACATATAAATCAAGATATAACAAGGAGATAAAGCAAGGATAAGGACTCAACAGTAGATTAAACTGAATACCGGAGCAAAAGAAATCCAACAGGTAAACCCCGGTGGGCCCGACAAACAGCCAAAGCATCAGGCCCCTACCATCTCATCAATAGATAAGTCTTTAAGTCGGAACCATAGAGTCTGAAGTCCGACCCACCGGCGTGCAATTAAAGAGGAAAGCAAAGTTGCCAACCGTGATTGGGTTGACTACCAAGCATGAAGTCTGTTGCAATACATTAATGTTATAGCCAATCTTTTTATAATGGGAAATTATTTTAATGAACTGCGCTGAAAAATTATTAGAGCCAACAATCTTCTTCAATTTATACACCAAGTCACCATAGAAATCAGGTTCCGAAAGTCCTTGGCGCAAGAGAGATTTAAGTCCAACTTGGAATTTAGAAATCAAATCATAGTATCGTCTATAAAATTTAGAAAATGTTTTGCGAAGTTTATGATACCGATAGCCTTGTTTAAGAAGTTTCTGAGTTAACAATTTATTGCGAGTGTTGAAGTCAGCAACATAGCTAGATGCTCTAGCAAAAACGAATGAGTTGAGAGATATGGACTCCATAGGATGTAGAACGAGGAACATCACCATCTAAAAATGGGAAATTGACAATTGCAAAATCAAAGTCGTCACGTTTATCATAAATTTTGGTAGAAACAATATCATTAGAAATTGACAAATGCAAGTCTAAAAATGCGGCTTCGGTATCAGAGGCATTGGCTTTATTCAGTTGGAGCTCTGAAGGGTATATTTGACTAACCATATTGTCAAAATAAACATTATTAATATTTAAAATACCGTTTACAATGTTGTGACACGCTGGATGAACTTGAGAAAAAAACAATTGCATAAACATGAACTACAATTATCATACTACAATATTTAGAAGTATTTTGCCCAAAATGTACAAACTTCTGGTAGAATTCTTTTTTAATTTTTGCTTATGAATTTTTCAAGGTCAAATTGAAAAATTATAAATAATACCAGAAATACATAATATTTGGTTTAATATACTTCTAAATATTGCAGTCAGATAATTGTAGTTCATGTTCATGCAAATGGTTTTCTCTAAAGTTCACCCAGCGTGTCACAATATTGCAAACGGTATCAAACCAGGAAGTAACTCTAAAAAGACTAATAAGCATGCTACCGATTGCTCAAAAGCTGTATATTGGGGCGTAAAGTGATCTATGTGAGATGTATAAATTGTTTATACAACAATGTGGCCAAAGGTATCCGTTTCCTTGATAAAAAAGCATTTTTATTTATAAAGGAATAATTTCATGCAAGAAAGAGCTTTTGAAAGATATACCCCCTTAATGACATACTTGTTTCTATTGGCCAACCAGATCTTTTTTAAAACTGATTCAGTGTAAAGCCCCAAATCTGTTAAAATGTGTATTTCACAAACATTGTCAGATCTGTATATTGAAGAATGGAATGCGAAGGTTAACGTTTCCTCGAAAGGAAAACAAATATTTTATTTAAAGACAATCTCAATTTTGAAAAATATTTGAATAATGTCTCAAAATTTATTATTCAAAAATGATCAACTATAGGACTGGCTACCATGGGTTCCCAGTTGAGACTGGACGATGGCCACGGGATGATACACCACTAAACGAGAAAATATGTAATATTTGCACTACAAACGACATTGGTGATGAGTTTCATTATTTGTTAACATGTCACTGTTTCAAGAGTGACAGAAAATTGTGTTTGAAACCGTACTTTTATGTTAAGCCAAATACAGGAAAGTATAGGTGGTTTTACCTCAGCCAATGAAGAAACACTCAGTAAACTATCAAACTTGTTGCAATCATTATGGTCACGTGGATAGGATTATGATTCCTTGCGAATCAAGAACATGCTTCTGACGTTCCCAACACATCAAACACGACCACGAATTCTAACGAAGAGCAATTACCTTGTAATCACTGCGGAATTTTCTACAATTTGTTCGCAAGATATATTTGGTTGTTTTAGAACAGTACTCAATCGGAAAACTTCGGCTTAATTCGAGATTCAAGCCTCGGATGTGTGTATGGCATAGTAATATGTAAGAAAAAGCTCAATTTTATTAGCCCATACTGGCGTCAGGAAAAAAGTACTGTAGCATGTGGGTCCAGTCCTATTAATGTCCATAATTTTGATTACTCGAAACGTTTTATTAACAGAATAAATGAACTTATGATTTTTCAATAAGATATCTCTATAGTGATAATTTATTGCAAAAAACAAAAACTTCATTTAAAATATAGTATTGCAAACACATAAACTTCATTTAAAACCGTTTGTTTTGCTGAAACCACAATAGTAATTGTGTTGGCATGATTTCTGTGACGTCAGATTCACGTTATGTAACGTCAGCGTCACGTTATCAAAGTAGATCCTCGATGTACATCCGTGGTCTGATTTCACGGTAATCCACGGAATTGGCCGAGGCAGTTTCGTTTGTATTACACTTTTATTATTTGGGAGTTCTGTACCATTCTACATACGGCCATTGGTACACTGTACAAAGACACGCTGGTGGGCTGATAGTGGATAGGAGATGCAATGGCTCAGTTTGTAGAGTCGAGACTCACAGGATGCACTGTGTTTTGTCATTGAACAAGACACCGTGTCTTCTGCTTAGTACTGGTTCAACCAAACAAGATAGGAAAGCGTTCCGACATGACCGAAAACTGTTTACTAAGACGTACATCATCAGCACAAACAAATGTTGACTGGGATGACCTAGTTTTCAGTTAGCACAATATTATTTATTGCGCTATTAAAGACAAAGGATTAAATTAATCTGTCTGGGAAGAAGAATTAGTTTGCACGCCATCATGCAATGACGCTGATGTGTGTCAAATATTGGCCTATAGAATCGGTTTCTGTGCCGCAAACTGATGCTAGGAGACAGCAGATGCCCAACATATAAGTGGGCCTCGTCGCGACAATACCTGTCTTCGGGGTTTCCGACAAAGTGAGTTTCAAATCAGTCTCTTCAGCTACAGAGACTTGCTAGAAAATTGAAATTTCACCTGTTGCAAGTTTACATATGATACTTTTCAAAAAGCGAATAACAAAGGCGCTGATCAGACTGCGCGGATGCGCAGGCTGGTCTGCGCCTGATTGTTCGCGAACCCCACAAGACAGGTTTTCTCGCGTCGAGGCCCTAGTGACGAGACGCAAAATCAACACGTCTTCTTGGTTCAGACAGGTCCAGACGTATCGCTTTAGCAAAATACGAGGTCTATATTTGAACCTGCACATAAGATTTTGATACTTATCACAATGGTGAGGAAGAGCAAATGCTCAAACGATATTTTTGGGAAAAACACAAACACACACAAAAAAAGAAAACTTTTGGCTATGTTTTTTACAATATGAGGAGGGCCCTCAACTCTCTGTGGTCTGGGCAGTGACCACATAAAGAGAAAGACTATTCCTATGTGGAATAGTTCGGGGGGGGGGGGGGGGCTGTGGGGGAATGAATTCTTAAGAGCATCACTATATGTCTGGTATCAGCAATATTGTGCACAATGTGATGACATGTTAACTTTCGAACTGAGAACAGAGGTCAAGTACTTGTCTATTTCAATAGACACAGCACCACAGTGTATCTTATGAGAGAGAAGCAAAGAGGACCTATAGATAGAGATGGCCACTCAAGCTCATCAAACATTTCGCCGACACTACTTGTGTTTCGCCATCTCCTGCAGGTCCAGCGGGCTGTCGTCCTCTGAACTTTCTCAATCTGGTTAATCTGAACCTTCGAGTAAGGGATCGAATGGGTGCTGCATGTACTCTAATTTAGGCTATTTTTGTATGCAAAAAATCATTTATACTCTTAGGTGCAAAAAGCCAGATTCCTGCGAAGAAAACCAAGTGTGTTAGTGGCTTTGGAAGCATTTCTGAAATGAGTTGACCTCAATCCATATTATCAGAGATTGTAAAACCAAAATATTTTGCTGACTGACGTTTACCAAGGTTTAGCTACGTACGGAATAATCAAGTTAAGACTCTCATAGAGTGACATTTGGGTACATTGAATTTCATTGTGCCAGTCCTAAGCTAGTTAGGTCGTCTTGTAGAGCCAGGCAGTCTTGAAGTGATATACATGTGTGTTCCTATAGAGGACACAGTCGTCTGCGAACAGGCAAACAGATGACTTGATGTTGTCCGGTAGATCATATATATAAATTCATATAGGTTAGCAATATATAAATTCATATACGTTAGCATGGTTTGTATGTTCCGCAGTGGCTGTAGATATTGTGAGTCTACATGTTGTTCTTTTCGCCCTATGTAGAATTATTCGTGTTTCGACTCTAGTTTAATGTTTAGGTGGTTCTGTTAATTTTCATTCTGTTGGTGTTATTTCATAGAGAAGTGAGAATCGTTGCCAGGCTCTGGGGGAGGAGACTTGCTATGGACTGAGAGTGCTCCTTTACTTTTGTTATTCTTATTCTAAAGAATTACTGTCATAGGAGACTTTGTTTTTAAATGCAGCAAGGAAAGTCCGAAATTCCATTATGTTTTAATGTTTAAATGTCACAGGAATTATCTAATCAACGATTTTAACCCACTTTTTACGAAACCATATCACAACGAAATGATCAGACATCGCAGAATAGGACACGACCCACCTCCCGAGATTGCATCGTTGTAAAAATGCACAGACATGACCGCGGCGTACATCTAGCCAGAGCTTTCAAGGATCGAATAACATGAACGCCCAAATGCATGTGCGTCTGGATGGTTATTGTATACACTTGCAATAACTTGAATACCATTTTCGCACAGTCTGACCCAAATATTTTTTTATTTGATAACACACTTTTAGTTTGCGGAAATGTCTCTTAAACATTATCATGCTATGATTATCAGATAACGTTTGGACTTGAAACTCAGTAAATGTATTTGCCACTGCGAAGATCCAGATCGGTCTGTCTGTAATGGTGGCAATGCATTTGTAGTGGTTGTAAAACGTTTGTCCATGATTGTAAGACATTTGGAGAGCATTTGCTAGCATTCTTCAGCATGTCAGATTTTTACAGAACGCATATGTATTAACCCTTAAAGCGCCAAGAAAAAAAGGCATCTGAAAATGTCGTCTGCTGAAGTCGTCTGCTGCAAATAATTGCCTAACATAACTGACGAATTAACTATAGAAGCAAACAGCGTGGACCCAGAACAGACTGCTATTATAGGAGCAGTCTGATCTGTGTCCATTCTGTTTGCCACAGAGGCTTCTTAAACATTTCAGCAGACGAGAAAAGCAGACGACTTTAGTTGAGATTGACGCTATTATCATTAGGGACATTTAAGCGAGTGCACTGACAGTAGAGAAATCTAAAAATCACACATATGGAATTAGATTAAGCTATGTATAACCAGCACGGGTTGTGCTACCAGTTGCCATTCACCCTCGACCATCTTGCGATGAACTAACTACATTATGCTTATGACGTGCATAAGCAAAAGCAGTGTACTGAGTATACGCTTAACTTGCTATAAACTGCGTGCATTTGGCTTGCAGCGTGTGCAAGGAAAAACAGTATACTAATGTATACACTTTAAAGGCGATGAACTAAGTACACTTTGTGTATACGGTAAAGCAATGAACTAAGAACACTTGACTTGCGATGAACTAATTTCACTTGGCTTGTTTGCGTGTGGAATGGAAAGTTCATATGGCTTGCATTGAAATAATTGAATTTGGCTTATGGCTTACGTATATACATGTATAAGGAAATACACTTGGCTTTCGATGAACTAAGTGCACTTGGCTTTCGACGTGTACAAGGGAACGAAGTGCATGTGCTAAGAACACTTTGCATGCAATGAACTAAGTACACTATACTTGTAGTGTGTATAGGGGAAAGCTGTGTACTACTAAGAACACTTGACTTGCGATTAAACTAAGTACACTTGGCTTGCAAGTAAGGGGCAGGAATGGAATTGCGATGTATGCAAGGGAAAGCAATGGATGTAATATGATTTAAACCACACCGGGTAGGCGGCAATCGAAAACGCCAATACTATCGAGGAACGTAGATCAAAAATCAATAGAAACAGCGTTTTCGATTGCCATTTGTCGCCCCACTGGCGACAAATGGAAATCGAAAACACTGTTTCTATCGATTTTTGATCCGCGTTCGTCGATTGTTGATTACGTTTCCCGATTGCCGCCTACCCGGTGTGTAAACACACGGCCCATTTCACTTCGTTTGTTCTCAAGAACGGTTAGTTCTTGTTAAGGGCAGTATTCCCAGACTCATTCAACATATTCTGGAATTGTTTATCTCTTTGTCTTCTGGTGTTTTCTGCTGATAACTTTTACAAACAGTTTGGACCCAGATCCATCCCGACAAAACGTCAGGCCTGTTCTGGATCCAAGTTGTTTGACACTCTGATGTCATTCCTGAAAGAATTGTTTGAAACAGTTAATTTTGAATATCTCAATAAAAATCCCAAAGGGAATTTAATCACACTAAAACACTATGTTTACTCTGTTTCAAATTATTTGTTTCTTAATAAAGGCCAAGTGGCCGAAAATTTGAAACAGAGTAAACATAGTGTTTTAGTGCATTTAATTTTGGTTAACAAAATCAGGAGACGACAAAAAAGCATGCAAAATTACCCAGAATTCGAAGAGATACAATGCAATGTGAATAATAGATAGATTAATTCTAGTATAAGAAATTTAAAACATATTGGTCTACTGACAAATGGAGTCTGAGTGTTGAAACAGAGAAAATACGTCAGAAGAATATTTAAATAATATTCTGTGAGTATGATGAATTAACTTATATTCAGCGTCTGTCGATATGTCTATATTTCACGTTCATTTATACATCATAAGCCATGCAATTGAGAGTCTCGTTAGATCGAAGTCAATGGAGCCAGAGAAAGCTTTACTCGCCGAAAGTACATGTAACTCATTTTAATAAACAATATATACATTGTATATAGGTACAACCTGCCTTTCGCTCATTTTCTGGGTTGTCAAAATGTTGAAAGGAAAGTTCTGAAAATGATTATTGCACAAAAGCGTTGCATGGAATAGGAAATGCATACTGTTAGGGGAATGGTTTCGACATTTAGTGATACCTCAAGTGTGCGTGTCTTTCTATTTCTGCCACTTGCGGACAATTTCTATCCGATGCATACGATTGTTAAGCATATGGGTACATGTACGGTTTGAAATCTCAACGCCTGTACGAGTTTGGTAAAGGGGAGTTGGTATAGGAACAGCATATACAGGAACTGTGTGATGTGATAACTGACGCCATGAAAGCGAACAAACCCCCAAACTAACAACAACAATCATCTTAACATTGGCGCGTGACATTGCCTTAATAGAAGTATAAGTTGTAATGACATATGTATCACCAGTGCATCCTAGCCATCTTAATAATTTGAATAACTCGTCGCGAGAAAATCTGACTTTGTTGCATGCGAACTTAAAAGGCGCAAACCAGACTGCGCGTCCGCGCAATCTGGTCAGCGCCTTGTTATTCGCTTATTAACTAAACTTACTTCATGCAACATTTCAATATTCTGGCTAGTCTCTGTAGGTTAGCAGGTTGATTTGACAATCGGAATCGCCTCGGTCAATTCCGTGGAATCAGACCTCGGATGTACTTCGAGGATCTACTTTCATAACGTGACGCTGACGTAACTAAAAGTGACACTGACATCACAAAAACCATGCCAACACATAAACTAGACAAGATAAGTGTGATTGCAGCTAAGCAAACGGTTATAAATGAAGTGTATGTGTGTTTTTTTTTTCAATAAAATATTGCTATTATTGAAAAGTAAATAAACTATACATTTATTCTGCTGATAAAACTTTTCGGGTAATTTTCAGAAAAAATGGATTTTAATAGGGCTGAACCTACATGCCACTGAACTAATTTTCCTTACGCCAGTTCCGTCTAACAAAATGTAGCTTTTTCGTACATAGTACTACACATACTGCGCCTTACTTACACCCGAGGCTTGATTTGATTCTGGAATTGTGCTGAACTTTTCCGATTGGTTGATTTGAGTCTTCCTCAGTCGGAACCCACCGAAGACAGGTCAGTTTCTCGCGACGTGGCCAAGATAATGAAACTTATCGCATATACATGTAATTGTGCCAGTGTGTCACGGTTTCTTATTTATAAACAGCAAGTGGAAATATATTGTAAGGAATCGCCAAAAACCCAGATCAAAATCTACTAACAATAACACAATAACAGAATTTAAAGGGGAAACTGAGCAACAGTGAAAGCAACTGAAATACAGGCCCTTATTAAACCAGGTAATTTGCCACAAACTCGATCAGAATCGGATATAAAATAAGAAAGATATCAAAATAGCCAATGGAGGCCGCCATTTTGAATATTTCTTTAGCTTCCTGTAAAGTGCGTTGCGTTGTACAGATTTTTTCAGATTAAATTATTTTTACAGAAGAATTCATAAAAATACAAACAAAATTAAAATAAACACCAAGAAACTTGTTATTCTGTTTATGTTAATTTAATTTGAGCTGTGTGACGTCACACAGACTAACAATGGCTTTTCTCCTTAGCTTTAAATTCTCTTCTATACAAACATCTGTAATGTTTTATTTTTTCATTCGATTTTGATCAGATTTGTGACAGACTGAATGATTCAATATAGGGATCACACATGTTTTTTTCATGCATTAACATTTGCCGGGTCCCAAGGAAGCTGTTTGAACACGAGTCCTCGTGATGCCAAACGGCGATCCTCGAGACGGATTTTTCTATCCTGCCCTCACATTCATGATATATTCTTATACTATGTATTTCAAAATATTAAGGGGATATACCTTTCAAAAGCTCTTACTTGCATGAAATTTTTCCTGTATATACAAAAATGCTTTTTTTTATCAAGGAGACGGATACATTTGGCCACATTGTTGTATGAACATTTTGAACATCTTACATAGATCACTTTACGTCCCACCATACAGCTTTTGTGAAATCCGCAGCATGCTTATCAGACTTTTTAAAGTTACTTCCTGGTTTGATACCGTTTGCAATATTGTGACACGCTGGGTGAACGGTTCTGTGTTTTTGACCATCTGGGCCGTAAGAAAGGTTTGAACCAGTTCTTCATTCATGTTTGTTGTTTTTATGTTGAAATCAGGTCATTAGAATAGGACCTTTATCTTGTTTGACAAATTCACCGGAAGCTGTGCTTAAAACATCTATGGGCCTCGTCACGATAAAAACTGACTTTGTTCTATGCGAACAACAAAGGCGCAGACCAGCCTGCGCATCCGCGCAGTCTGATCAGCGCCTTTGTTATTCGCTGTCTAGAACGGTTAATAGCTGAGTTTGTCACATGCAGCGTTTCAACATTGTAGCTAGTCTCTCTAGCTGAGCAGGCTAGATTGCGCCCTCTGCGGTCATTTAAACCAAGAAGACAGCTTTTCTTACGGCGTTGTTCAAATTGTTGTCTTTGACCCATTTATATTTGGAGCCTGCCATGAGAAAATATCTTCATTGTTTTAAAGCTGCATAGTCTGTAACTTTTGATATTTTAATTTTAGAACTAATGTTTTTATTTTTCAAGAACACAGTAAAAAAACTAAAATTCAGGTATACATTTTACCAATTTCGTAAATCTTAACAAATTACTAGTATCAAAACAACAGCATTTATGTTAAAATTAACTGTCTATAATTATTGGAGGGACCCAATTAATTACCAACAAGAGAAAAAACACACCTGTTTTATAAGATAATCCACTTTTCCGTGCAGTTTTTAGCTATAGTGAACAAATTTATTGTGAAAACATAACTTAATTCTACTTTTACAAATGATTTAAAAAGAAAATAAAAAAATTCGAAAAATGTTCATAGTTGCAGACTTAGTCTCTTTATATGTAAAACTCCTCTGCTTGCTACTGGCCCCGAGATTATAAAACTTTTTCCATGCTCAACTCAGCTGAGCACGAGTTTTATCCTGCTCATAAATGTTAAAATACCAACTATTGTTGGCATTTTAACATTTATTAGCATGATAAATACAGCATCTGAGAGACTTAAAGCAAGAAACTTCTTTATTTGTCAGTATTTTAGTTTTTATGAGCAATTGAAATTTCGTGCTCAGCTGAGTTGAGTATGAAAACAGTTTTATAACCTCGGGACCAGAACATAACTTTTACGTTACACTGAAATCAGTGCAAAATATGGTGTACAGTAGTAAATGCTTATTTTTACATGTACAGTGCGTGTCCTACCCTCGGTCCTACCTTGTGGAGCGAAACAGTTGCAAGACACAAGGGGCCAGCTAGCCTCGATCCAGTGGTCAAAATTGTGTCAAAATTTTCTTTCTAATGCTAATATTCTAAAAATTAAGAGAATAAAAAGATACCACATCAAAGGTATCGGTAGTCCGTTATTGATTTCGATTAATATTGACTAAGAAACGGAAAAATAATAAAGAAGAAAAAATGGTCCCAGGCTAATGGAACCCAGGCTAGGACCAGCCTATGTATATAGTTATTTATGTTTTGCGTGCAAGTAGCAAACGGCTCTACGCAGGCTCTATCAACTTCAATTTTGTTTTTATTCAAATTGTCTGCATGTGAGATGGTTACCTGTATACAGTAGGCGGTGACGGCGAACGCACTGATGTATATAAAATCTGCGTTTCCGATTCGCCAATAAAAGCATCGTCAAAAACAGATTTTTATTTGCAAAGCGATCGTAAACGTCGTTTTGGCGATCGGAACCACAATTTAGTTCAAACATTGCTTTCAGGGTTGCATCCAAGAGAATTTGAAAATGCTTCAATAAATAGTTAACGTGCTAAATCATTTCACAGTATATATCAATATTAGGCCAGACTGACTGGGCAAGCAATCAGTCTGCTTATGTCATGTCAAATCGATCAATTTTGATCGAAAGCAATAGCTTAAATATGTATCCCTTATGCAACTATTTTTGTTCTCTCAACGCACAGTGTAGACTGGCTCCAGTCCTAAAATATTTGTTCATCAATGTGTCTTATCATAGACTTGTAGCTAGTCTTACTCTGATGGCTCTGTTTTAAGCTTAAAACAGAGCCATCAGAGTAAGACTGGCTTCAAGTATATGATAAGACACATTGATGAAAAAATGTTTTAAGGACTGGAGCCAGTCTACGTACAGCGTACAATGGCATGTTAGGGAGTCAAAGCCCCGTGAAACTCGGAAAGATTTGAATTACGATAGCTTCATGTAAATACTTTTTTTTCAGGTGCACTGTGGCTCAGTAGAAGAGTGGTCTACTGGAGATCGAGAGGTCACTGGTTCGAGCCTCATCGGAGGCACTGTGTTGTGTCATTTTGCACAATACTTTATCCGCATTAATTGGGACTGGTTAAACACAGAAAACCGACATTACTGAAATTGTGTTGACTGGAACATTAACAATCAACTCGAACAATCCATGTTTAGAAAAAATGAGAATATTGTAGTAATCCAGTGCAGTCCTCGAATGTAAAATGGATTTTGATATGTGGCTCCCAAATTGTTTTACATGTACCATGCCATTTTTCATAGGAAGTATAGGGAAATGACAAATTATGGGAATTGTGTATTAAGCGCAATGCGAGCAGCGAAGGCGCAGTCTTACCAGAGCCTTCACTGCTCACACACAAAAAGTAGGGATAGATGAAGGATCAGGTCAAGCTTTTCTTCTCTGGTCCCACTAGGTAGCTGCGCATCAGTGCTTAAATGATTGTTTTAGCATGAGCAATAAGTACTAAAATCAACTGACTTAATGTGCACGGCTCGTGGTGAACGTAGATTATAAGAATCTATCATGAGTGTGAGGGTAGGATAGAAAAATGCGTCCCGAGGATCGCCGTTTGGCATCACGAGGCTTGGCTTGCCTCATGATGCCTAACGGAGATCCTCGGGACGGATTATTCCATCGTACGAGCATACGAATAATGGATTTGTTGCTTGCTTACCAGTACCATTGTTTTGATTAATTAATTTATTTATTTTTAAATAAGCTCCCAGAGGTCCCTGAACACGCTAAGATGTAATTTCACATGATGGCGTTACTTTAACCTGGGTAAGATAGCATGGGTAAGATAAGATTTTCTATCCCAGGGTAAAATCTCAGATACCCTTATCCGGTGTGCAAGAGTAATCAGTATCCGGTGCCTGAAGGAATGTGTGGAAAGTTTATTACTCACACAGTAATTAAAGTGCATACCCGTGGGTCGTGCGTAATTTCGATGCCAAGTCTTTAAAATAGTGTTGTTATTGTTGATTTCTTTTTGCATATTTTTTAATTTGAAATAGATATTGTGATTTTCGGCAGATTTCTACGTTTTAAATCCTCCCAGCAGTATCGTCACGGTTTTGCATACCAGTGGCTGGACAATGTTTAAATAAACAAGTATGCAATTTGATCCAAATATACAATGTGGCTCAAGATTTATCAGCATTTTCACTTACTAACCACGGCCGGTTGGACTGATGCTCAGCAAAGCCACGTCCACCAAAAAGTCTGATATGCATGCCAGTGGTTAGACGAATGTTGACATTTTGCAGCCTTGTGGTCACCTGCTGGGAAAGGACTGACCTCTTGGCTCTCATGTATGTGATGTCTCCTTATGTTTTGTGTCACTTTTCCATATGGTGTAGCAAAGAAGCATACCGTTGCAAAGAGGGAACTAATTCACTTACGTTGCACAACGCATGCAAGGGAGCGAATCACTAGCAGGACAATGCTAGAGCCTAAATAGTCTGGAAAAAACGGATCCTTCAGAAATGGGGAGAACCTACAATAAACCCGTTTTGTAAGGTGATCTCTGATTGACCGTCCGATAGGCAAACATGTTTTTGCTTATAAGACGGCCAATCCTGCTGACCCATGAAAAAGTTAATACTATTTTGGAGGGTTCGAATTCTAACCTAAGGTTTCTTGGGAATTTGCAAGCGACTTTTGTCTCTTGATAATGTTAAAATGTATTGGTATGCAAAATTTGATTGGTTCAAGAGTTATGAGCATTTTCACTAAAATACCTCGGACGGCCAAAATGATGCTCGGCTTATCACCGTTTTGCATATCAGTAGCTAGACAATATTAAAATAAATAAATATGCAAAATATGATCTAAATATCCAATGTGGTTCAAGAGTTATGAGCGTTTTCACTAAATTACCACAACAGACTGGACTGATGCTCAGCAACCCTCGTCCATCAATAAAGGTGGTTACGCATGCTAGTGGTTAGGTAATGTTGACATGCATATGTATGCATAATTTGATCAAAATAAACCCATGTGGCTCAAGAGTTATGAGCATTTTCACCAACTGACCTCACATAGTGATTATAAAGTGCAGACCCAAGGGTCGTGCAATCTCAAACATGCATTGCCTTTGGCTCATTTTATTTATCAGAACTTACCCCCTCCATTCTTGTAACAGATGTACGGGAACCTCCAAACGTTTCCTAAATCCACAGCGAACCCAATCACTGACAGTAAAAAATCCAATTTCTTTCCCCATGTTTCCCTTTCTTCGCCCTTACCGGCCCCTAATTCCGCACACTGGCCCGGCATGTCTCACTTAATTCACTTTAATATATTTTCAAAAGTAGTTCCAAAAATACAATTAAATTTCCACCTCATTTTATTACTCTTTCCTTCGGTTCCCAGAGTTGTATCTAATCTGTGTTATTAGAATTTCACCTAAAATTGATAAATAGAACGTTTATGCTGTCATCGTAACGCTTAAACCTCAGAAACAGTAGCGTACAGAAATCAGGCGTATATCTCTCTTATCTGCCTCCCCTATAAAATCATCGAATGGAGTATTAATCCTCTCGTCTTAGTTATCTATTTACTAACTAAATCCGAATATCCATTCTAGTTTTATTTATTTGACAATTTACTATATCTTGACTCGTTCCGTTTTATCTAATCTGAGCGCGCTATTTTCTATTAAAGCAAATAGATTAAACAGCCGCGAAAAATCGCTTCTATACTCTCCTATATAAAAAATTGGTACATTTGAAATTAGGAAAACGGATCTTATGGTCGGTAATGAACAGGCAATGTCATTGTAAGCCTGCGCATGCTCATCATGACCTTTCCATGTGAGTTCAGCAGCAGAAAAAGGATTATATTTTTTTTTATTAATTGGTTCTTTTGACTGAAAATGGCCGACGCAAAAGCAGAGGCTCGCCACGGGGTACCTTTTCCTGGTCGCGACCGATGTTAATATGGGTGGCATAGATCTGTACATATTTATTAGACTTTCGCTGTTCGTGACTCTGAATAAATACTAATATTTAAGAAAATATCATACGTCATACAAACAGCGTGGTCAACTTTTGACCAAGATTTGAATTTTTGTTTTCTTAGTTTAAAGATTTAGACACAAAGGGTTCTGTTAGGTTAAAGCCCTCCGTGGACTGTTTATATTATACACAGTATGGCATGAACTATTTCAAATATCCGGCTGCTCGAGCAATACCGTTTTCAACTCTGTTTTCCTTATACATTGTATTAAAAGGCTACATAAAATGCCTTACATGTAAAGAGAATAAAGACAGTTTGCTTTTCAATAAAATTTATTTTTTTACAGTTTGGTAGATTAAATCTGATTGGTATTTATTTTCAGATATTATGTTAAAAATAGCACCTTTATAAATTAAAAAGCATGCACTCTGCAAAAGCATACAATGATAAAAATGACTTATTTGAACCGAGTATCGAATCAGCATACAGTTTGCTTTTCAATAAAATTTATTTTTTTACAGTTTGGTAGATTAAATCTGATTGGTATTTATTTTCAGATATTATGTTAAAAATAGCACCTTTAAAAATTAAAAAGCATGCACTCTGCAAAAGCATACAATGATAAAAATGACTTATTTGAACCGAGTATCGAATCAGTACCGTTGAAACGGCGTGCCATTGAATGCTGGCTTGGTAGCTTTATAATTTTAGGTTCAATATTGCTAGGAAACCCTATAGGTTTGTGATTTTTCCGGGGGGGTGGGGGGTTCGGACCCCCCGTACCCCCCTCTGGATCAGCCCATGCATATACATCGGTCAGTGCACGATCTCATGTTTAGTACTTATCGCATATGTGAAGGTGACTCTAATAAGCTGACATGCGAACGTATCAGTGGCGGATCCAGAGGGGCTGAGGGGGGTCGCTCGAATCCTCCTCCCCAAACCCCGTTTTTAAATATCCTACGAAAATGAAATAATTTGGTCTCAGTGAGACCAAATTATATCATTTTCATAGGATATTTAGGAAAATTAGATAAAAAAAATAGTGAGTATTTTCAGGAAATACCACACTCACAAACTGCAGACTATCCATGGCACCGCAAGGAAGAGCCACACAAAAAACAGCAGAGCGAACCCCCACACCTTTATATATATGAACCCCTAGATCCACCCCTTCGTATCCAGCAATGCTAAAGAACCTGAACCTTCCTCCATATCCCTTCTTTATGATTGCGAGCAGCGACGACTCTGGCGAGCCTGTGCATATGCACAGACTCGCCTGAGACTTCGCTGCTTACTGATGCGAAAAGAAACGAAATACCGTGCACTGACCTAAAGTACCTCAGGAAATAGCGAGAACCTACTAGTACAATATTATGTTTTTTGTTTGATTGGTTAGATTCTTTACGTCCCGGTCAACAATTAAACAATAATGTCGGGAACGGATCTTTCTGGGTAGAACCAATACTAAGCAAAGATTAATGTGTCTTGCTCAAGGACACAACGCAGTGCCGCCGGTGATGCTCGATCTCGAGTCAAGCACTCTACCATTGAGTCACTACGCTCTGACCAATCAGATTGCCAACAAGGAAAATAAGTAGAAGGAAAATAAGTAGCCAAACAGGGAACAGAAGATAGTGCATAAAGTTTTACATTGATTATTTTTAGGCAGACTGATATATACTACTCAAAAAAGTTTTGCATCACCAAAATATATACTACATTTTAAGTATCCTTTTTTTCTACGTATACCAAACTTAATATTTAAAGGAGCTCTAGCGATAAGGCCTATATTTTCCCTAGTTGACATGATTTCAAAACCTAAATTTTCAAATTGCCCTAATGTTTTTAGAATTGGACTGTTTCGGTAGTAAAATATGCAAATAAAGCATCAAAATAGGTTTCAAAGCGATTCATAATTTACAAAGCCGTGAAAACGTGCGCCTTCTACTCCCACCCCTCATTTTACGTCTTTAGACTGGGTGCCGTTTAGACGAGAGTTGTAGTAAATCCTTTGCAGGTTTTCAAAAAGTAAAAGTTCTAAAATATTAAGGATATAAGTGCCCTTTATTTCCAAAAAATTGCGGTATTCCTTCTGCGCATGCGTACGAAATATACTTAAAATTGTGACATTTGTCATTGAAAAGATGAAACTGGCGTCTTTCCGTTTGTTTTTAGATGCTTCCCCCCCCCCCCCCCCCCTAGACCCAAGATGCCCTTTGAACAATTAAATGTCGCTATACAAATATATAAGATATGTAAAGGGCGTCTTGGGTCTAGGGGGGGAAAGGGGTTGTATAAGCGAAAGAAGACATCAAATATCTGACAAAAAAGACCATTTTGCAAGATGGTTGTTTTTATTGTACATCAACTTTATAAATAGTTTTACTGTACATAGCGTGGTTCCTTGTTTAACGGTCTAGTTCCCATATATGTTACTGAATAACAAGCACAGTTGATGATCGAAATAAATTCTCATTCAATAAGAAGTAGAGTTGTTACATGCATGAAGGAAACCCCGTTTCAAATATACAAATTCGGGGGCAATGGTGCATCGACGGCTCTTATATATATATTTGTTGAACGTGCCTAGTTTCTCCAGTCGTTATTTCATCAAAATAAAATTAACGCCTCGTGTAGGGAGATTGCTCGCCTTATCGCTAGAAATTCTTTGGTACTGCCTTTGAGGGTTCGATTAAGTATCTGACACAACAAAAAATTGTTGGGAAACTCCATGTGGAAATCTGAAAAATTGCACTTACCAAATTTTGGATTTTTCAAAAGTCCACCATTTTTTTCATGGGCTTCGGAATTCAGTTTTGTTTTCAAATCCTTACTCTTGAGTTTGCAAAGAACTGCTTTTGCAAAAAAGAACGTGAAATATAAATTTTTTTGGGAAGAAAAATGTAATTTTGATAAAAACCTGCTAATTTTGAGATTTTTTAGAAATTCTTTGTCAAAGCTTGGAATCTCATCTTTTTTATCATTGTTACATCAAAATCGGTTGTTTTGGCACCAAAACATGCTGCCAAATTCATAACTGTTAAAATTGAAGTATTGCAGAAGTTCCTGTAACCGCTTTCTTAAAGGTATCCCAAAAATGCAATTTCAGAAATTTCAAAGATTGATTAAAATCAGTAAGGAAGTTTGCAGGCTGTTTTAGGTGCCAAAAAAAATTGTTAGTAAGATAAGTTTCTCAGCTTCAACTGAGAAATTAAAAAAAATCTTTAAAATCGTAATGTGTTGTCAAAAATGGCATTTTTCTCATAAAAATCAATTTTCACTTTTTTACTTAAAATGGCATTTCTTAATCTGAAGAGTAGATATTTAAAAGCAAAAACTAACACAGATACTTAAAAATGTGGCATACATTTGGTGATGCAAAACTTTTTTAGTAGTATATTATATAGCCGCCCAATAACTTTGCAAATATCAAGCCATATTACTAGATCATGAAATATAGGTCATAAGGTCAACAGTTTTGTTATAAAATAGAATGGTATCCATTCACCAGATAGTCTTCTAAATATATGGTAAAATAACAGAATCTTAGGGTATAGGTTAGAGCCGTTTAATTATTTTAGGTCAATCTTTTTGACATACTAATTTACACTTGATTATGAATGATCATACATCAAAACTCCTCGAGATATAATTCTAATTCACTGAATCATGAACTACATGTATAATCACAGTCATACATTTTATTTAGAGGTCAACGGTCTAGAACAGTAAGCAGTGTACACACACTCGACCATAAAATATAGATCACAGCGACATTCTTGTATTTTGAGGTCAAACGTTTGCTCATAATGAATCATGTTCAAACATCAATTAATATTCAATAGATAAGACAAAATCACTGTAGCATGAATTATAGGGCATAGTGATCTACTTTGATGCTGATGTCAAAAATCAGGCCATACTGGACAATTTCAGAGTAGATATAGTGTCAGATTACGAATATATTTTCTCTTATCAGTTACCTCTCATATTAACTGCATTGTTGCGCGTTGCCTGATAGACTGTGTCTATCTCACGACATGTGCCTTTATCAGGTCATGATGACGTTGCACTTTTTGAATGACGTCGCTAATGACACTTAATCAACACAAAACTCGAAAATAACGCCAAAGTGGGAATCAGTGGGTAACTGATAAATAGAATACCAGGTTCGCGTCTTTTGATATCAAGTTTACCAGGCTCGACTTTGAGAACGCGTGTTGAATCGCTCGGAAAGCATCGCGATGTCAACAAGCGTTCTCAAAGCCTTGCCTAGTAAACTTGATATCAAAAGACACTCAACTAGTATTCTCTTTATTCCATCCAAATCATGTCGCCTGACGCTATAATGACCAACTAACGTACGCGGCCCTAAAGTCGTCATAGCCCTAAGGTCGTCAGTTTTCTTTTGGCCTCGCTCTTTTCCGTCCAAATCATCGAAACTTCTTAGAGGGGGCATCATTTGAAAGGAAATTATCTGCCCTATGGATTGATATATAACGTGCAGCCGCCCTATAACAGGTGTCCGAGTGGTAGGCATTGAAATGGGGGTACCCAATTGCATGCAAAATTTGGAGTCTGTCGAGAGTTGATTTTGTTTGATTTGTTTCTTTACGTCCACTCAACAATCTTTCAGTTATGCGGGACGGTTCTTCCTGGGTTTAACCAGTACTAAGCTAGGATAAATGTGTCTTGCTCAAGGACCACAACGCAGTGACGCCGGTGAGGCTCGAACCCGCTACCCTTCGGTCTCGAGTCAAGCACTCTACCACTGAGCCACTGCGCTCCCTGTCGAGAGTTGAAGGCGATATTGATATCGATCCGGCGAAACAAAATAACTATACTGTACATCTGTCCTACATAAACGCATGCGTTTTTTACATGTACAGAAGATATCGAATTAGCAATAATTACGTCCTTTTGGTCAATATGACAACCTCTAACAGAAATATTAGGTTGATTCAAGAAAATGAGTGATTTTTCTGCCTGTTACTCACTTCGTCACTTCTAAAACAATGATTTTTAACTCGTTTTATGCAACAGTCATTTGTATCTCCGACCCCTCAGGGGCCATGGATGCCGGGGACATAGTGGGACCTTAAGTGTCGGGGCTTAACCTCTGATGCATCAGGACAGTGCCGTAGATGTGCCAGGGTTTTCATTTTCCCCTATAATAGCCTGTACGGTCTGGTCAGCTCTTGTTTTCGTTGTCTAAATAGTATATTAAATGCTCATAATTGTCAATTCCTAAATTTAAAGTATCTGTAGCTGAGCAGGCCAGTTTGAATCAGTATAGGTTGCAAACCCCAAAGACATGGTTACGAGTACTTATAAAGTGGCCCATGTAGAGCAACCACATTCAGTACGCCTACGGGACTATTAACACCTGAATTAAGACATTCAATTTTCTGCATGTACCCGACCAACGCTGTCTCTCAGATATTCAGTTTAAGCATACGCCGAACTATATATAAATGTACGCTCATGTATGTTTATAGGATCATCGCCCCTAAGTATACATCTAATCCACCACCACCATCTAGAGCTTCATTACACATCAAGGACTGCCAATTTCGATACTGAGGGCAACAAAATACCCTAACGACCAGCAGTATACCCAATAAGACCTTTAATATGTCTTGTAAGCCCACCAATACCGCCACTCGTACCTTCAGTACGTTCCTTGGACCACCAATAAGGCACTTAGAACTCCAATACGTACCTTCGACCACCTACACCGTCACTCAATTAAACAACACGCCTACGACCGCGAGCATTGCCACTCATACCTCCAGACCGTCCATAGGACCACCACCACCACCACTGAGACCTTCAGTACGTTCCTGGGACCATCAACACTGACTCTCAGGCCACCAGTGTATCCCTAAGACGACCTACACCACCACTTAAACGTATAGTAAACGCCTACGACTACAAACGCTATCACTCATATCTAGAACGCCCATACACCATAGCACCAGCGCTCAGACCATCAGGACGTCTCTGGGACCAAACACACACCTAGTTCGATAAATAAGCCCCACCACTCAGATATATACTGCGCTTATAGGACCACAAAAACACCACACATCGTCGACGACCTTAGGGCCTAGTCACTGACGACTTTAGGTCTTGGTGGTCCTAAAGTCGTCAGACAGACCCCTCTTGACAAAATTGATCTTTTAAAGATATTTTCGGGTGGTTTCAAGCCATTTTCTTTAGTTTATCGACTAGCTGGATGATTAAACTACCATCTGCTAGAGTCTATTCTTAGCCAGTGAGTTTCTCTTATCCGGAGCAATCGCTTAAATGCGTCAAAGTGACGACTTTAGGGCCGCGTACGTTACAAGGGTTGTTGCGTTGTTAAAACCAAACTACCAAATATAAGAAATTGCGTTTTATCAATTGAGCCGTGACACGAGATTTCCAACAATGTGGTATTTTGACCAGTTTAGATTCAGACGAGCCTGTGCAGCCACATCCACATCATCTTGGTCCTATCTTTTACATGCCTTCTACCAACCTGTATATAACATTTTATCTGACTGCACCACTAGAACACCCCACGAGCGTATATGTCCTAACCAACGAACCTTCTCTCTCTTAAAATGAGGTCAAAGACCTCGAGCTCAAGCTTACCTAGTAGCTCTGAGAGTGGAACATACAGCTTGAAATTGCTGATCTGTCTGATCATGGCCCTGTCGTTGCGCTGCACGAACTGAAGGTGTTTGTTTTTTATCGACTGATATTTTTCTGGCATTGAGCATGGCGCTGCACTTACAATTGGTGTACATATAGCCACGGGTGTTGTAAACGAGGCGGTGGGATGTGAGAACTGGTATGAGCTTCATGGACTTCTTCCAGGCCGTTTTCACAAGGTTAGTGATAGAGTATGTCTCCTACGAAGCAGAAGGAAGCTTCAATGTCTGTCTTATCAAATTCACTCTGCGGTCTGCCTTCAAGAGAATGAGCAGATCCCTTGCACTGTGCACACCTATAATCAGGATAAGGTGTCCGTCATTGGAGCCTGCTGCATTTCTTATGCACCCAATATTTGCAGTCATTGCAGTAGATACGGTTGTTACAAACGAAAGCACATGGGAACTAATCTGCGCTCTGCAAAAGTTCCAGGCCCATACTGCAGATCATGACGTTTGTCTTTTCTGCATATACCGATAGCCCAGAAATGCTGACAACATAGACATCTTCCTAGGGAACCTCTGAGTGGAACTCATGTGATATTGCCGTTAACCCCAGAATTGATGACAAGATCATCAGTATAGACATCTTACTAGAGAACACCAGAGTGGAACCCACGTGATATGGCCGTTAACCCCAGAAATGATGACAAAATCAGCTGTATAGACATCTTATTAGAGAACCCCAGAGTGGAACTCGTGTGATAAGGCCGTTAACTCCAGAAATGATGACGAGATCATCAGCATAGACATCTTCCTAGAGAACCCCAGAGTGGAACTCATGTGAGAAGGTCGTTAACCCAGTACCCTCCTAGTACCCTCGTCATCACTAACCACACAATCCATACCTCACCACCAAGCTTTCTCAGAGCCCGAGGCCTTTAGTTAAGAGTTTGTACCAAAAAATCAATTTTCTTATTTCTCAACCAAAACATTTGTTCTGGATACTCAAAAGAACCGTCTCAATGAGACGGTTCTTTGAGCACCAAAAACATATTTTCCAACTGATGGATTAGAAAATATTTATTTTTTTACGCTCAAAAATGTTGTTTATCTAAGCCTATGACCGCCTGAGGTAGAAGAACAAGTGCCTTCTCTATGTGTACGAAGGTAGCCTGGGTTCCACTCTGATCATTTTTCTTCTTTCTTATTTTTATGTTTCTTGGTTAAAAATAATATTAATCGAAATCAATAACGGACAACCGATTCCTTCGATGTTGTATCTTTTTAGAATATTAGCATTTTAAAATATTGCCACTACTAGACCCAGGCTAGTTCGAAGGCAGTATGATGCCACATGTTACTACTAGATAATTTTCCTGCAGCTGCATGACCATAAAGATTGTATCTGTAATGCGTCAACGTGTCCGGACCCCCCCCCCCCCCCTCCTCACTGGAATATCACAAAAATATAGGGTTTCTTAGCAATACTGGTCCGGATCCCCTGCAAAATCACAAAGCTACCAAGCCAGCCTTAAATTTTAGGCCATTACCGGCACGCCAGCGAAACGCCATTTAAATGGCTCTTCGCTCGCGGGTCGATGATGACCCGCTTATAGTGGTATTTGTTTGGATCCTCTCTCCCCTCTAAAACAACGTTGTCAAAGTTGGACCCCTTTGACAAAACTTTCTGGATCCTCGCATGGTCATGTGCTAGTAGTCCGAGAACCCGCAATATGTTAAATCAAGTGGTTGAGGCCAAAAGGTTTGAAGGTGTGTTCTTATGTAGAAAAGTGTGCTGAATTCAAAAATCAAACTCTTAAAAAAATCGGCTGGTACACAAAAGTGCTATGTGCAATGGGATACTCCCAGGTAGGTAATATCTCAAAATAGCGCTAAAACGGGGTTATAATTTTTTGTGGCCGTGTTCCTTGGCTATAACCAGTACTGGCCGGGTGGGTTTATGCTTTTTGTGGTTCTTTGTCCAGGAACTCCCGAAGGCTCAACTGGCAGTGGTTCTGGTTTTTAAATCGTCTCAGAAGACGGGGCCACAGCTTAAAGTCTCATCCGACAGACTAGAAGAAGCCGGGAATCGAACCTGTGACCCCTGGTTTACAAGAGATTGGGTTAACCCCTACACCACGGCGGCTTCTTGTAGGTTTATAAATTAAACCATGTAACCTTAGAAGTAAAATGTAAATTTTGCCAGCAAACAATATATATGGGTCAATTTTCAATATAAAAAAGAATCAGACATGCCAATGAAGTTTGCTAACACTTAAATTTAGCAAATTATAAAGCCCTCGAAAACTGATTTTTAGTTTCTTTAAGCTAGAGCAGATTTATAATTCAATCTTATGTAATACAATGGTGTTGTCATCAACAATAATTAAAGTTTCAAAAAATGATAGGGTATGGCCAAGAAATGCCACATTCTCAGACTGCAAACCAAATCGGCATGCCACCGTAAGGATGGGACACTAGGTAGGCATAGTCCAAGTTCTTCAGTACAATATATGTGTATTTTAAGTTCCTTTTCCTTTCAATGTGAATATATTATGCTCAGATAAGACTAAGATTTGCCTTGATATTGGCCCAGCCCTATGTGTTTCTTATCTGTGAACTCTATGTATAGCTATCACCACATGGCCGGCCACGACTGACCAGACTGTGCTGGTCAATAGACCCCTTTCCCATTATCGGATTTTACCTGTATCACGTGATATCGACTGACCAATTCAACAATTGGACTACTTCCGGTATATGAAGCTGTAATAACTTACTACTAATTTTGCATGCATTTCACTAATATTCATGACGGTTAAACCACCAAACAAAGGAAAAAATCGCAATTATATGCACCACAATTATATATGATGGCAAAAAGAGTTAATTTTATTTCAAATTTATCTAATTTACGCTGAACGAAGCCTTGAAGACTTTAATACAAGTGGTATATGTACCGGCTATAATTTCCACAATTATTTCCGCTGCTGCTGACGAAGGCTCTGATGAGATGACGTGTTTCCCTGCGGGTCTACACTATTTATTAACTTTCCCAAAAATAATATACAAAATTACACAGAAATCGGTCTGTCTTTATGCGAACTTTTCCGAGAAAGAATGTCTTGATCTATCCGGTGATATATCGCCATATATGCGAACTATTCCAAAAGGGAGAATTTATGGATAGTGTAGACCCGCGGGGAAACACATCTCTCCAAGGCCTTCATCAGCAACGGAAATAGTAGGGAACTGTCTGCCTGTTTCACTAAAGTCTCATTCTAGCAAAACATTGTCTGAGTAAAAGTAAAAATTTGGCCATTTTCGCGCTAGAAGCATATGTATTATTTATCGCGAAGCAAGTTTGTACGCTGTTCTTACTTTTTAGAAGTTGCAGCAAGACAGCTCGAACCCTGGTACATCGAAGCATCCGCATATGTCGAATATATAACACATTGGTTTCCGAATATATAGTATATTTTTTTATTTGCAATGTTTCGTGGGTACTCAAAAGAACCGTCTCAACGAAACGCTTGTTTTTGTGTATTCAAATGCATATTTTTGTAAGACTCGGGCCCAGTGTAAGATTAGAGGAGAAGAATAACTTTTTTGATTCAATATTATTTGCAACCAACCTCCTTTTAGATCAAACTACTGAAAGCTCGCTGTGATATGTCTGAAACCCGCGCATACTTTGAGTTGAAAAGAGTTGAATATTTAAATGGGTCCCTATTTGTAGAGAACCAGTTTCGTTAAGGCATGGGTTTTGAAATTTGGGACCGCATATGCGCCCGAAACTGAATGTCGGGTAGCTCATATCTCTCCTTGGTAAAATTTTTATTGCATCTGTAAACGTATCAACCCCGAATGTTAATAGAAACTTTTAAAACGTGTTTCTTTAGTATCTGTTTACCAGAGCTTGGCGTTGTAAGCTACAGATCTTAATTATTAAGTTACTTGAAGAATTTTCGGGTAGAATTTCTATAGATGTCTGATTTCATCTAAATGTTTCAAAGAAACAGCAATATGAATTCATTTTAGTATTTTTGGGCCACTGAATGTACGCACCAAACATTCTAATCCACTGAAGGCTAGCTATTAAGAACTTAAGAACGGAACCGCTACTTTTCTTATTCTCGAAAAAAGATAAATTTATACTTTCATATACATTTTATATGTCTTCCGTATTTTTTCTATGCATGAAATACTTTGATTTCGGACTATTATCAAATCGGCGCAGATGAAAGCACATGTATTTGAAATACATGCCAATTAATAAAACAAACGAATCTGTAATCCTAACATCTATTACTCGGAGGAGCCTGGGCAAATACACAGTCTCACCAGGCCATTTGCTGCTCGCGCATCGTAGAAATGCGGTAGACAGAGACTCAGACAAAAATGAAGACTTCTAGTCTCACCAGATACTCATGCATGCCTGCCACCAGATAGGCGTGCATAGTCGCGCATGCATGTTAAATATATTGATTGGGCATATGTGATAAATGATGAAATCTTATCAAATATACCTCTATTCATAGATCCATACTTTCATCATTTACCGACTGTGGTCCACTAGTGCGGATGCGCAGACTCTAGAGAGCGCACAGACTCACGAGAGTCTTCGCTGCTCGCACACACCAGGGTCTTCTTGTAGAACACACACACACACACACACGCGCGCGCGCGCGCACACACACACACACACATTATGGATGCAGATGAAGACTCAGCCTCAAGCCCCGTTGGATAAGTTTGTGTGGGCGTTTTAAAGGCTTTATAGGTAGAAGTTTAGCTGGGCTTCTTATCAACTTCAAAGAAAGCGACGCGTGCCGAAGTTCTAAAGACACGTGTGCAAGATTTTATTGTTTTCAAAGGGCCCCCTGGGCACTCATTGAAGAACCGGTCACTCATTGAAGAATCGGATGCAATTTGGGCCAGCACAACATAAAATGTATCTTATCACGGAGTGGACAGTGTACAAATGTAACCATAAATGACCATATTGACACGCAGTCTTGTCAGACTCTCCAATTAATAATTGCCGTTTTTTTATTGCTTTAAGATTTAAACGATATATAGAAGTTATATAAAGTGAGATCAACAGTCAGTATATGTTGCTTTACATACCGGAAGTAGTCCAATTGCTGGGCTGGCCAGCCGATGTCACGTGATACAGGTAAAATCCGATAATGGGAAACTCCTCTATTATCAACATGACTAATATTCTATGTTCTAGGAATTGCATGATAACCCCATCCCCATTGATAACCCCTATCCCACTCTTTCGCTGAATCTTAATCAAAAGAATGGACGAGTATAAAAAATAAGTGGGTATGATCAGATAATACCAAAATCATACACTGTAGACCAACCCACAACACCGTGAGGAAGAGCCACAGAACACCGAAAATCACAAGACATCTATGGATAAACAGACCTTACTAGGTCAGGGAACACGATAAAACAGCAGCCTCCTGGATTATGTACATTGACCTTGTAGAAATCTATCTTCTTTCCAACAGATCCTGCACCACAAATGGTTGAAAACTTTTCACTTTCTGTCTATGTAAATTGTGCGCAATGATATTCTTTGCTACACGTTGTCCTAATGATGCTCAATGGATGACGAGATCTTACCTAGAGCTTATTTACAGCGATGAGGCACACCCAGCTGCGTGTGCAATTTTGAGACAGGTGCTATGTCCATCCGACGAACGAACGAACCATGCTTTAGGACCCCTGTGGATTGAAATTTAGAGCATTTGCCATCAATGCTGATGTTCCATCCAGACTAAATGGGATGACACCATTCAGTAAATCGATGAGTTCAAGTAGGACGTGGGTGTACTAAGTGAGCTTGTGAACCATTTAATTTAAAGTCAGGACAGAAAGATAATGCAGATGACACCAAGCCCAATTAAGTGTGACAATGTAAACCTGAACAAGCTAATCACTGCGATCGGGACTGCTATGGACCCTTTGTTACAGACTTTCGAGATGAAAAGCTCTACTTTATTTCACAGGTAAGATGATATAGAATATTGCAGGGAGCATTTAAGTAAGTCAGACACAGCGACAACAATTGTATAAAGAGACTCAGTTTAATACAGGATGCTCCCTTATGGTGATAAATTAAACTTGAAAAACCTATTCGCAGAAGAAAATTAAAACCATTTGCATGCAATGCTTTGTCAGTAAAGTTCAGACACAAGACAAGAAGATAAAGAACAAAAGGCTTGTTTGGCCGCTTACTTTATCTGCCGATCTGAAAAGGGTGCTTGCTTATACCCTTACATCCGTTCCTTTGACTTTTGCCCATATTGATGGACTTAAAATATCTACTGACAAATCAAATCTTTTTAGTAAGCTCGAGGTGTTGATAATCACAGGGGCTCTCGGAAATGTAGATGATTGTATTGTCGATGGAATGTTCATGGTACAGTCTCATGTAGATTTTGCAGTCAACTTTTGGTGGTGAAGCAAATGTGACTCTGCCTCGTCTTGTCAGACGTGCAAATCATGTAGAATTTTCATGTGACACTTATAAATACCTATCAATTAATGATATTACCAGAGAAGATCATGGCTTGGTAAAGGGAGAAGTAATTTAAATGTGTCTGGTCCTGAACAGGGCATACTAAAATATTTTACTCAAGCTTTAATGTCAGAATCATTTAAGACATCTCAGTTGAGATTACTGGCAGAAGGGTGGTGCAGAAGTGAGCATGCTAATGCCATGTGGTCTGTATTTTGGATTGATGAAGTCTGCTACAGATACAAAGTATTGATGGACAAATGACACGTCAATATGTCTTAGACCTGAATTGACACATTGTAGAAGATGATACCTGTATTGTCTTGTACGTTAAGCATGCCTGTGAAATAATTTTTCAACCTAGTATTGTTGTCAAATACATCTATACTGACGTTCTCACTAAATGGCTTTTCCACAGATAACAAAGAAGGGGTTGGTCGTTCTGAGGCGGTGGTTCTTTTGTTGTTGATTCGTTGTTGATTGTTGCTCCCATTGTGGGGTTCTGTGTTTGTTCCATCTTTTGTTGTACATTGCTATGTGTCCTTTCTAGTTTTGCAATCATCTTGATGGGGAAGAGAGAGCTGGTTGCTTTACTTTGTCTTCCTGGTGTCTTGTAGCTCTTCCTCACGGTGCCGTGGGTTGGTCTGCAGTGTGGGTCTGTGGTATTTTCTGATCATACTCATTTTTTTCATGTGGTATTTTCTGATCATACTCATTTTTTTTCATACGCATCCATTCTTTTAAGATTCAGCAAAATAGTGGAATAGGGGTCATCACGGAATTCCTAGGACATAGAATATAAGTCATGTCTAATTTTGACCAGCACAGTCTGGTCAGTCGTGGTTGGCCATGTGGTGATAGCTATACTGTTCACAGCTTAGAAACTAATAGGCTGGGCCAATATCCAGGAAAATCTTAGTGTTATCTGAGCATAATTTATTCACATTGAAAGGAAAAGGAACTTGAAATATACATATTTATTTTACTGTAAGAGCTTGGATTATGTCTACTTTGTGTCCCTACCTCACGGTGTGATGGGTTGCCTTGCAGTCTATGATTGTGGAATTTCTTGGCCATACTCTATCATATTTTGAAACTATAATAATTGTTAACGACAACGCCATTGTATGACATAAGACTGAATTATAAATCCGCTCTAGCTTAAACAAATTAAAATCGTCGGATAACCAGGGATAAAAGTCATTAGTTTTTTCGTGGGCTTTTTA
Organism: Loripinus fragilis; assembly: GCA_964019695.1. NCBI lineage: Eukaryota > Metazoa > Mollusca > Bivalvia > Lucinida > Lucinidae > Loripinus > Loripinus fragilis. Next base: position 8,441,407 of record OZ026525.1, read on the forward strand.
ATTTGCTATACTTAAGTGTTAGAAAGCGTCCTTGGCATGGCTGATTCTATTTTATATTGAACATTGATCCTTACATATTATTTGCTGCCAAAATTTGCATTTTACTTCTAATGTTACATGGTTTTACTTTATAAAACTACAAGGATACCCCCATTTTAGCGCTATTTTGATAACTCGAGGGTATTCGTTTGCACATAGCACTTTTGTGTACCAGCCGATTTTTTAAGAGTTTAATTTTTGAATTCAGCACACTTTTCTACATAAGAACACACCTTCAAACCTTTTTACCTCAACCACTTGATTAAAACTATTGCGGACTATAGGGATTTCACTCTTTGCATGTAATTTTTCATTCTTTTTTCTCGTCTGCTGATTTTTTCAAAATCAACTTATTCGAAAAAATATTTCAGATATACCATCAGAGTGTCAAACATTTGGATCGAGATCAGGTCCAGTTTTGTCGGGCCTGGTCTGGGTCCAAACTGTTTGCAGGGGTTATCAGCAGACGACACTAGAATGCAAAGAGCCACAACAATCCGATGGCATTACAGCTTCAAGAAAGTGTAATAATCTCCCTTTGCACAGCTTCATTTAAAAACAGAACTAGAGATTCTTTGGATATCAAATCATAAGCTACCAGCCAAGAGTTACATTGGCTTCATTTTTTATTTACAAACTATCAGAGACTTATAATGGATTGATCACTTGTGTATTAATCCTATCCTCAGGATGCATAAATACACAAGTGATCTATCGATTCGCGTTAGCTTAAGTGAACTGAACACGTCGGTGTTTTACTAAGCTATTGTAAACAAAGCATAATCATTTGTCACTCTTGGTTGGCACTCTTGGTTGAAATTATCGCGTATTGCGAAAAGGCGATAAAACGCTCTGCAAGTCTCGCATTTTATGTCTTTTCCCTAACTCGTTCAATAAATTGATAAAAAATGAGCACTCATGTGAGATCCTCTATGTAATGACGACAATTACACATATTAGCCTTTTTACGCCAAAAATGCGATTTGAAAGAAGGCTTTAGCACACTGGTAAATGTTTACGTCGATTTGGTGGTATTTACGCGTATTGCCGGTACATCATAGACCGGAAGTGGTAGATATTGGTGTTAATACTATATAGAAAAGCATGCCGTATGCCTAAAGGACTATAGAGTGAGATCATTTTTAAGTATTCAGTATGTGCATGGCGATTTATGAAAGCATAAAGGAATAGATTCGAGTACCGATCATCCAGATCGGTATTCGAATCTATTCCTAAATGCTTACATAAATCGCCATGTGCATGCCGAATACTTAAAATTGATCTAATTCTGTAGTCCTTTAGGCATATGGCATGTTTTTCTATTTAGTATTAACACCAATATCTACGACTTCCGGTCTATGAAGTACCAGCAATACGCGTAAATACCACCAAATCGACGTGTGTATAGTGCCATTATAAATAGAAGCTAACAAGTCTCCAATTAACAGATTAAATCTGCACAAATTTTGAGAGCCTGTGGCTAGGATAATGCATTGTTGGCAACTGTATTTTTGTTCTTACGTCAAACCCTTATATTTAGTTCACCTAGCAAAATAATAATATTTGGACACTTTTGCATATTAATGCTAGGACTTTAGGGTTTATGGGGTCGTGTTTTTTTTTGTGACCAAATTTTTTTCGCAGAAAGCAAAAGTTTCGCGGGCTATTCATCTTAATACGTGGAAATATAATGCCTTCTGCATAAAACTTTGAAACGAAATGATACGTTAACATAAATTTCAGGTTTAGAACATTTCATTGTTTCTGGTAAATAAGTATGCTGTCCATGACTTTTGACTAATACCTGTAAATGTCTTGCATGCAGAATATCTACGAGGCGAGTTCAACGATGCGAGCGCTCTCGGGTGCTCGTTGTACTGATGCCAGGCTTTATACTTTACGAATAAAGATAGGTACCAGAAGAACAAGCGCCCGCAAACGCTCAAATTGTTAAACTCGCCTCTGTTGTGCCAAAATCCTCCCAAAGTTGCCCAAATGCGTTGCTCTTACTTACATCTGTTGAAATTCGAATCTTATGTTCATAAGAAATTGATTTCATGTCATGACAAGATCTTATGTCTACATAATTGGACCCATGCAGCTGCTGGTGGTCAATTGTTGTTAAGGCTGCCGATGGGAAGTTACATTTGAGCTAGTGTGTGAGATTTCCAACAATGTGGTTGCTCTTTCACGCTTCCTTAAGTAGTTATTTCCCTTGAACGAACTTAAACACAGAATGAAGTGGACACTTATCTTATCTGACTGTATAATTAAGCCGCGACATGAGATTTCCAACAATGTGGTATGTGCGACCAGCAAAGGCTCAGATCATCCTGCGCATACGTGCAGTCTGATCAGAGCCTTTGCTAGTCGCTTGAGTATTCTATGATTGTTAAGCTACTGACTGAACACCATTTGGAGTTTCTAAGCATAAAAGGAGGATGCAGAGGCTCGTCCGAGTCTACACTTGTCAAACTGTCAAATTATTGGAATTCTCATGCCGCGGATTTTCCAAGAGAAGCTGAAGTAATAGAACCGACTGTACTAGAGAAAGTTTCAAGGGTTGAAGCGGAGGAGCTCATCAAATCATCATGCTTAGCAGTTGAAAGACTTTCCAAAGTATCTGAATGTAGAGATGTATTTCCAAGAGCTGGAGTCACTATAACCAAACCACTAGCACTGCTTGTTGATGATATCATAAAAGCAATAACAACATCTGAGGACTAACATACCTAGTAGAAGTAGAAGACTCAATCATACCCAAGTTCAGAGGATTGGCAGTTGCACAATTTAACTCTGACTTTGTATTGCCAGTTGAAGATACCTTGTCATTAGATGACACACTGACTGACTCCAGAATCGAAGGATTAAACTCAGACAGAGACGCAACAACCTCGGTTTGATGATTATCTAAGTGTGACAAGGAAGACTCAGAAGCAATCTTATGCACATTGGTTGATGAAGACAAAAATTCTAGACCAGGGGTCAGTCTTGCACATTCAACATTTGAAGAGCATTTGGAATCCGCAATAGTGGAAGTAGTCTGACCATTAGTACTAGTTGTTGTGGTCATTGCTAGGATCTCAGATACAAATCTAGATCCATTGTCACTAAACAAAGGTACCCTAGAACTAACTGGACTCTGAGAAATATCATCAACAGAGTCAGACATCCTTAATCTAGTGGCAAATGAACTTGGTCTTGTTCTTTGTTTTCCAGAGTTCTCCAACAAACAACTAATACTGATTGGTGTTGAGGAAGGGAAAGAGCTGAGGTGTGGGGAGCAATCAGCTCATCTAGCTTTCTGTTGGTGACAGTATCTAAAACAGATAAAATCTGATCATTTTTTTCTCTACTTCCCAAAGAGAAAGAGCTGGTGAACATGCCACCATTGAATATGCAGCACTTTTCAGCTCCTCAACAGAGCTAAATATCAAAGTTTTTTTCAGTTTGGATACCAATGGATATTTTATTGCCACTGAATTTAACAATTCTACTCTGCAGTATTTCATGTTGGTCACTTGATAAACGGTCAGTGTAGAGTTGAGCTCTTTGGCTCAGCTACAGCACCTTCTTCTGCTGAACCTTCGTAAAACACTCTGTTACTCCTACCCTTGGAACCCTGAAATAAATAAAATATCACAATATCAGGATCAGTTAAGAAATTTATTCGATTTTTGGAAGGATCATTCATGAATACTTCGGGTATCTTGCAAAGTAAGGGCTTCAGGCTTCAAGTTAACTTTGCAAGAGACCCGAAGTCTTCGGGTCTCTTGCAAAGTAAAGTTGAGCCCGAAGTGCTTCACGTTAACTTTGCAAGAGACCCGAAGTATTCATGATTCCATGAACCTTCCAAAAATTGAATTCATTGCTTATATTTACATTTTATAATAAATAACTATAATATAGAAAATATTTATAATTTAGGAGATAAAACAATTTTGTATATAATATTTAATATCGTATCAACGGTTTTGTTGGAGCGCAAAACGGAAAAGCGGAACAGCCAGTGTGAACACGGACAGCAAATGGAGCAAACAAGAAGCTTGTTTTGCACGTGCAACTCAAGTGTGGCTCGCTGTCAATCACAACACCAGTGTCACATCTGGCGAATGAATTCGATGTTCGAAGAGAATTGCACGGGCAAGTATGTTTGGCAGCTGTCAATCAAATTTTGTGTTGTTCATGAGGAGGGTCTTTTTGGCCCAGTGGCATAATTTGAACAACCTTGGTAGAGGTCTACTATGTGATGCTACATATCAAATATCAAGACTCTAGCCCTTGTGGTTTCAGACAAGAAGATTTTCCATGTTTTTCCCTTTAAAAGCCTTTGTAAAATATGTGACCCCGGGGCAAGCCATTTTGGCCACAGAGACATAATTAGAACAAACTTTGTAGAGGTCACTAGGTTATGCTACATTGAAAATTGAAAACTGAAGCGCTCAATGGGTGGACGTGGTGTATCTGCTCTGTGAAAAATAAATTATAAAACGTGTGGACAGGATTGTTTTGGTTTAGTTTTAGACAATATTAATGGATATTTCTTAGGATACTACACAGAGTGAGTTTATTTTTAAAATATTAATTCTTATTCCGAAGAAAAACAAGACATAAATTTGATAGAATAGGTTTTCGCGACACATCCCACCCATGTATATACATATAACCAGTGTATACACCAGTCACGCTCGATTGAAAGGCAACTATACTGAAGAAGAAAAGAAAAGAAAGGACATAAGCATGGTCATGTTCTAATAAAAAGAATAAGTTTGAAGATTTGCAAGCATATTGGTGATAGAGAAGAACGATATATCACATAGAATGTAGATTATAGATTCGTAGAATAAAATGGATGCTAGTTGCCATTGACGAGAGTAATAAAAGAAAGAGAAGTGTAACTAGCACAAGCGAGGCAGATACAAGCATGAATGTAGATCACGAAGCTAACAAGAATATGGGAGATGAACAAAGTAATAAGGCAGAAAAAAAGAAAACAACATCCATTAAAAAGAAGTCCAAGAAAGCAAAAAAAGAGAACAGCTCAGACGATGAAGGGATAGATGTGTCTTTCAAAGATAGCATACAGACACAGCTAGCTGAAATCAGTGATAGCCTTACAAAAGTAGTAAGCAAGACAGAGATAGAGACTATTTTTGCTAAGCTCTTTGAAAAGAAACTTTTAGAGATGATGGCAGATATCAAAGATAAGATAATAGAATCTGTCACACACAAAGTAGAGGTACTAGAAGGAGAACTTCATGGAACAAACTTGGAAAATGAAAAGCTTCGCTCCCAGATAGAGAAATTAAAGAAAGATATAGAAATGAAAGACGAGACCGTTAACAAGTTGCAGAGATCACTGGAAGATACAGATAAGGCATTTTATGGCAGATCCAATGAGTTAGAACAATACAGTCGAAGAAACAACATCAGAATCTGGGGTATACCAGAAAAGTTGAGAAAGGCGAAACATATGAAAGCATGGAAACAACAGTGTCACTGGTTGTTAAAACATTGAACGAGAAGATGGGTCTAAACCTAGAAAACAGAGATATAGACATAGCACACAGGATTGGAAAGAAGATTCCAAACCAACCAGACAGATGCATTATTGCAAAGTTTATATCCAGAGTGAATAAAATGAAAAGTTTAAGAGACAGAAAAAAGAAACTTCAAGGAACAAATATTAAGATCCAGGAAGAACTAACGAAGCTGAACTTAGCCGTCCTGAAAGCCGCGTGGAAAAACGACGACGTCGAAAGGTCTTGGACAGCAGAAGGCACTATATATGTTAAACGGGCAGGATCTGGGAACATTAAAAAGCTAGACTATAATGATTATTCTGATTGGCTTGACAGTGTAAAGTAAGAGAGAAATAAGACTCAATTTGGTAACCATAATAAATAATAGCAATCAAGCACACAGATACAAACACAATTATTCTGAACTTTGTTTTCTCATTTGGTTTAATGTCTTTGGAATAGCTAATTAGAAAGCTGGCAAGGGTTAACACTGACGTCATAAATTACATGTACAATCATTGAGGGTTTGGTTGGGCATGCGCATGTGCGCAATCTCGTCCATGCCTTCACTGGTTGTGTACAAAAGATATAGTAGTGACTTTGTCAGAAAGTTGGAGCTTCACTTGTGTTATCTTGTACATATACAACCATTGCCGATCTGGTCGGGCCTGCTCATCTGCGCAGTTTCCACCAGGCCTTCACTGGTTGAAAACAATATATAGTATTGGTCTTGTAAGGCATTACGGGTGTTATTCATTACATATACAATCAATAGGGGTCTGCTCGGCCCTGCGCTTCTGCTCAATCTCGACCATGCCATCACTGGTTTTGTACAAAGGATAATAGTACTGGTCATTTTAGGCAATACATGTGCTATTTTTTATATATACAATCAACGAGGGTTTGGTTGGGCCTGTGCTTGGGCACAGTCTCGACCATGCTTTCACTGGTTGTGTACAAAGGGGTATTGTATCGGTCAGGTTGGGCGTCACCGGTGTTATTCATTACATATACAATCATTGAGGGTTTGGTTGGGCCTGTGCAGTTGCACAATTTCGACCATGCCTTCACTGTTTGTGTACAAAAGGATATTGTATCGGTCAGGTTGGGCATCAAAGGTGTTTTCATTACATGTATAATCATCGTGGGTTTGGTTGGGCCTGTGCAGTTGTACAATCTCGACCATGCCTTCACTGGTTGTGTACAAAGGGATATTGTATTGGTCAGGTTGGGCGTCACAGGTGTTAATAATTACATATACAATCATTGAGGGTTTGGTTGGGCCTGCACCTGTGCACAATCTCGACCATGCCTTCACTGGTTGTGTACAAAGGGATATTGCATCGGTCAGGTTGGGCGTCACAGGTGTTATTCATTACATATACAATCATCAAGGGTTTGGTTGGGCCTGTCCTTGTGCACTATCTCGACCATGCCTTCACTGGTTGTGTACAAAAGGATATTGTATCGGTCAGGTTGGGCATCATGGATGTTATTAATTACATATACAATCATCAAGGGTTTGGTTGGGCCTGTGCTTGTGCACAATCTCGACCATGCCTTCACCCGTTGTGTACAAAAGGATTTTGTATCGGTCAGGTTGGGCGTCATGGGTGTTATTCATTACATATAAAATTATTGAGGGTTAGGTCGGGCCTTGGCCTGTGCTAAATCTCGATCATGCCTTCACTGGTTGTGTACAATGGATAAAGTATTGGTCGAAATTGGGCATCACAGGTGTTATTCATTACATACACAATCATCGAAGGCCAGGACAGGCTTACGCCTGTGCTCAATCTCGACCATGCCAATACTGGTTGTGTACAAAGGATATAGTGGTCATGTTAGGCAATACATGTGCTATTTTTTCACATATACAATCATTGGGGTTTTGGTCGGGTCTGCACATGTGCTCAATCCCGACCATGCCTTCACTGGCTGTGTACAAAGGATATCGTATCGGTCACGATGGGCGTCACGGGTGTTATTCATTACAAATACAATCATTGAGGGTTTGGTCGGGCCTGTCCTGTGCACAATCTCGATTAGCTTTCACTGGTTGTGTACAAAAGGATATTGTATTGGTCAGGTTTGGCATCACAGGTGTTATTCATTACATATACAATCATTGAGGGTCAGGTCGGGCTTGGCCTGTGCTCAATCTTGACCATGCCTTCACTGGTTGTATATAAAGGATATCGGTCATCACGGGTGTTATTCTTTACTTATGCAATCATTGAGGGTTTTATTGAGCCTGAGCATATGCGCAATAGAATCAGTCTTGTTGGGCATCACTGATTGCGTACAAAGGATTTAGTATTGGCCATGTTGACATCACTGGCATTATTTATTACTTATAAAATCTTTGGGGGTATTGTCGGGCGTGTGCACGGTCTCGTTCATATATATGCCCTCACTGGTTGTGTACAAAGGATATAGTATAGGTACTGTTAGGCATCATTTGTGTTTTTTTCTCTTTATAGAATCATTGAGGGTTTGGTCGGGCCTGCGCATGTGCGCAATCTCGAACATGCCCTAACTGGCACGGGGAATCATTGACGTTATTTGCTGCATCGTTTCACAGGTTGTGTACAAAGGACACGAAAGTAATGTTTGAAAGTTGGCACGGCATCACTGGCGTTATTTACTACATATACAGTCATTGCGGTTTTGGTCGAGCCTGCGCATCTGCTCAGTCTCGACCAAGCCTGCACTGCTTGATAATGGTAAACATGGTGGAAGGTTGGCAAAGGGCATCACTGGCATGCTCGAAAGTCGGCACGGGGCATCACTGGTGTTATTTATTACATGTACAATTATTGAGGGCTTGGTCGGGCCAGCGCATGTGCGCAGTCTCTACCATGCCTGCACTGGTTGTATACAAAAGGCCGAGATGCATTATTTAATGAGTCAAGTATACTCCAACTATTTCCAGTGCGAGATTCACGGGCCGCGTCTACAGTATGCGGTCAAAATTTTGTGGTAAATGTATATAGTAATACCTCATGTGAGGTATTGGGTTTCTGAAATCATTGAAATTTTGATCGGGCTTGCGAATATGTAAATAGGATGAGTCTGCTCAAGACATTGGTAAAAGCAGAAATGAGGTGTGGTTTCTTAGCAGGAAACTTAAAGAGGAGCAGCATTTTAAACATAAGTCAAATGGCAAACAGTGTGGACCCAGATCAGACTGCTCCTACAGCTTGATCTTGGTCTACGCTAAATCATAAAAATTTCTGCAGGAGGCAGAGCAGATGACTTGTGTTGTAAATGGCGCTCCAACTGTTAAAGAATGTGAGTTACAATTTTATTCGGCAACTATTTTCATAAAAAACATGCACGCCTGTGCATTAACTCATATAACTTACCAAAATATTATTTTTACCTGGTTTCCTATCTTGAACAGATGAAATAGTCGAACCATGCCGAGATATAAAATGGAAAGTTGTCGCCTTCTACGGGTAGTAGGAGTGTTTTGTTCTACACTTATATTGATGGAGTTATATGGTATTATATTGCGGTGGAGACTGACACTGTTATCAATTTATATTTTGATTATCTAAGCTTTACAGATGTGTATGTTCCTCGACTGGTCCAACAATTCTCCTATTAGACCTCTAAAATTATGAAGTGAAAAATGAGGGTGCAATGCAAACTGCGCTTGTGCTTATTGCCCAGCCTGTTCATTTTCATTGCAGTCTGCTGTCTAGCTTATATGAAGGTTTGGCTTCCAATATCTAAATCTCAATGATCTCGGTTGGTCGGTAGAGTCAGTGAAATACTAGGAAGTTTTGATTCCATGTGATTTGCCAAATGTATTACATGTAATATTACTTGACCTTATTTTTGCATATCTACTGTACATCGAGAAAAAATTAGTAACCATAAACCCGCTGAATTATCGTCCGACAAAACGTGCATGTAGGCTAAGACATATCTGGAACAAAGCTGCCCTGCACAGTTTGATCATTTATATCGATATTTCGATTTTCCAGTGAATAATGTGACAAGCTATTCCGCGGTATAAGGGATCTTGATTGGAATTTCAACCCGTGGTCCCCGAAGATTGTTGAGTGCAGACTCTGATGGAACACCACTCTAAGCGGTTTTTCACCTGGGTCTTCGAAATTGACTAATCAATACTAATTCCAGAGAGGAAAAAAGTTGATTTATTGTAAATTAATTAAAGTAGAAACACTTTATCCTTTTCAAATTCCGATTGAGTGAGTGTATTGTTTACTGTCCTGCCAGCCGGGGGTGGCAGTGACGTCATTTTTGTTTGCAAAGTTATCGGGGACTTTTAATCGATAGCACACTTGTGTATTGGTCCTATCCGCAGGATAGGATTAATGCTCAAGTGATGTTTCGATTCGCGTTGGCTCAAGTTGAGTGTGCACTTGGCAATTGTGGACGAGGTATTCCGTCGCTGTCACTCTTGGCTGGCACGGCGGTAGAGACCCAATTCCTAACTGAGGCACTCATAAGAGGTTCTCATCTCAAGAGTTGTTTACCATTATAACTAGGTATTATATGACTTTTGATTGCTGTAAAGGCGGCACTTCATGAAAGCGTAATTAGGATTGGTCTACCTAAGACATAAGTAAGAGCTGAAAATGAGGCGTGGTTTTCTTAAATAGGTAACTGTATCAGCTTGCGCCATTGCCTAAGTTTAGATGCAGAACACATTATTTAGTCCTTAAGGCGCCAGCAAAATGATTGCATCTGACAATGTCTATTTAACATAAGCATAGAGGCAAACATTATGGACCCAGATCAGTGTGCTCCTACGAGCAGTCTGATTTGGGTCCACACTGTTTGTCTATGAGGCTTCGAATATTTTAGTGGACGACAAAAAACATACATTTTGTGATTATGCGCATTAAGGGTTAATAAATGTGAGTTCGGTGTGTATACGGTCAGGGTTCTCATGAAATGCACGCACGTTTGCGCGGCTCAAACAACTTATTAATTTTTTCACCAAAATATTAATAGGACCTGATTTCTATTGTTTAGCAGATGAAATAGCCGAACCACGCCCTGATATGAATACTAAAGTTACCGCCTTTGCAGTAAGCAGAGTGTCTATTAATAAACCATTTGATTCAGACTGTGCAAAGGCATGCATTAAGGTCTAGAGATTAAGACAAAATGTTAAATTTGCATTTCCTTCAGGCTTATGTTTTCTTTTCTTGTATTATTATATTTTTTAGGACGAACTTTATGTATTTTGTCAGTCTATGCCATGTCACCCAACGTCTTCTAAGTTTCCTTTACATATATATTCGAAATGAAATTATCAATTTGTTCCTTTAATGTCAGAGGATTGGGTCAAAAGTTAAAAAGGACACAGATATTTACCTTTTTGAATCTAAAAAACTTCAAATATGTTTTCTACAAGAAACACATTCGACAAAAGAAATTGAAAACACATGGGCAGTGGATAATACTTATGATTTCTATTTTAGTGGTAGAAGTAGTAACAGTGGTGGTATTTGTATAATGGTGGATAAAACTCTGGACTATAATGTTAAAGAACATACAGAAATAATACCAGGGAAGCTTCAAGCACTGAGAGTAAAAATGTTTGATCGTAATATTACATATATAAATATTTATGGACCCAACAATGATGACAAATCTTTTTTTGAATCATTGAATAAATATTTAGCAGATAATGAAGAAGATGAGTTCATTATTGGGGGAGACTTCAACACAGTATTAGAACCAGATGTCGATAAAATAGGAGGTATATCAATAACTCATGCAAAAAGTAGAGAAATAATAAAAACAACCATGGAAAGTTTTGATCTAAATGATATATGGAGACTATTGAATAATAATACAATGCAGTTTACGTGGCATTCATCAAGTAAACCCTACATATTTTCGCGTTTAGATTATTTTTTAGTCTTAAATTCTATTGTAAATAGCGTTTGCGACTGTACAATCATACCAGGATTTAAATCTGATAATTCAATTGTCACAATGAATATACATCTAACATCTGAGCAGCGTGGACCAGGTTATTTCAAAATAAATAACAGCTTACTTTTACAAGACAATTATCAAGAGAAAATAAGGAATGCAATTCGAGAAACTGCTGAAATTAATAGCTCAGCTAAATCAAATGTACTATGGGAAGTTATAAAAGGAGCAATAAGGAATGAAACAATACAGTATGCAACCAGAAATAAGAAAGAAAATAAGGATCAAGAAAACAAACTGATTAAAGACATAAATAACATACAACAAAACATCACAAATGGAAACAATACACAAGAAAATAACAATTTATTAAAAGACAAGAAAAACAAATTGGAAGAAATAAACGAAAAAAAAGTTAATGGATATATAGAAAGGGCAAGGGCAGAATATATAGAAGGGGGAGAGAAAAACACTAAAGTTTTTGCTAATCTAGAAAAGAAAAGATCAACAGCAAAAACAATCACAAGACTAAATAAAGATGATAAAGAAATTATTAATACTAAACACATATTAAAAGAACTTGAGTCCTACTATGCGCAATTATATAAATACCAAAAAATAGATACTAAAACTATTGAACAATTCAATAAAAATATTAATACAAAACTTACAAGTGATGAGAAAAACAGTATAGAAGGTCCAGTAACAGAATATGAATGTGCATCAGCTCTTAAAGCAATGAAAAAAAAGTCCTGGTTCTGATGGAATAACTACAGAATTCTACAAAATATTTTGGAGCGAAATTAAAAGTTATTATGTAAAGTCACTTAACTATTCATTTTAAAATGGAGATATGACGGTTATGCAAAAGCAAGGTTTAATTTCCTTGCTTCCCAAAAAGAATAATGACCTAGGCAACTTAAACAACTGGCGACCTCTAACATTATTAAACACTGACTATAAAATAGTAACAAAAACAATTTCAAATAGAATTAAAAAATACATATCTAATATTATAGAAAATTCACAAACAGGTTTCATCAAGGAAAGATATATTGGAGAGAACATTCGTCTCATACAAGAAATGATAGAAAAGTTAGAAGAAGAAGAACAGCCAGGGTTATTACTCTTTGCAGATTTTGAGAAAGCGTTTGATAGTATTAGCCATGATTTTATGTTTAACTGCTTGAAGTGTTTTAATTTTGGCCCTGATATTATTAAATGGGTCAAATGTTTTTTATAATGACGTAAAAAGTTCAGTAACCAATTCAGGGTACATGACGGAGTTTTTTTAATATAAAAAGGGGTTTAAGGCAGGGATGTCCACTATCTGCTTACCTATTTATAATATGTATCGAACTACTTGCCGCAACAGTGAGAGAAAATAAAAATATTGGAGGTATTCAATTAATTGGGAACGAATTTAAAAGTACAATGTTTGCAGATGACGATACTTTTGCATTGGATGGGACTTTAAATTCATTCCGTGAACTCATCAATGTTTTGGAAGCCTTCAAATCTGTTTTTGGATTAAAACTAAACAATAAAAAAACTACTGTCTTAAGAATTGGGTCTTCAAGAAACACTGCTGTTGAATATCTGAAACATTTAAACTTTTTATGGTCGTAAGAATCTGCTAAAACTTTAGGAATAATCTTTTTTGCTGAAACCAAAAAAATGCAAGAACAAAACCTGTATCCAAAACTAAATGATTTCACTAATTGTTTAAAACGATGGCAGCACAGAAAATTGACGTTGATGGGTAAAATTACCGTTATCAAAACTTTTGCTTTGCCAAAACTAATATACCCTTTTACAGTATTGTTAGACCCCCCGAAAGAAGTCATAAAAAAATTAAACTCAGAAATATTTTCCTTTATTTGGGACTCTAAACCTGATAAAATTAAGCGAAGTACCCTTTATAGAGATTATAAAAATGGGGGTCTTAGAATGATAAATCTTGAATGTTTTTTAAACTCATTAAAAGCAAGTTGGATGAAACGCATTTTCGACGATGAGTCTACTTCTACTTTATGGAAAAGCTTTTATAAACAAAAACTCGACAGCTTTGGGAATAAACTAGTACTAGAAAGTAATCTTAAAGAAAATGACTGTACACAAATAAGTAAAAATAATAAATATTTGAAAAATATCTTGTGTGCATGGTGTAAAATTAATTACAAGGAAACACCTAGTACATGCATATCAAAACAAATTATTTGGAATAATTCTTATATCAAATGTGATAATAATATAATTTACTATAAAGAGTGGCATGAAAAGGGGATCAAATACATAGAGCATATTGAAATTTATATTTGTTTGCACGGCGTTTTAAGGTAAAGGTGTGAATGGGCGCTTGTAAGCGGTTTTATGGTACTTCAAGTCTAAGTTGAAAAAGCATTAAATAGTTAAGTTTCACGTGAGTTGTATTCATTTGAAAAACGAATTTCCACGTGAAACTTTAATTGCACGTGACGACAGGTGTATAAAGAGAAGATAGTTAATATTGAATTATCGAAGCCTTAGCCAGCGGATCGTTCAAACGTGCTTTCACCCCACCCACCCACCCACATTTTTGATGTAGCATACACATCATATACTATTTTTAAGCACATATGTTTCTAGAATGATGTTGGAAACATTGGCCAACAGTATTAGAAGCATAATATATACATTAAGTGGTCAATTATTTTATGTCACATGTTCAATTATTTTATGCCACATTGCATTACAAGTTATAAAAATTGATTTGCAAATATCATTGGAATATGAAAGAAAGATCTTTCAAGAAATGAATATGTATTTTTTATAATTTGGAAATTTATTCCCTTTATTAAGCATATACTGACGAACAAATGAAATGCACGATTTCAGTTTTATCGTGGCCATGTTCGTCAAGGAATATATATTAGGGATATTTTACAATATTGGGGTGGTTTGAATAGATTAGAATTTGAGTCTAGAAGGGCTAATTAAGCACGAATGCTACCTAATTTCTGGTTTCGTCTATCGCATTGTTGTTAAGTATGAATGTACTATATTTATCACAAGTATTTAGTTTTTTGAGGTGCTAGAAAAGACTGGTCATCATAGTCAAATTGATATGCATTAGAGGCAGGAAGAATTTCAGGATAGAGGAATGGAAAGAAGTGGTAGAGATGGCAAGCAGATGGTGAAATTTGCGAATATCTGGAGAAATACAGATTGGCAAGTATAGATTTAAGAAAGATGCACTTAACGGTAAAAATATCTGCGCTTTTATCTTATAATAATAATAAAGTAAAAAGCATATAATTAAACGTAATACAAATGATTATTCTCATGGTTATGGTAAGCAGATGCTCACAAAGCATTTCATACAGATGTACCATGACCTTTGAGTAATGAACTTTGGGTATTTCTATTGCAGAGCACATATAATAACCCACTTGGACATGAACATCTGTTCTTGTTAATTATTTCATGTTAAAAGAGAAAAGAGAAACGACTTAAGACATTCATTGTAAGAGTACTATGTTTCATATTTGTAAGCGTTGTCACGCTTCAAAGTGTTTTGTCTATCCATAGAAATATTATCACGCATAATTTTACATATATGCATTAGAGTCTGTTGCTTCTAATCGAATTAGATTACTGTGTTAACAGCTTACATATATATTCTAATTGAACCATCTGAGTTTATGAGTTTTATAGTAGCTTTTTTCGTAGTATTGCATAAATAAAATTAAAGCATTTTATGCTTTATTCAACAAGAGCATCTAAGCATTTCTTTCAGAACTAACGCAGGTTTACAGATTAATTGTAATGACATCAGTGCATTTCAACCTTAAAGATACACAGTTCAATTGTAGTAGTAACAATTCGTTCAAAATTGTAAAAAAATATATAAGATTAGAAGACAATATTTGAAGATGATATTATATCAGTTCGTTTCAGATTTAACTTGTTAAAGTTCTTCCATTGTTTGGGGATCGCAAACCAAGACTATGACGCATGGACTTAGAATATGGCCGTAGCGGAACTTCAGAATAACAAATACAAAATATGCAATTCTTTTGTCATGAAATATACTAAATACACGTCGATCAGCTGGCTGTTGGCACATACTATATTCTTGTTAGTTTTATTTGATTGCAAATAAGAAGCTTCTGAGCATGAGCAGTAAAGATAGGCTAAATGGTCTGAAGAAACTGACAGGTGAATGATGCGTCTTTATATTTTAAGAGGAAGTAAAACAACGCTGCAATAAAATATAAATGATTTATGTTCGTATGAGAAGAGTCGAATCAGAACATTATTATGATTATAGATCAAATACCTTTTATAATTTTGATAATTTACAAAATTTATACGATCTAAATACCACTGACTTTTTGAAATACCATCAAATCATTAACAATATAATTGAAGGTTGGAAGCGTTTACTCAAACGAGAAACTGCTATGGAACAAGGAATAGATAGGAGAAAAACACATATAGACATAATTTCAATGAAACATAACATCAATAAAACTTTATACAGTGCACAATTAAAAGACACATCCCAGGAAAGGTTAAAATCAGAAGTAAAATGGACCAATGATTTTCAAAATTATGATATTGTTTGGGAAGTAGCATATCAGATGGCACACAGATGTACAATTGATATGAAATTAAGAAAGGAGTTCTAGCGATAAGGCGTATATTTTCCCTAGTTGACATAATTACAAAACCTAAATTTTCAAATTGCCCTAATATTTTTAAAATTGGACTGTTTCGGTAGTAAAATATGCATAGAAAGCATCAAAATAGGTTTCAAAGCGATCCATCATTTACAAAGCCGTGAAAATTTGCGCCTTCTACTCCCACCCCTCATTTTACGTCTTTAGACTGGGTGCCGTTTATACGATAGTTTTAGTAAATCCTTTGCAGGTTTTCAAAAAGTAAAAGTGCTAAAATATTAAGGATATAAGTGCCCTTCATTTCCAAAACTTTGCGGTATTCCTTCTGCGCATGCGTACGAAATATACTTAAAATTGTGACGTTTGTCATTGAAAAGATGAAACTGGCGTCTTTCATGCTTTCCCCCCTAGACCCAAGATGCCTTTTGGTCAATTAAATGTCGCTATACAAATATATAACATATGTAAATGGCGTCTTGGGTCTAGGGGGGGAAAGGGGTTGTATAAGCGAAAGAAGACATTAAATATCTGACAAAAATAGACCACTTTGCAAGATGGTCGTTTTTATTGTACATCAACTGTATAAATAGTTTTACAGTACATAGCGTGGTCCCCTGTTTAACGGTCTAGTTCCCATATAAATTACTGAATAACAAGCACAGTTGATGATCGAAATAAATTATCATTCAATAAGAAGTAGAGTTATCACTAGCATGAAGGAAACCCTGTTTTAAATATACAAATTCGGGGGCAATGGTGCATCGACGGCTCGTCTATATATATTTGTTGAATGTGCCTAGTTTCTCCAGTCGTTATTTCAACAAAATAAAACGAGCGTCTCGTTTAGGGAGATTGCTCGCCTTATCGCTAGAAATTCTTTTCAATACAAATATTTGATGCGAATTGTACCAAACAATAAATACCTATTTAAATGTAAACTAGCTCCAACCGTATTATGTGATTTTTGTACAATGCAAGAAGAAACAAATGCACATTTATTTTGGGAATGCTCTTATGTGCAAGAGTATTGGTCAAAAATACAAAAGTTCTTAAAAGATAACAATTTAGAAATAGAGTTAACGTATTATAGAATTAGTTTTGGTATCTTAGATAAAAACAATATAAAAACGTCAATGATTAATTTTATCATTCTAATAGCCAAATATTGGATATTTGCATCAAAGTATAAAATGCAAAGGCCATCTTCTGAAGGTTTTTTGAAAATATTACACGAAAGAAAAGAAACAGAACAGTATATTGCTTTAGCCAAAGACAAACTTGAACATCATAATCAGAAATGGGGATTTTTGAGAAGCTTTGAATAGGTTTTGTTCTTCATTTTGCTTTTTTTTCTGACTGCATTATTAAAATAAATATATTAAAAACGATAGACCTAAATAATACCTTCTTCAAATATACTCAACAAAAAACCCAATACCTCTTCATTGCTAGCATTTTGAATACTTTTTTACAAACTGACTAAGATGTTGAGAGACAGGCGTATGAGACATATTATTTATTTATTTATTTATTTATTAATTTATTTATTTATTTATCTATTTGTTTATTTATTTATTTAATTTGTTATTCGGACAGTATTTAGAGTTGCATTTGAAGACTACTATGTAATACATGTTATAAACTATTTGATTGGCAAGTCACTTTGTATGTGTTATTCTAATGAGTACCAACATGATTGAAGAAATTGAAAACGCTATCACCAATACAGTTTAGTTACTTGGTAATAAAAAAAAAAAAAAAAAAAAAAGAAAACAGCAGGTATAAAGGTGTCTATATATCCGTGTTTACTTTAAAATAAAATACACCAATCAAAACCTATCGGTAAGGTACATTCAGTTGTACTTCTATCTCCTCTGTCATGTTGGTTCTCGCTTCTGATAAAATATTGTGCCATCGTTAGATATTGTTATGCTTAAATTATGATACATATATTGTACAGATGTAATTCTGAATAAAAAGTAAATAACAAAAAAAAAGGTTATGCTACATGCCAAATATCGAGGCCCTAGGCCTTATGGTTTGAGACAAGACGGGTTTTCCATGTTTCCCTATATAAGCTTATATAAAACATGTGACGCCTTTGGGCTGGGCCATTTTTGGCCCCAGGGACATAGTTTGAACAAACTTTGTAGATGTGCACTAGGTGATGCTTCGTACCAAATATCAAGGCTCTAAGCCTTATGGTTTTAGAAAAGAAGAATTTTCCATGTTCTTTCCTATATAAGCTTGTGTAAAACATGTGACCCCTGGGGCCATTTTTGGCCTCAGGGGCATAATTTGAACAAACTTGGTAGAGGTCTACTAGGTGACGCTACATACCAAATATCAAGGCTCTAGGCCGTTAGGTTTTAGACAAGGAGATTGTTTCATGTGTCCTATATAAGCCTATGTAAAACATGTGACTACTAGGGCGGGGCCATTTTTGGCCCCATGAAAATAATTTGAACAAACTTGATAGAGGTTCACTCTGTGATGCTACATACCAAATATCAAAGCTCTAGGCATTGTTGTTTCAGACAAGAAGATTTTTTTAAGTTTTCATCATGAAAATCTATTTTTAGCCTGTGTGACCTAGATATGCAATGTAACAGAACCATTTGATTAATTTTTAAAGAAGACCATATAAAGATCAGTCCTACCAAGTTTGATCAAAATCCAGCCAGTTGTTTATGAGATGACATTTGAAGCAATTGTTGACGACAGCCGACGGACGATGCACTATTCACGACGGACATCCAACGATCACAATAGCTCACCATGAGCAAGTGGCTCAAGTGAGCTAAAAAGTAAAATAATTTTTTTTTTATTAATTTGGACCAGGTAATCTACACATTATCCTCTATCAGCTGACAAAGTATAAGCTACTAACTATAATATTTTTGGGATATCTTGACTACAAGTTTTTAAGGGCAATAACTCAAAAAAATAAAATAACTTATTTATAAATTTTCACCATGTAATCTACTCATCATCTTCTGTCAACTGACCATGTTTGAAGCTAGCTATAATATATTTCGAGCTAATTTGATTACTAGTTTTCAATGCCCAAATTTGCAAAGGGCAATAACTCAAAAAATATATAATAACTTTTTTGATAAATTTTCATCAGGTTATCTACTCATTATCTTCTATCAGCTGACCAAGTTTGAAGCTACTTGCTATAATAGTTTTTAGATATCTTGATTTCAAGTTTTTTCAAAGCCAAAATTTACAAAGGACAATAACTCGAAATAAAGGATCATTAACACTTGCTAAGGGTAAATGCCTATGGCTTTCAGTAAAAATAACAGTTTGTCAATCGTCCCTTTCTTCACCTTGAAGCTACCCTGACCTGAGTACTTTATAGCAGTGATATCCTTTTTCGATATTAAATGCTTCAAAAATGAAAAAAAATGAGTAGAACAATCAATTTTACATTAAAATATATAGAAATTAGAAAACATTTTCAAAATATCATTCCCCCCCCCCCCCCCTGCCCGTGTGCCAGCAAAAGCTTTTGCATGTATATGTGTTACCATATTTTACACATTGTATGGAAGTGGTTTGCTGGCAGCCCAAACTCCAGGGCCTAAGCCTATAAAATGCCTTTTCTACCGAATAAGAAATGAATGACAGTAACGAAGTTCTCTAGAACCAACCTCCTACATTGCTTTGTATTATGTGCTAGTTTAATATAAAGTACATAAAGATTAAAAGTAGAATTAGCAAGGTTTATGCATTTTTTCACAATAATAAAGCTCACTGTTATTTAATGGCACATTCTTTTGCAAACGTCATGTACTGATCTATTTTTGCATGCTAGGGAATAGTTCATGTTTTTATTTTCGTCTGCTGACTTTCTTCAAAATTACGTTTTTACAAATAAGCCACCCGGGACCACCATCGGAGTATCAAACAGTTTGGATCCAGATCAAGAGCGACATTCTGTTGGTCTTCATCTGTGTTCAAACTGTTTGCAAAAGGCTATTGGCAGACGACAAAGTTCTCCGCTGGCATGCAAAGATTTATAACAGGTAAATACTTAAGTGTTCAATATATTACCTCATATAGGTAGCTTTAACTAGGAAATACATTTCGACATGCTATCCTTTAAACAAAGCAAAATAATTTTCAAAGGAGCTTGTTAGAATCAGTTTTACTTAACAATGCTAAATGGGACACTTTCATTCTTTCAAAAGTATTTATTTCTTTTGTTGAGCTTTCAGTTTTGTATTATTTACTGTATATGTAGTCAAAAATGTACAGGTTACTTCTAAATTATCTCCCCAAAATCATTTTATTACAAAACATATTTTGTTTTTAAAACTATTTCATCAACTATCGTGATTCATTAATACTCTGCATATGATATGTTCAGTAGATACCATCATGCCCACCAAATAAATCAAGAAAAGGTGCATAAATCACTTTTTAAATCACTTTTCATTGTCATGACATTTCAGACCCCCTCGCCTTTCTACCCGCCATATATCTCGAGTGCGTAGGAAATTTGAAAATATTTTTTCTAGCTGGCTCTTGCCATTTGATTCACCTATTGCACTGATAATACATGCAACACACCAGAAGCTCAAAAGCAGCGTTCTGGGAATCAGAAAAATGGGTGTATACGGCCCAAACCGTCAATGATCCTTTAATAACTTTTTTTTTAATTTTCACCATCTTATCTACTCATTACCTTTTATCAGCATACCAAGTTGAAAGCTACTTGCTGTAACAGTTTTTGAGATATCTTGTTTATAAGTTTTCAATGCCAAAATTTGCAAAGGGCACTAACTCAAAAAAATAAAATAACTTTTTTTTTAATTTTCATCAGGTTATCTGCTCATTATCCTCTATTACCTGACCAGGCTTGAAGCTCGTAGCTGTTATAGTTTTCGAGATATCTTGAATACACAATAGCATTATGACCCTTAAAAATGGTAATAATTTCACAAAGAGAGATAATTCAGACTAAAAAAATACGTATCATTTACTTTTGATGAGGAATCTATATATGAAATTTCAAAACTGTATCTTAATAAATTATGAACGGACGCACGGACGGAAGGACGGGCGCAAGGACGAGCCCAAAGCAATGTACCCCTTCAACTTTTCCAAAGTTGGGGGCATAAAAAGTATAACTAGAACTTGTGTTTATGAAACACTATGCCCCAACCATTAGTTTGTCCACCGTCCTATTCACATCATCCTCTTTCAGTTGACCAAATCTAAGGCTACTAGCTGTAATAGTCTACGAGATATTTTTTTTTAAATTTCACCAGGTATTCTACTCATTACCCTCTATCATCTAAGCAAATTTGAATCCCCTAGCTATAACGACTCTTAGCGTTATAAAATAATTCATAATTAACGCAATTTCGAGAAGTTCGGGGCTGGACCCAGAAGGGTTGTTTACGGGGGGGGGAGCACTTCAAGCCGAAGGCTTGAGCCGAGCGGCGCAAGCCGTGAGCGGGGAAAGAGTATGCGAGGGTGGTTGACCCACCGCTAATTTGAGGGGGGTCTGGGGACCTCCCCGGATTTTTTTCAAATCTATGTCTCTGAGAATGCATTTCAAGCCATTTTGAAGCCCATTTTACCATATTCTATAACCTCAATTTTAAGTAAGGTTAGACACTCAAACACATTGTTCCTAACTATTATTTTGCATTTCCTTGTCGTCCTCTCGATGCTTTGGTAAGGTTCCCATGTGGGGTGGGGGGGGGAGGGGTCACAGCAATTGCAATGCAAGTCTGATTCAGCCCAATGTTCAGAAAAAAACAGCAGAGCCCTTGTGAGGAGGATGGGAAGAGGCTTAATTTTTTTAATAAAAAAAATGGTGGAAAAACAATAAAGTCCATATCTTAGAAAAAAATTGGGCATAGGTTCCCCTGTATTTTGTGCTTTTTCATTCTCCCCCAACCCAAAAACATAAACCCAGAACGTCAGCAGCCTAGGGACTGGGGCTCTCTTTTTTAAATTCTCAAGTCTGGTGGGGGGAGGGGGCACATCTATTACTTATATGTATTAGCTTTGTGACTACTAGACTAAAAGGGATTTGAAATGGAAGCGACAACAGAATGGAAGATGGGGGTGGGGGGCACACACTCCAGCCCTTCAGCCTTGGGACTGGGAATAAGTCCCCCATCCACCCCAAACTTCCGAGTATCGTTTGGGACTGCGAGGGGGCACAAAAATATTTTATCCTCCGCGACCAGTCTACATATTTGAATTCACATCATTTACAAGCCCCGGTCACACTCACAGCCCTGTCTGTGCCCCAACGGCAGCAGAATTGTGGCTAATCCGTTATCATCTAGGTAATTTTTCCCAATTATCCATTACCGTATATACTCGCAATATCATATAATGCGCGAAAAAAGTTTTTTTATTATTATTATTTAGGAACAGAACATAACAGAATTTTATTAGGGCACTCACTACCTCTTCGATCCCCTGGGTCCGGCACTGAAGTTGTATACTAAAACCACAGATCGCATATAAATGAAAATTGTATTTTAAGTCAAAATTTGGCAATTTAGTAAAATATAGATATGCGTCGTAATCAGGACATACAGGCTACTTTATAAGATTGAATCGACCAAAATTATTCCATGTTAGCCAATGTGTACGGGTTAAACTGTCAAAAAATTAACCGGAAGTGTGCATAGGACAAAAATGTTTTAAGCGATTCTGTTGGACAGTTCCTCACTTGATATAACGCAAAAGTGCATCCCATCAAGATCAATGTAAAAAATGGAAATATGAAGATTTTTGGATCTGCAGTACATCTCCTACAGCGATGATTTTAAAAGTTTTATACCGTTTTCTTATTTGTTACACTGTAGTAGTAATGGATGGCACTATGGCCCCATTTTTTTAAGCCTGAAAAGAACTTAGAATTTTTCATACTACTCACTGTGTTGTGATGTGGTAGGGTGAAACAAAAGTGTACTAAAACATGGCCCTTCCAACGTACAGTTTTTTATTCTGCTTTTTCTTTTACATTTTTTCATCAAAACTATCAATTAACTGTGTCAGGTAAAATCAAAGTGGCCCGGAATTAACGTTTAAGTCTTGTCAAACATAATAATATTATTTAGGGTAAAATGTCAGCATGGTTTCAAATATTAATTAAGTAAAAAATAAATGCGTTTCTTTTGCTGTTAAGTATATTATATAAACCGTCTGTCAAGGGACTTTACAGCATTATGTTGAGCATTATATAATTTGAAAAATGAAAAAAAAAATGGTTCTTGTGAGTCTCGAACCAGCGACCCTTTGATCCCAATTCTAACACTCTACCAACTGAGCCACTGGAACGTAATACCTTATACAGAAGAATGTTAGTTTTGTAAGAATGAAATATAGACCTTTAAAATTTATCGTTTTCACTTTCTTCACAGTCCCCAAAGATGAGACATTTTCAGTTTCTATACTATATAAAGTTCAACACCAAAAACGTTTTAGTAAAATATCCATAGCAGCGGACAGTGTGAAAAGCACTACAAAAATGAATAAATGTCAACGTGGAGAAAAAAAGTGCGGGAAAATGCATGCGTACAACATGCTAACGCTTAACACACCATGCACACCTATTAATGTACAGCTTGTTGACACCACGAAATCCACGCATGTTTCGCTTGAATGCAAACGCTGTTTCCTTTAAAGCTGCATAGTCTGTAACTTTTGATCTTCTAATTTTAAAAACAATGCTTATACTTTTCAAGAACACAGTATAAATACTCAAATTCAGGTAAACATTTTACCATTTTCGTCTATCTTAACAAGTTATCACTATCAAAACAACTGCATTTATTTTAAAATTCAACGGTCTAGAATTATTGGAGGGACGCAAATAATTACCAACAAGAGAAATAAACACCTATTTGATAAGACAATTCACTTTTCCATGCAGTTTTCAGCTGCACTGAACATTTTTATTGTGAAGACAAAGCTTAATTCTACTTTTACAAATGATTTAAAAAGAAAATAAAATTTTTCGAAAAATGTTCATAGTTACAGAGTATGCAGCTTTAATGGGCCGCTTATGGGAGAAATTAGGTTATGTTGAAATATGAAACTGATCCGATGAGTGGAATGCTGCGTTCATTTTCTGAATTCTAAATGCTAAAATCCATTTTCTTATTACAGGTGTATTTTAAAGTCGTCTGCTTTTCTCGTCTGCTGAAATGTTTAAGAAGCCTCTTTGGCAACAGTGTTGACCCAGATCAGACTGATCCTATAGGAGCAGTCTGTTCTGGGTCCACACTGTTTGCTTCTATACTAAATTTGTCGGTAATGTAAAACAATTATTTGCCGCAGACGACTTCAGCAGACAATTTTGTTTGTTTGATCTGATTCTTTACGTCCCATCAACAATCTTTCAGTTATAAAGGGACGAATCTACCTGGGTCGAACCAGTACTAAGCTAGGATTAATGTTCTTGCTCAAGGACACAACGCAGTGACGCCGGTGAGGCTCGAACCCGCGGCCCCTCGGTCTCGAGTCAAGCACTCTACCACTGTGTCACAGCGCTCCCACTTCAGCAGACGACATTTTCAGATACATGATTTTTCTTGGCGCTTTAAGGGTTAAGTAATTTATTTTTTCAGGAATAGCCAGATCCTAGGAGTTTCTCCTAAACCTCACAATGCTAAACTTTATTTATCAAGAATATTTATGTCATTCATGACTCCATTAAAGCATCATCACAGAGTTGGAAAGTGTATTTTAAGTCAAAATTTGACAATTGACGCAAATGCAAAATCGGATCCAGAGGGGGGATAGGGGGTCCGGACACCCCCCCCCCTGAAAAATCACAAAAATATATGGTTCTCTAGCAATACAGGTCGCAACTACCAAGACAGCATTCAATGTGGGGCCGTCATCGGCACGCCAGCGATGATATCCCGCTTATAGTGTTACTTTGATCCCCCCCCCTCCCCTCATCAACTATTAAAAAAAGTTGTCAAAGTTGGACCCCCCTCTGACAAAACTATCTGCATCCGCGCATGAAATGTATGCTAAGAATTAGCTAATTTCAGAGTAAATTGGAACGCGCAAATTGCGAAAATAGACTTTCTTACACAACAGTACCTTTTTTTACGGCGGCCAAAAGGCCGCCTTTCTAATATCGCTTTAGACCTACAATTTATGCAAATTCTCACCAATCAGAAGTTTTCTTAAATTGTAATATTCATCACACCAGATAGAAAACAATGCCCTCATTGGTTAATACTCAGACTGACCACGCGATCTTATTATAGATGCAATTTAACTTGAAAATTTCTATGTAAATGGCCGAGAACCAGTCTGTGCACTAGTCCTAATAATGAACATTGAACATGAATATAGGTCAACTCCCGCTGTACAGCATTTCTTATTTGCTTTACTACCATTCTTTGCATGCATTGCTTAATTGCACATAGTAAATAAGTGCAATATAAGATAACTCACTATATCCTAAAGGACTTTAACAGCATTATATAAAGCAAATCTTTGTATTTTTTATTCAAGCCATTATGGTTTCCCGTATCAAATGCGCGTTACACGATTATAGTCTGTTTCATAAATTTCGACAATATGCAGTGATTTTTTTTTACCTGCGCATCCTGGGTCTCAGACGCATGCTTCTCACAAAGGACGCATGATTTTAAACCATGAGAGTCCTGCAGGATGCATTAAAATTGTGGCGAAAAAGTCTGCATTTAGTATTTGCAACTTTCGTTTTGAGTGTTTGTTTTTTTTAACTTGCGCATCGTGCATTCTCGCGAGACCTGACGATACCTCATCTAGATCTCTCGCATTTCGCCCTTTGCATCATGGGTAACTAGCGATATTTGGCTAGTCTCGTTCAATTCTCGCACTGCTGTAGTGACCGAATTTATTGATAAAAATAGCAAAAAGTTAAATTTTTGACAATTTATCATTTCTCTTTTAGTCAATATTTACTGGATGTAAAGCCCCGAGTCATGCAAGCAGTGATTGCATAATATTTTTTTAATAAAAATGGCGGCTCAATCCCAGTGTGCACCGAGCGAAAGGCGACAGGTTTGTTCGTGCTAACGACTTCCTGTGCGACAATGGCGCATCGTGTCTTGAATAATACTGGTAAAAACCGGTACTGAAAAAAACTCCCCAACAGTATAGCGATCATTTCTTCCCTTGGGAAACACGTGTTTTCAGATATGACCCACTGTAGGGGAGTTTACCGGTAAAAGCCAGTACCGGACTACTGGTAAAAACCAGTGCCGATAAACCAGTACTGATACAATACTACCAACCCGAAATGAATGCGTTTTACCTGCAAGTTTAAACACCCTGCTTCGAGCAAATACCAATAGAATGGTTAAAGTATTACTGCAGGCTCATGAAGTACGGAGACTGGACTGTGCACAGATGATAAAAGAAAAATTAATATGGTATGTCCAAAGGCTCAAATGCAGTAACTTCCAGCACTACACTTGTAGGCATGCAGAGTTAGATGAACACGGGCTAATGACCTGGGCTCTAAAAAATATATGAAAACTGCGAGACAAAAGTCTGACTCTCGGCAAAAGATGATAATATGATTAAATTAAGGAAATATACTGTCTGCAACTGAACTTTTTATTAATAAGAAAGTCAGGTAGGTTTTTATATCTTTATTATTTTACTTGACAAAGTTTTGTTTTGCTTCCCAATTGGCTTCTATGAATGGCCGGATTTGTATGGATACACAAAATTTATAATTCAAAGTGGACGTCGTATGGGATGCAAAGAATTTTGGCCCAGTGAGTCCCAGGACTCATAGAAACAAATTTGTAAAAAAATCACTGAATTAGGTCTAGTCTATTTCTAAAACAAATATAACAAGACATTACATTATATACAAGAGCGTAAAATTCATCGCGAATTAGAGAGTAACCTCGGGGTTCAGGCGAGTAAATACATGCAAAGCTTGCTCTGACCGGCAAATGCATGTTTTTACAAGGACAGTGTAGCTATCGGCAGAGTCTCCCTTTAATCAGACAACATGGTGCGTTATAAATAGACAGCCAAAAAGCCCACGTTATAATGTCTATTAATAGCGCTTAACAAGATACATCTTTGTGAAAAAAGATGTATCTTAAAAAAAGAGGTTATAATGGGGATGGATATTTAACGGTAAATAATGGCACATAATTTCCTACAATTTGAATGTGCCCGCAACCCACAATCCTACACTTAGACTCAGATCAACCTCCGCAGCTGTACATGTATCAGCGTATTTTGCTATTTCCTTTAGGAAGATGACAAGCACAAGCTCTAGTTTCTTTAACTACATGTATGTCAGACGAACATGTATCATATAAGGCTAACTTCCCGGGGCTAACTTGCAAACAGCCAGCACCAAATCTCGGGCCACTATGGGCCCGCCAGCAAAACGCTTTTCGGGTGGTGTTTTTCTGGCAGGCCGAGAGTAGCTGGATTTTACGTGCTTACTGGGAGCTAGTCGATCAGTTTTTGAGTCTACATGTATTTATTCCCCGACCCCGGCTATGGCGAGGTGCCACAGGAAATAGAAAGGTTATAGGAGTTAGTTCCACACAAAAGTGATTTGGTATATCAGTATTTTTCTGTAAATAGAGACATTCGTAATATGTAAATAGAGTGGTGAAAGTGTAAACCATTTAAGACTTGAAAACTACTCCAAGTTGAGATCTGAGACGGGCAGAATCTAGCCTATGTGACAACAACAACAACAATATGGCATGTTCTTTCCGGGTTTTCAGTTTGTTTCAGTACATACATTTATCGTCAAAATCTCCCGTTTTTTTTAAAACATTAGGACTAATAACATTGTTCCCTAGCCTTTGCTGGTGAAGTGCCTAAAATTTGGAACGATTCAGATGCATATCGCTCAGGGAAAAGAGCACCAAGCAAAAGAGAGACCAGAAACATAGCACAACTTCCAAATTCGCTGGTTTTAGACGGAACATCCTTTTCCAGCATGCAAAGACAGGGAGTATAAGGGGATTTCGTCACTTAGTTGTGTTAAAATTGTAAGTATTTGAGAGCCGCCGAATATCTTTTTTAAAGATATTTCTTGTTATCTTTGTTTATGAATTAAGATGTTGTTACCAATTGATTAACCAAAGTCTAAATCTTCATTGTTGATTTTTATTTTTCAGAAAAATGAGTTAAAATGGGGTTAAAAAAACGGTTTTTACCAAAAACTAAATTATGATATTTTTTGCCATAGAAATATCTTTGTGCTTCTATGATTGCTACATAAAAAAACCGGACAACATTCTAAACGCTGGCTTTAGAGATATCTATGTTTAAATTTAACTTACACTGATTTGAATAGACGTGACCCTTAACAAAATTTGAATTGTATATTTTCGGAATGTATTTTCTGGTTTGTGAACTTCACTGACAAGGAAGCTGACGAGTTTCGACAGTTTTAGTGGATCGTCTTTGGAATAAATTCTATAGAAATGCATAAAACGCACACATCCTAAAATTTGAAATCTAGTTCCTGTAACAAACTGACGTCGAAATAACTTTGTAAGATTAGTTTACAGTCCCTATGCAATACAAATTTTGATATGCGTGCTTTAGAAAACAAAATTAAGCAGTGTAAAAAATGAACAGAATAGAACAGATGGTTTATTAGAAAATTCCAATAGGCAATAACGCCCATGAGGATACACAAGATACTATGCTTATTACAAACATGGCAGAAGACAGTGTAGTTTAAGCAGAATGTGTTACTATTTCATATCAAAACAGTGGTAGAGAAAGTTTTATAAATGGATATGTCAGTAAGCATCCAACTATGACCAACTATGACATAACTGCTTGATGCAAAATTATATATTCTTTATGTGGATGCTTAAAAGAAATGTATCTCAGTGCGGTTCTTTTGCGCATCAACACATCAAATGCACACACTGATAGATACTATTGCATGTATTAAACTTTACTTATGTCACAGAAACTAATCTGAAGGATGAAAGAATCTGCTTAAATGTGCAGGTAGGTATATTTAACAATTCGCAACATAGATCCCTCTATCAAGTCTTTTCCAAAAAACGAAACAAAAAGGACTTGATTTAGGGTATGTGTGTCATAATCACTCAATCAAATAAAACCTGTTTTTTTATCAAGCGTATAGCTATCTTATCGGTATTCTTTGACTTTTCGCTTACTGTAAAGGCGGCGCCTCATGAATGCGTAATTAGGACTGGCCAAGCTTAGGCATAGGTAAAAGCTGAAAATGAGGCTTGGTTTTATCTAAAAGTAACTGTATCATCTTGCGCCATTACCTCAGTCATTATTTAGTCCTTAAAACGCCAGCAAAATGACTGCATATAACATAAGCAAGAGGCAAACATTGTGGACCCAGATCAGACTGCTCCAATAGGAGCAGTCTGATCTGGGTCCACACTGTTTACCTATGAGGCTTCAAATAGTTTAGTGGACGACAAAAACATACAGTATGTGATTATGCGCTTTAAGGGTTAATATATGTGAGTTCAATCTGTATACGGTTAGGATTTTCATGAAATACACGGACGTTGCGCGGCTCCAAAAGCTTATTAAATCTTTACAAACTTATAAATAAAACCTGACTTCCCTTCCTTAGCAGATGAAATAGTCAAACCACACCCAGATATGAATATTAAAGTTGCCGCCTTTACAGTAAGCAAAAAGTCAATTAATACCACTACGATATTTAACCGATATACATTGCGAAAGATAAAACCCACACAAATCTATAAATAAACTAATCTGGACAAGAATATACGTTAGGGTACCCTATACGTCATTGTTATTTACAAATTACACAGCGAGAAGACATACGCTTTTTCTATACACACTTGATGATAGGATAAATTTACAAGGTGTGTATGTTTAGTATTGTTAACCATATGATTTTACTTTCCATGCTTTTTTGAATAAGTAGTTTCATGATTTAAAAGTACCGTAATTGGTCACATGTATGAGGGTCTAGATGGGGTATAATGATTAGTGAATAATGGCCCTTTTTTATAATGAATAGTGAATAATGAGCCAAAAAAATAATGAATAGTGAATAATGAGAGCCTAAAAAATAATGAATAATCCTATTTTTTTAATGAATTGAAGAAAAAAATAATGAATAGTGAATAATCAGTTTTCTTTGCCACCTTTCTTACTTTTAATGAATAATTGGTCTTATTTTAATGAATAACCCAAAATTTTAACGAGATGAATAATGGGCTAAATTTTTAATAAATAGTGAATACCAGACCCCCCCCCCCATCCAGACCCTCATGTATGCTCGCTATTTACAATTTTTCATGAATGAGTGTATATACTTTCATTTACACAATAAATATGACGTTGCTTCAGATAAGTTGACTGAGTTTCCCTTTTCAACGAAACTCAAACTTCCAATTCGATACGTGGGGAAATTCGAACGACCATAAAGAGATACACTAGTCTTATTTACTAATCATGAAATACATTAAAACCTGTTTGCCAGTGGGTAAAACCCGCACAAATCTATAAATAAACTCACCCGTTATACGTTATACGTCTGTATTGTTATTTACAAATTACAAAGCGAGAATGCATGCGCTTTTTCTATACACACTTTATGTTAGGATAAGTTTACAAAGGTGTGTATGTTTAGTATTGTTTACCGTATGATTTACTTCCCATATTTTTTTGAATAAGTAGTTTAATGATTTACACGTACCGTAATTGGTCACATGTATGCTCGCTATTTACAATCTTTCATGAATGAGTGTATATATACCATTGACATAAAGTTAAGTATATTGTACTTCCAATGACCAAAAAGTATAAATTCTGATGGTCTAACATAAAATGCTTTTTACATTAGTCTACCCTACTTATTTTGAGTCGAAAACTGACATTTTGGTATTCCGAAACATATTCATTGACTTAAAAGAACCGGGTTTTTGTGTCAACTCTCAGTATGCAAAATGCCAAACTTTGATGCTGTGTACAAACAGCGGATAGAAAAGGGCTAAGTTTTTCAGAATTTTTAGATGTTCCCTCTGAGTTGTTAAAGCAAAGTTTGACATGTCAGACGACCTGGTAAGGAGCATTTATAAAGCAAAAATTATACAAATTTGGTCATGAAATGTGTTAGTGAAATGCAATTCATGCAATCATTTTGTTACTGTCCCCATTTGATGTAAAATATTGCTTGGTGATGTGAGAAGAATCGTTTTGGCATTTACAGACGATAAGATCCAGGAAACAGGATTCCTAGCCATTATCCTAAATACAGCCTAGTCTCAAAGGGCCAAAATTCGTCATCATTTAAACCCATTCGAAATTGCCAGAGCTATACAGCTATGCCAGTGTAATTTAGCATGGTTGACTATCTGCAAGCTTTGACAGACAGTCAGCAAAATAATTTGAACGACCATATAGAGATACACTAGTCTTATTTACAAATCATGAAATGCATTTAACACCTGTTTGCCAGCTATATGCCAATACTGTTGTTGTTTTGTTGTTGTTGTTTTTTTTTTTGTTTGTTTTTTTGTTCTTCATTATGCCACTTATAAATATCATAATTCCAAGCAACTTAAATAGCAAACCAGAACATTTTGCAAGTCAGCTGGTGCAAATTTCATGCCACATATTGTGTGTGATTTCCGAAAACAGTGTTGACCGAGATCAATTTTCCATGTACTCCTAATCTAGGTCATATGTGTTTCCTTCCAACTCTATGCAAATTCAGGGGCCTTCGAAAAAATAATATCATGATTTCTTCTAACTTAAACGATTATAAGGCACTAAATTCTTCTCAGTGAGTTTTTAATGCTTGATGCTTGTGCGACAATACCATGCACGGCATACCATGTACAGTCAAGTCACAGTAACAAAAGTCTACTCTATTGGAGATGCCAGACCCCCCTCCCCCACCAACACGCACTTCATAGGGAAAGACTAGAATTAATAATTACGAACAATTTATAATTTTAGCAGAAATTTCATTTCATTTTTACAACCGTAAAAGTTTTTTGAATAGTTGTGTACAGTCACATGCAAAATATTTGCAATATTTTATTTTTAAAAGAACCTTTTGTAATGAAACATTGAGATATTGCTCTGATTTCAGCTGGAAAGAAAAAGAGGTGTTCAAGAAAGAACACGAATATCAATTTAAAGTATCGAGACTCCGGTTACATCCCAGTCGAGGTGTTGCTCTCAAAACAACACCCTGTTGAAAGTGGAACCGATCCACCCTTGTTCTTTCCATGGAATATAGACCAGCTATAAGCCTTTTACTTTATCTGTTTGAAACACTTGCCATGTTTCAAATTGTCTAACAAGTATGAATAACTCATATATCACAATATTAACCTGAGTATTGAAATTAAGTTTATGTTATGCTATGTTATGCACTGCATATGCATCACATAAAGGACGCTATGCTTACATGGGTTAAGTGCACTCAGGAATCAATTACTGAATGTTAGTAAAGTTTAATCATCTTTTATTTCGAATTTTGATTACGAGATATTATGTAGTCCTGGTCCATTTGTTATAATCTAAATGCAGACATTGCAGCAGAACATTAATCAGCCGCAGAAGTGCGTGATGATTGCAATTATTGCTGATAAAGGAAAATGTGTTCTAAGACGTGTACACATCGTGGATAAACGTAAATCACATTAACTTTACACAGTTGTGCTCTTACTGTTCATGTACATGTACGTTCACCCAATTATTTAAAACGACAACCAACGCAACATAAAGCAGTTTAAGCTAAAACTTATTCAACTCAAACGTGTCCATTTTCAGTGTGTCTGTATTGTAGAACAAAAATAAAAATATATATATCATATCCCATGTAAACCCCAATTTTACTAGATAAAAGTTGAGTACAAGGGGGTATGATTATGATGTGCATGTTATCCTGATTATGTGTGAGGCATAATAATTAATAGCAAGATATATTTGGAGGAATACTTTCAGTCACAACTCCTTTTTTTGCAATTTTGCACGGGTTTTCAATATTAAAGATAAAGCAATGTCCTTCTTGGTATTTTTCTTTTTCATATCTGATAACTGCATTTTGGACAAACAAAACGTGGAGGAACATGAAAAAGTACATACAATACGTTAACACGCCTATGAAATAAACTACCACTTTATGGCTGTAATACAAAAGACCATTTTCAGATGAAATGTGATTTCTTTTTTTTTTCTTATTCTGGCTCTAAACAGAATTGATTTTTTTCTTTCCTTCCTATTCTTATCCTGTAATCGAGTGAACTGAATTTCTCTATGACCTCATATGGGCTTTTCCATACCATTAATAGTATCAGAGGGCAGTAATAAAAGCGTATTGTCACCAACCTTAAGTGTTTGTTTGTTGTTTGTTTTTGCTTTTTTTATCACAGTGACGTTTGTATTTCTTGCACATCCTATTCAAATAATCCTTGGAGATTTTAAGTGCTGACACAAGTATCTCTTGTAGCTGTAAAACGCACGGATAGGCGCTAAATACCACTGGATCTTCAATTTTTACTACATACCTGTTTGAGTATTTGCATAGGTCCCAAAACTGGCCAAACATAAAACTATTCTTATGGAGAAAATAACTAACGTTTTTGCAGCGCCTCACTTTAAGTGAGCAACAAGGTTTCAATATATTTATAACGAACTTCTGGACATTCTGCGCACTTTTCATTTGCGTTTTTTGTTTGTTTGTTTTTGTTTGTTGTTGATGATCTGGTAATATTATTCCACGAGACAATTGCAGATAGGATGATAAGGGGTTGTTACTAATTGCTTAAAGGGTATATGCCTACTTATCACCTCATCACTTCTGATGTGTATTTAGTTGCTATGTCAGACAGAACCTCATTGGAAAATTCCACATGTTTGAAGATACTCACCAAAGCCTCAATCACTGTATTGGTTTCAGTGTAAATAAAGGTTAATGGCACTGCCTCATGTTGGTTATTTCATTGATTGAAGTCCTTGTACACACATTTTCACTTTTGTTGGGATGGAGCCAACACTTCCTGAGTATTTACCAGTGATTTGCTTAAAAAGACTTACTCAAGGCCACTACACGATAGTAGTGGGGATCCAACCCAGTACATCTCGCTCAGAGTCCGACGCTGTATCATTGAGCGACCCTTTCCTCAGCTGCCTCAGGGTATCTTGTGGTGTAGTCCACGAGTGTGTGTATGTATCCATTTTTGTTGTACGTAACAGGAGTTAATGGTCCTATCAAATTCGTAGCCACTCTTATATAAGATACATCAATTCTTGGCATTTTTTTCTTAACAGCATTTCCACTACTTTATCTTTAGGTTACCTTTAGGTAAAGTACGTTAGAAAATGTATTATGAGTGGCAGAAACAATTTACATCACTATTGACGCCAAATAAAATTCAGACAATACATTTTCTACATTTCTCTTGACTGCTTATATCCTGCCATGACAGCTTTCTGCATTAATTTCATAACCAGTTTCTGGTACTGTATTGAGACAATCAATTGCACAAAGATCCTCCTAGGCACAACATCCAGCGAGCTAATGTTCTGGTATATTAATTATTGTTCTTATAGAAAAACGCTTTACCAAATGTCTTCTTTGTCTCACATCTTCTTTTAACGATCCAATAAGTGGCATATTCTTTTTAAGCCTTGCTTGCAGTTCTGATCTTTAATATTGGGTGTCTATGTCTTACATCTCACTTCCTTTTTACCTGTTCTCATCTGCACTGCTAAGGCGGGTACTCAATTTATACGAGTATCCTGATTATTGTGTTCCTGAGCACCTGATATGTTACCAAAGATCATTTATAACGAGACCGATATTGACCGAAGATATTTTTCACTGGACTCCCAACACTGGTCTTCACTTGGTTGTTGGTGCTAGTGATAGCCTGCGTCTTCACTTAGTGAACTAAAATTAACTTCGCAGAGTAATGTTGTCCTTTAGAAGTTATGAACTGGGTCCATTTTCAAACTTAGCAACCACGCCAGTCACCAATATATTTTAGGTTATTTCGTAATTAACAGTTCAGTTGTAGTTTTACATTTGAGTAACTTCCCTTGTACCTAAAATGAATAGTGCTTACCTAAATAACATAAAAATCAAATGGCGACTAGGTGTGATTACTGTATCCAAAATGATCTTCTTTGTACCTGTCCAGGGGAAACTTGGGGGTAATTTTGGTATGGCTGTGAGAGCCAGTATTTCAAAACCTACCCTGATCATAAACCTGGTCTTCGAAAGAAATTACATATTCATATACTTGATTAAACAAAATGGTTACCTATTCGTACACTGTCTTTACATTATAATAAACCATATTTGCTGTCAGTAAACGAGATTTACAAATAAATATTAAAATACAGGTTTCTGAGATGAATATCTCTGTGAGCAAAATGTACTTTGAAATAGGAATCAGAACACGGGACCATCCATAGTCATGACTATTTCGTCGTAGGGTACAGAGTGTATTACGCTTTAGTAGACCATATGGTTAAACATGGTGAACGAATGATTTGAAATTACTGGGGTTTTCCAATCAATTAAATTTTATTCCATTTCCGGAATTGCATATACAGGAAGTCTTACATAATTATGCAAATGGCGGAGTAAAGTTGTTTGGGTTATTGATAAAATTTCTATCTTTTAAAGAACAAGACTAGATGGTAAATAAAAAACTTTAATCAGCAAATATTTAATAATGGTTTAAATGTGTAGTGTTATAAATTTACCATTATTCGAAGCCTTAATGCAAATAATATTTGAAACGTGCGTTAAATACTTTGGTGTTCCAAACGACATTAAGCGGTTATATCTGTGGTAAAAATAAGATAAGATATCTACAAACAATCACGTGCAGCTCTAACAGTTATATGGAAGACACAGGGGTAACCACACCAAGAAAAAGCGGTTTCTCTAGTGTAACGTCTCTGAAAAAATAGGTAGAAAAGGCGTCTATTTAAATGAATGTCAGTAATTATAAGAGCATTTTTTATATTTAATCATTATTATTCTTCTCATTTTAAGGCAATGCAATTAATTGAAGTATGTAGAGCAACTATTTTTCTGTGATTTCTGGACTTTTTCTGTACAACATTTTTTTTATTTAAATGTAAAAAGTAGGGTCACTCAAGAAAACTAGGTAAGATCAGGTTACCCTGAACAAACTCTTTATTGTTTAGGCCTTACAATAATTGCTCTCTTGTGAGAGCTAAGAGCTTGATTCTCCCATTCTCAGCCCCCGTGTAGGTCATTTGAACTGAAACCAATCAGTAAACTTTTCAGTATTTCTTATTTAGTAAACCCACCAGTACTTCATTACCGACCGTTCCAAAGCGGTGGTTCTGATATAGCTCATCGATACCTGCTTTGGTGTCAGAGTTGCAGTGACATTTTGCCTTATGTTTGTTCATTATACTTTTAGTTGGGTTTGGGTTGCTGAGTAACCACTTTTTTGGGAAACAGCTTCCCACTCGGTTTGCCATTTGTTATCATTGTATTTCGTCTGTTTGTTATTTTTTGTGTATTTTAAGAGTGGGATTTGGCTTTTTATCTTTGCTACAGTTCTGATTCATTGCTTTTCTATTACACTTGTTACACACAGCAAAGAGAATATTTTAAGAGTATGATAGATCTTAATGTATGTAAAGTCAACGGAAACAGTTTTATAATAGGTTAACAGTTTACAATCAAGCATATATGAATTTACAATAGTTTACTATACGATTGTGTTGTTTTCAAAAGTCTCGTAGGACTTTCTTTAGGTTTGGGTTTAAATTGCTGTCTCTCATACTTGTAAAGCATTTATCCTCACGTTTACCCAACCTCTTAGATTAGGATTTATCAGCCACGCCTAATATCATCTGCATTGTTTCAACATGACCTAATAAACGTTTCCTATCTCACGGCATGTTACCTTTACCAAATCATGATGACGTTGCACTTTTGAATGACGTCGCTAATGACGCTGAATCGACACAAGCATCAAAAATTACGTCATAATCGCTAGTTTGAAGAGCGTTCAACAATGGGTAAACTGATAAATAGAATACCAGGTTCGCGTCTTTTGATATCAAGTTTACCAGGGTCGGCTTTGAGAACTCATGTTGAATCGCTCGGCAAGCCTCGCGATGTCAACAAGCGTTCTCAAAGCCTTGCCTGGTAAACTTGATATAAAAAGACACTCACCTAGTACTCTTTATATAGAAACACAATGAAATAATTCATTTGGGAAGGAACTGATCGTAATATAAGATGGATATGTTGATCAGCAAACATATTTAAGGGATAACTGTATTCAAAATTTTCATTTGGGGAGGTATATCGTCGGATATACGGTCGGAAATTTAGTTTTACGGCGACGCGTAAGCGGAGCCGTAAAACGTGATTTCCGAACGTATATCCGACGATATACCCTCCAAATGAAAATTTTGAATATGGTTATCCCCATTCTAATGCACTATTAACATTTTCCCTTCAAAAACACAGTGAAAATGTACTTTGTTGCGCCTACTTCCAGCGGCTGCCAGCTGCATAAAACCGCTTGCCAGCTGCATATATTCACTTGTAAACCAATGAAAAGCGACGTTACATAATGACGTCAAGTTTCCGGCAGTATATCGCAGGATATACTGTCGCAATTTTTGACGTTATCCAATCAGACGTCGCGTTACAAACTCAAGTGCATTAGAATTTACAATATTGTTGTTCAAAATAGCAAACGATGCATTTTCTCATGATATGGTATACAAGTTTATAGATAACTGTCATATTCAATCGCGGAGAACATGAATACCTGGTTTCATTAACTTGCAATGAAAACAGAACTTTATAATTGACGCATGAAATTGTTTAAGGTTGTTTGTCTATATGAATATACGAGGATAATTGAGAAAAAAACTGGACATTTGATTATAAGTACATGCACAACAATCATTTGCGATCAATATAAAGTAAGTAAGGGTGCAAAGATCAGGAATCGATACAATCAAAAATTAATTATATTTGAGGAATTTGAATTTGAGTTGAAAACAAATTTATATTTCAGAAGGCGAACCACAGAAAGCTTTGGCCGATATCAAGATCAGAGGAAGCCAAACATATAGACAATAATTGAATAACTGAATTGTCCAAATGGACAAGAAACGATTATCGGAGGGGAAGAACACTCCAGAACTTGGTCAAGCTAAGAAAGTTTTGTTAGAGCGTAAAGAAACTACACGACCGGATTATCCAAAACTGGACGAAAGTACAACAAACAAGCTAAACGAAATTTTCGAAGAAGTCCACTCCAAGGTGGCTATAGACTATAATATTAACCAGGAGATACTAGACATCCAAGCTGCTGTTCGTATGATGTTAGAGAGAGTAGTTGCCAGGGTAAATGGACGTGGGAGGTTCAATATTTCTCGTATACAGCCATGCGGTAGTATGGTGGAAGGAATGGCAGTCTGGAAATACGATGAAGGCCAAAGAGAAAACAGGTACACAGAGGCTGATTTTCTTGCTGTTTTGGCCGATTCTCCTGTGCTCACATGTCGTAGTGGAGGTGGATGTCAGCAATGTGCTGGAGTCAGTGTACTGCCTGTGAATGTGAATAGACTGAAAGACAGTGAGATCACTCGTTTGTTTGATGGTGATTATCCTAAAAAGAAAGTGTTTGATCGTTTATTCCTTAGTGAACTAAATACTTGCTTGGGGTCTGCTTGTAACTGTTTCTCCGTTTTGTATAAGAACAAAACTATCAGGACTGAGGAGCGAACAAGCCTTTTCCCATCTTATTCATACAATTTATCAGCAGAATGTGAGTCAGATTACCGATGCGACAAGTGTGTTGTTGAAATGCCAACTGGCATTCTCAGAGTTAACCACACATTATCTGTTGGTCCAGGATGTGGAGATGAAAACTGTTCATTAGCATTCACCTGGACCAGCAAAGCCAACACACTGTACGTATATGACAAGTTTTTACAAGAAAAAGCTGAGTACAGTACCTCACTATCAATTCATGTGGATTTCCTACCAGCATTAGAAATATTCAAAGATGATTCATATGAGGGCGCACCAGAGCACAACTTCTTTCTTCTTCCTAAACGTTGTAATGGAGGCTGTAGAGGTAAACAGTGGAGAAAGTCAAACTGTTTGGCTGAAATTGCCTACATCGTCAATGTAATGTCAGAAAAACATAAAAAATGTTATAAGATCATAAAATACTTTCTATCAAGAGAGGTTTTTAGTATGACTATAGATTGGTATCATGTGAAGACCGTCGCCCTGAACCACAGTCGAGAATGTTCAGACGCATCTGAAGATTGTGCGGTGTGTGTGTTGAAAATGTTAACCGAACTAAAACATTCGTATGACATAAAAACACTGAACTCATTTCACCACCCTGATGTTAACATATTTAACGAGTCTTTCGCTTACGGCTCGGAGTGGATGTTTGAACTGGCCATCAAAAAGTTTTGTACAGTTAAGAACATTGATTCATCCAGCGTGCTGCTTCAAGCAGTATAGAATTAATTAATAATGAACTTCCCCAATCGGACAGTGTATGAAATTATTCAAACCTAGAGTCAAAAAGCCTTTATAATGTAAGCGGCTTCCAGAAGCAGAACTTTGTTACTTGTGTATCAAAGCTCTCATTCGGGAATGACTGAGATAGGTTTGAGTACAGCGCTACAGCAGTAAACAGCCAATGGCAGAGTCAGTGATGAGATTTGTTACTTTAACATGAATTTAATTACATGATGATGGTCTAATGAAGACGAAAAGAAAAAAAGAACAGGATCTGAAATGGCACTTTCATGATTAATATCATGAGCCGTGACATGTGATTTCCAATAATGTGGCATTCTGACAAATGTAGACTCAGACGAGCCTGTGCAGCCTCCTTTTAAGCTTAGGAACTCCAAACGCTTTTCAGTCGATAGCTTAACCGTCATAGAATATTCAAGCGACTAGCAAAGGCTCTGATCAGACTGCGCGTATGCGCAGGCTGGTCTGAGGCTTTGCTGGTCGCACATACCACATTGTTGGAAATCTCATGTCGCGGCTCTTGTATTCTCTTCCTGCTTCTATGAGGGTCTAGATGGGGTATAATGATTAGTGAATAATGGTCCTCTTTTATAATTAATAGTGAATAATGAGCCAAAAAATAATGAATAGTGAATAATGAGGGCCTAAAAAACTAATGAATAATCCTATATATTTTTTAATGAATTGAAGAAAAAAATAATTAATAGTGAATAATCAGATTTCTTTGCCACCTTTCTTACTTTTAATGAATAATTGGTCTTATTTTAATGAATAACCCAAAATTTTAATGAGATGAATATTGGGCTAAATTTTTAATGAATAGTGAATACCAGACCCCCCATCCAGACCCTCTTTTATAGAGTAATTTTCACATTGATCTTGCCATCATTCATACTGTCCATGTCATTCGTCCATATTGATCGTCTTGGGCCCTTCTCTGATTCTGTCTTAAGGTACCATACCGATTTCAGCGTATGCTCAGCACCCCAACTCGTAACCACGTTTTCTGGCCCGTCCTACCGTCTTCTAGGACGTACCTGTAGACTTGGTGTGTTCCAAGCACATGGTCTGAAACGAAGTATCATGTTTTAACAACCAAATAGCTGATAATGTCGATATTTATCACAGTGAAGCCACGACACCATACCAAGTGTGACTATGATGCATACTAAACAAAAAGAGGGCAAATACTGTAACTAGTCGCATACGATTTCATTGCCCAGAGATCATATACGAAAATTTACCATACTGCTCAAAACAACCATAAAAGCTTTATGATGCGATAAATCACAATACCATGGTTACAATAAAATTTTCAAAATTGTCCAGAGTCGTCCATTATGTTGGGCCCCATACATAATAATACCAATTGACGTTCCCATGAGCAGTATTCATGCATAGTCCATTACAACTACGTGGGCCGCTTCATCTTGATAAATCTCAGCAAGATAATCAAGTTACAATCTTACAAAGCGTTCATAGTGTTTATGCAATGTTTTCCTTGTGTATATATGATAAATACATTGTATTCGTATGGTACTTGCATTAATTTATGTAATATGGCGTGATACTGCATCGAGACTCATACTAGATGGTAATCATTCACCAATACCTTATTCCCTTTGCATCGCGATGGCGTGTCTTGACGTCAGATGCAAACGTGACGTTGGTTAGAAAACTATCATTTTTAGATGCTAACGTCATCTATAACTCACATGACCAACGTCGCTCGTTTCCTTCGTATTACATTTTATTGGCGCCGGTGTGCGACTGGAATTCTTTTCAATCCTGCTCTTGATTCATGTACACATTTTTTCTCAAAACTATACCTACATGTATGACACCTATTAAAGTATAACCACGTGCAAATTTCATATAACTGCACATGAATGTTTCCCATGATCCCCTCTTCAAAATTGCATAAATTGTTCGCTCCACAAAACAGGAGGGCCGCCAGAGCTCCAGATAAGAAATCTTTTTAACAACATCTCCGCCTGAATCACTGACCCAAATTCAAAATAATTTCACAGAATTTGTTCCTCATAATACCCTCTACGAAGATTGCCCACATGGTTACACTCGGCTGAACAAAAGGGCTGCCAGATATCCAGATAATAAATACCTTTAAATGGCATTTCCACCTGAACCACTGGTCTAAATTCAAAATAATTTCACAGAATTGTTCCTCATGATACCTTCTATCAGAATTGCACAAATGTTTTGGGTCTGCTGAACAAAGGGGTTGCCAAAGGGGAGCTCTAGATAAGAAATGTCCTTAAACGACATCTCCTTTTTAACCACTGGTCCAAATCTCATATAACTTCACATGAATATTCCCATGATGCCCTCTTTCAAAATTGCATAAATGGCTGTGCTGCAACAAACAGGAGGACTGTCAGAGCTCCAGATAAGAAATCTTTTAAACAACATCTCCTCCTGAACCACTGACCCAAATTCAAAATAATTTCACAGTGCTCCTCATAATGCACTCTACCAAAATTTTACAAATGGTTCCACTCCACTGATCATTCATTCTCATGTGAGCGACCCAGGCGCCAAGGGCCCTCTTGTTTATTACCTCAAATGTGTGAGTGGGGTTTATGTTTGTTCTTTATGTTGTGATAAATCTGCTATCCGTTCTGGAGAGGGGTTCTGTTTCTGTAAGTTCATCGTTTGTTATTAGCTCCATTGTGTGATTGGGGTCTATGTTTGTTCCTCATATTGTGATGAAGTTGGTGTCCGTTATGGGGATGTAGGTCTGCTGTCACTTTTATTCCATTGCGTGAGTGTGGTTGATTCCACTCCATTGATCGTTCATTCTCAGGGGAGCGACCCTCAAATGTGTGAGTGGTGTTTATGTTTGTTCTTTATGTTGTGATAAATCTGCTATCTGTTCTGGAGAGGGGTTCTGTTTCTGTTAGTTCATTGTTTGTTATTAGCTCCATTGTGTGATTGGGTCTATGTTTGTTCCTCATATTGTGATGAAGTTGGTGTCTGTTAAAGGGATGTAGATCTGCTGTTATTTTTATTTCATTGTTTTTAGCTCACCTGAGCTGAAGGCTCAAGCTGAGCTAGTGTGATCAGTCTTTGCCCGGCGTCCGTTTTCAGTAAACTTTTTCTTTAAACAACATCTCCTGAATAACTAGTCTAAATTTCATTTATCTTCACATGAATGTTCCACGTGATGCCTTCTTTCAAAATTGCACAAATGGTAACACTCCACCGAACAGGAGGGCTGCCAGAGCTCAAGATAATAAATCTTTTAAACAACTTCTCGTTAACCACTGGCCCAAATTCAAAATAATTTCACAGAATTGTTCCTCATAACACCGTCTATCAAAATGCACAAATTGTTCTGCTCTGCAGAACAAAAAGGCTGCCAGAGCTTCAGATAATAATTATATTTCAACGACATTTCCTCCTTAACCACTGGTCTAAATTCAAAATAATT
The DNA here is from genome assembly GCA_964019695.1 of Loripinus fragilis. Lineage (NCBI taxonomy): Eukaryota > Metazoa > Mollusca > Bivalvia > Lucinida > Lucinidae > Loripinus > Loripinus fragilis. The sequence continues at coordinate 8,484,553 of OZ026525.1, forward strand.
TCACAGAATTTTCCTCATAACATCGCTAACCAAATTTGCACAAATGGTTACGCTCAGCTGAACATAAGGGCTGCCAGAGCTCTAGATAAGAAATATCTTTAAATGGCATTTCCCCTTAACCACTGGTCTAAATTTAAATTAATTTCACAGAGTTGTTCCTCATAATACCCTATACTATAATTACACAAATGGTTCCGCTCCACTGAATAAAAGGGCTGCTAGAGCTCTAGATAAGAAATATTTAAACATCATTTCCTCCTGAACGACTTGTTTAAATTCAAAATAATTTCACAGAATTATTCCTCAGAATTGCAAACATGGTTCTGCTCTACTGAGGGTAAATGGCCACCAAAGCTCTAAATAATGTCTTTTAACAGCATTTCCTCTTGAACCTCTGTTCCAAATCAATATTGTTTCACAGAAATGATCCGCATGATGCCTTCTACCAAAATTGATCAGAATGTTTAGCCCAGCTGAACAACATGGCCACCAGAGCTAAAAATATAAATATCTTTTAATGATATCTCTTCATTCTCGCGAAACCTGACGATACCTCATCTAGATCTCTCGCATTTCGCCCTTTGCATTATGGGTAACTAGCGACATTTGGCTAGTCCCGTTCAATTCTCGCACTCCTGTAGTGACAGAATTTATTATTAAAACAGCAAAAAGTTATTTTTTTGACAGTTTATCATTTCTCTTTTAGTCAATATTTTTCTGAATGTAAAACTCTGAGTCATGCAAGCAGTGGTCGCATAATATATTTTTTAATAAAAATGGCGGTTCAATTCCAGTGTGCACCGAGCGAAAGGCAACAGGTTAGTATGTGCTAGCGTGCTTCCCGTCTTCGACAATGGATATCTCTTTAGCCACAGGCCAATACATCATATGTGCCAGGACTCAGGTGAGCGATCCAGGGCCATAGGGCCCTCTTGTTTATTGTCTACATTGCGTGAGTGCGGTTCATATTTATTCCTCATCTTATGATAAAGCTGCTGTCCGTTCTGGTAAGGTGGTTCCGCGGTCGCTGTTTATTCATTGTTTGTTATTGCCTCCTTTGTGTTAGTGCTGTGTATGGTTGCTACTAAATTTGTTATAAAATCGCTGTCCATTCTGGGGAAGCAGTTCTACAGTTGTTGTTTGTTCATAGTTTGTTATTGCCTCCATTAATTGAGGAGGGTTTAAGCTTGTTCCTCATATTGTAATAAAGCTCTGTCTCTTCTGGGACGGTTGTTCTATTGTCGCTGTTTGTTCATTGTTTGTTATTGCCTCCATTGCGTGAGTGTGGTTGATGGTTGCTCCTCATGTTGTTATTAAGCTGCTGTCCGTTATGGGGACGAAGTTCTGCTGTCGATGTTTGTTCATTGGTATTGTTCGTTATTGTCTCCATTAAGTGAGTAGCGTGTATGCTTGTTCCTCATATGGTGATAAAGCTCTATCAGTTCTGGGAAGTTGGTTCTACTGTCGCTATTTGTTCATTGTTTGTTACTGCCTCCATTGCGTGAGTAGGGTTTATGTTTGTTCCTCATGTTACGTGTATGATCAAGCTGCTGTCCGTTCTGGGGTGGTGATTCTGTTGTTGTAAGGTCACTGTTTGTTATGACCTCAATTGTGTGAGTGGGGTTTATGTTTGTTCCTCATGTTGTGATAAAGCTACTGTCTGTTCTGTGGAGGGTAAGTTCATTGTTTGTTATAACCTCCATTGTGTGAGTGGGGTTTATGTTTGTTCCTTATTTTGTGATAAAGCTGCTGTCTGTTCTGGGGAGGGGGTTCTGTTGTTACAAGTCCAGTGTTTGTTATTACCTCCATTGTGTGAATAGGGTTTATGTTTGTTCCTCATGTTGCGATAAAGCTGATGTCTCTTCTGGGGAGGGGGTTCTGTTTATTTATCCCATGGCCTATACCTCCATTGTGTGAGTGGCGTTTATATTTGTTCCTCATGTTGTGATAAAGCTGCTGTCTTTTCTGGAGAGGGGGTTCTGTTGTTGCAAGTCCATTGTTTGTTTTTGCCTCCATTGTGCGAGTGGAGTTTATGTTTGTTCCTTTTGTTATGATAAAGCTACTGTCCATTCTGGTAGGTTGTTCTGTTGCCGCTGTTTGTTCATTGTTTGCTATGGTCTCCATTGCGTGAGTTCGGTTTAGGTGTGTTCCTTATGTTATGATAAAGCTACTGTCCGTTCTGGTAAGGTGGTTCTGCTGTCGCTGTTTGTTCATTGTTTGGTAGTGCCTTCATTGCGTGAGTGCGGTATATGGGTGCCTCTCGTGTTGTTATAAAGCTGCTGTCCGTTCTGGGGAGGCAGTTCTGCTGACGCTGTTTGTTCATTGTATGTGATAAATTCTCCCCCTGCCTGACCCCAATATTGCTATAAAAATAATTTGACGTTTGATGATTTTATCTAACACACGACTTAGCATTATCATACATACTGTAAATAATGTTCAACATTTTACCATTTACATTTTGTTGTAATAATTTTGCCACAAAGCTAAGCGGTTGACAGAATCAAAATATTTCCTATAGTCAATGAATGCACAGAACAAATGTTTACATCGATGTAGATATAAATCAGCTAAACATTTGAGGTTGAAAACATGATCCATTGTGATATAACCTTTTCTAAAAGCAGCTTTTTCTTCACATAAGACATTGATGCTTTCTAAATAACAGTTAAGCCTATAATTAAGTACAGATGTAAAATAATTTCCCAAAACAGCTTAGAACAGTTATGCCTCTGTAATTATCAGGGTTATTGGCATCCCCTTTATTCTTTATTGGGACAAATAATGCCCTCAGTCCAGCAACTAGGTATAACACCTGATGTAAAAACAATATTAAACAACTTACAGAATACACTTAACATTTTCCCTGATGCACACTTCAAAATTCATTTAATATTAAGTCATTTCCACAGCTTTTATTGTTTTTCATGGATTATATAGCATGTACTATGTCATTCTCAGAAAAAGTTTTATTTAATTCAAACTTATCATTTACATCAGCATTCTGAATATTAAAGTTGAAATCATTATTATCATTATTTATATTGTTAAGGTTTTTGAAATGATCATATAAAGATTCCAAAGCTCCTTTGTTCACAATAGTCTTATTTTGAAATTAGACTTATTAAGTAAGGACCAGTATGATTTAGGATCCTTTGTTTTCAAATTCCGAAACTAAGATATAAAATCATTTCTATTTGCATTGTACTGCTTATTAATCCCTTTTTTGTTTGCTTTACTAGAACAAATGAGATTAGTTCTATTTTCAGCTGATTTAACTCTCCAACTTGTATTTCTAGCATTAAAATATTCTTTACGCTTGATAAAACATTCACTATTAAACCAGTTTTTTTCTCATCTTTCTAACAACTTTGTTTCTCTGTTTAGAGGTGAAAAACATTTCCGACTCAGATGCAGCGTCCAATAGAATTTTGTTACAATTTCAACAAGTGAATCAACAATAACCTGATCAACATTCGTACATTCAGGCGATATAATATCAGATATGGTGTGTTCAAGCTCTAACACAGATAATAAATCAATTGCATCAGCAAAAGTATCTTATTTTTCATTTTACTCGTACAGGCTCGTCTGGGTCTACACTTGTCAAAATGCCACATTATTGGCAATCACATGTCACGGCTCAATAATTGGTGTTGATCTTCAGATCAATATAATCAGACAGAATATACTGCTTTGTTGGTAATTTTTGCTATGGTTTTATTTTCGCGAATCTGCGCGAATGCGAAGTTTCATGAAAATAAAACCACCACGAGATGTTGATTAAATGATGTTGGTAAATCATGCAATAGTCGCCCTTTTTGGATGTAAAAAATATTTCTCTTAACGCTATTCGCTAAAAACAAATTTCTCGTTAAAGATTCTGAATTTACAGTAGTTATATCAAGACCAGTGGTATTTAGCTGACATTGGTGAATTTTTACACTTTATAATCTTTTTTATTAGCAACGTTGTCCGTTCTGGGTGGGGGGTTCTGTTATCATTGTAAGTTCATTGTTTGTTTTTACCTCCAATGTGTGAATGGGGTTTATTAATGTCAGAATTCAGGGTGAGGTTGGCGCCGTTTAACCGGTTTAAGCCCTCCAGTAAAATATTGGAAGTGTCTATTGACAGCCTGCTGTCAATAGCGTTTTAGGTCTAGTGCCAGCCAGCTGACAATAGACTTTTTGGTCTAGTGCCAGCTGGCTGGCACTTGACCTAAAACCCTATTGACAGCCAGCTAGAATTTATCATACTTTATCATTTTAATTAAAATTTAATTATCTTTCATATTTTTGCAAGTAAAATAATACATTTCAACAGCAAAAGAAATGTATGGGAAAATGCATATCTAAAAACAGCCATATTTAACTTCAATACATGTACTTTAAAATGAGGTTATATTGCAATTAATTTTTAGGCTTTATTGGGGTTTTTTTGCCTTGTATTTTAAACATCAAACAACCATTGGATGTTAAATGAAAATGTGCCTTTACCAAGTAACTCAGAAAATAAAACAGATGTAGAAAATGGATTTGTGCACACAGTAGTTGTGGAGACTTGTCCAGATATACCAAAACAATCAGTCGTAATTAATGAACAAAATGAAGATCTGAAAACAATTAACCAAACTTTTGAAACAAGCAGAGACTGCGAGACTGAAACTTTATTATCAATTACGCAAAGAGACTCAAAGCGACTTTGATGAGGGTTCAGTAAATGATACATGTAACTCAGATAACAAAAGTGATTTTCCATTTTATCCAATATACATTCCAGTTGTAAAATCTAGAATAGGTAGACCTAAGGGTTCAAATAAGCCATTTTGGGAATTTTCCAAAAGTAAACGTCCACTTTCTTTGAAAAAGATGAAGAGAAAATGTGAAGACAATGAGACTAGTGAGAAAATTCAGAGAACCAATGATGTAATCACAGACTGTAGTCAAAGTGGATTCATAACTATAGAAAATAATTATGAATTTGAAGCTGACAAAATTACAAACAACTCATGGATTAAATTTGACACAGTAAGCTAAGATGTAAACTCAAAAGTACACATAGAAAGTAGAGAAATGTTAGATGATAGGACCATAGAAGCATGTCAGACCATATTAAACTCCCAATTTCCAGGGAATTAATGGGTTTCAAGCATCTGTTTTAGGACAAGGTGACATATCTTTCATGCCCAATGCTAAAGATATGCTTCAAATACCTTTTAAGGGTGATAATAAATGTGGGCATTGGTTTACTGTATCAACACTAAATTTGAAGCCAGGATATGTGAACATTTATGATAGTTTAAATTTAGAGCCTGACTCTCAGGTAAATAGTCAAATTTGTGCTAGATATTGAAATATGAAGGTACCATTGTCACAGTAAATAAAGTGCCTGTCCAACAACAACATGGGTCTGTGGACTTTTGTTGCACTTTGTTTTGGGTATGAGCCTAACAAGATACTGTTCCGTCAAGACAGAATGAGAAATCACCTGATTTCATGCTTAGAAGCAGGGCAGTTTTCTATGTTCCCCTTTGACATAAACACAAGACCGAAAAGAAACAAAACACAAAAAATCAGAGCGTACTGCACATGTAGGCGTCTCCATGATGGCACCAAAATGATAAAATGTGTGAACTGCAGTGAGTGGTTTCATCCAAATTGCTTATGTGTTGTTGGTGGGCAATTATACAATCTGAGTTTTTTGTGAATTTTGCATGACAGAATCTGATGATGATGGGAGGGTTCAGTAGACAGTTGATGTTTAACTAATTCAGAGCTTTTGTTTGAATTGATGGCCTTAATTGATTATGTCTCCATCAGCTTTAACCGGCAGTTATAATATAGGCCCAATAATATATAGGCTATAATATATTGGTTCAGACAAACAAAAATTTTGGCCCTAAAATTGTAAACAGTTTTCTTATCCATATTTTTACATACAATTTGGGTGCTCAAAAGAATAGTCTTATTGAGACAATTCTTTTGAGCAACGTTTACAATTTTAGGCCCAATATATATATATATATATATATATATATATATATATATATATATATATATATATATATATATATATATATATATATATATATATATATATATATATATATATATATATATATATATATATATACATACAGTCAAAACTCTTTATAACGTCACTCTTTATAACAGAATATTCACTATTCGAAATATATTTACAGGGAACGGACCTGTATCTATTAAAATTTCCTCTTTATAACAGAATATTCACTTAACAAAACTGACAGTAAGTTCTGGGAACAATATACAATTTCTATTGAAAATAAATTCATAATAACAGAATTTTTACCATGTGTCAGTCAATTTGGTGATCAGAACAAGGTATTTTGCGTGAACAGGTATCTGATACATTTTATTAGAGGGAAACTTTGAGAAATTTGATGCATTGTGAAATTTAACCTGTGTATGCATTTGGAATAATAGCATTTAAATTCATTTGTATTCTATTTTCTTTTACCAAATGTTTTGATGTGGAAACCTGGTACTGGTTGGCATTTCTTTATAACAGCAAATTCACTAACATGGTTGTTATAAAGAGGGTTGACTATATATATATATATATATATATATATATATATATATATATATATATATATATATATATATATATATATATATATATATATATATATATATATATATATATATATATATATATAACATTTGTTGATTTGGTTCATTACATCCTGATTTACAAATTTTCAGTCATTTTGGGATGGGTCTTCCTGGGATGAGACAGCTCAAAGCAGAGCAGGGCTCACCCTGCCATCAGCCATTGTAGCCATTTGCTACTAAACATGTTGAGTGGCCACAGATATAAGTCATTAGCTAAATGTACAGTCTAGGTGATTCAAAAATTAAATATTTGCAAAAAAAGTGTATTTTCATTAGCTTTCGGATTTTCAAATAGTGCTTTTATTATTCCTTTACACTTTATTATTGTGCCATACTTTACTCTTTGGATGTTGGATTTTTTCAATACCATCCAGGTGTCAAACAGTTTGGATCAAGAGCAGGCCTAACATTTTGACTGACCTGATCTGGGTCGAAACTGTTTGCAAAGGTTATCAGCAGACAACAAAAGTCGACCCTAGGGGGTAAAGAGTTAAATACAAAACTACTTGTTGATACTACTTTCTGGCTAAAACCTTGGCTGAATATTACTATGTTCCACACTTCTCCCAATATTTATCCAGTTATAACCCTTTTATATCTGGATACAGGTCCAAATAGTAAAGACACACATGAAATACAGCATAAGGTTGCATTTCATTAGGGTTAGCACTGTTTGCTTAAATAAATACAATCTGAAAGAACTGAAATTCATCATTTTACAGATTTTTTACTGACAATCCCACTTAATATAAAGATATAAACTGCGGACATTTTCATACATAATGTATAGATATGTATGGGGTAAGTCATGTTAAAAATGAAAAGGGTTAACCTGCAGCACTCTAGTTATAAGCATGCGTTTTCAAAATCAATTGTAGTTGAAAACAATGTAGATCCTGATCAGACAGCGAGCCTTCAATGGAAGCCAGTTGCTCTGGATCTACAATGTTACCAAAAAGGATCCAGTCATTTCCATCATGTACAAATGTATATATGTTATAGACGTTTGAAATAATGTGGACATTATTTACCTAAATCTTGCTGAATATATGAGCAGACTGTTCAGGATTGTTTATTTGCTCAGGCTTTTACTGCCAGGATAGTTTGGTGCTGGCACTCAAATTAACTCCTTGGTAATTATGCAAACTATTTGTGTGTGGCATTTTTTCAAAATGAACAATCTTAAAATAATTCTTTCAAAAATACCATCATAGTGCCAAATAGTTTGGATCCAGATCAGGTCCAGTCTGACCTTGGTCCACACTGTTTGTAAAGTACAAAAGTAGAAAGCAAAAGTTGCCACTAGCTAGGATTATTTGAATAGCTAATGCTATCTTTTTAGTTGTTATTTGACAATAACTAAGCATGTATCATATCACGAATTGCTTTGTTATCTTATATACATGTATCACCATTGTCAATACACTTAAATATAAATGATACCTGTAGATTACAACTTTTTACTTGTTATTATCCCTTTTATCGATATTCCAGTAGCTGGCTGTCAATAGCGTTTTAGGTCTAGTGCCAGCCGGCATTAGCCCAAAAAGTCTATTGCCAGCTGGCTGGCACTAAACCTAAATCGCTACTGACAGCCGGCTGTCAATAGACGTCGCCTAAAATATTTTACTGGCCGTCCCAAGGCGGTACTTCTTTTGTGGATCTTTTTTTTTTTGTTCTGTCTTGTGTTTGCTTTGTCTTTGTGCGCGCCTGTTTATATGTGCTTTGTGGTCACCTGCTGGGAAAAGGCTGACCTCTTGGCTCTCGTTTGTGGTGTCTAACTGTGAGTTTGTCACTTTCCAATTGGTATCTTGGTTCAGGTATGGTACTTGATTGTATCGATTCCTGATCTTTGCATCCTTACTTACTTTAATGTTTGCTCGTTGCAAGTCCATTGTTTGTTATTACCTCCATTGTGTGAGTGGGGTTTATGATTGTTCCTCATGTTGTGATAAAGCTACTGTCTGTTCTGTGGAGGGTAAGGTCACTGTTTGTTATGACCTCAATTGTGTGAGTGGGGTTTATGTTTGTTCCTCATGTTGTGATAAAGCTGCTGTCTGTTCTGTGGAGGGTAAGTTCATTGTTTGTTATAACCTCCATTGAGTGAATGGGGTTTATGTTTGTTCCTCATGTTGTTTTAAAGCTGCTTCCTTTCTGGGAGGGGGTTCTGTTGTTGTAAGTTCATTGTTTGTTATTACCTCCATTGTGTGAATGGGGTCTATGTTTGTTCCTCATTTTGTGATAAAGCTGCTGTCTGTTCTGGGGAGGGGGTTCTGTTGTTACAAGTCCGTTGTTTGTTATTACCTCCATTGTGTGAGTGGGGTTTATATTTGTTCCTCATGTTGTGATAAAGCTGCTTTCTGTTCTGGGGAGGGGGTTCTGTTGTTGCAAGTCCATTGTTTGTTATTACCTCCATTGTGTGAGTGGGGTTTATGTTTGTTCCTTATGTTATGATAAAGCTGCTGTCCATTCCGGTTAGGTGGTTCTGCTGTCGCTGTTTGTTCATTGTTTGGTATTGCCTTCATTGCGTGAGTGCGGTTTATGGGTGCCTCTCGTGTTGTTATAAAGCTGCTGTCCGTTCTGGGGAGGCAGTTCTGCTGACGCTGTTTGTTCATTGTTTGTGATAAATTCTCCCCCTGTCTGACCCCAATATTGCTATAAAAATAATTTGACGTTTGATGATTTTGTCTAACACACGACTTAGCACTATTATACATACTGTAAATAATGTTCAACATTTTACCATTTACATCTTGTTGTAATAATTTTGCCACAAAGCCAAGCGGTTGACAGAATCAAAATCTTTCCTATAGTCAATGAATGCACAGAACAAATGTTTACTTCGACGTAGATATAAATCAGCTAATAATTTGAGGTTGAAAACATGATCCATTGTGATATATCCTTTTCTAAAACCAGCTTTTTCTTCACATAAGACATTGGTGCTTTCTAAATAACAGCTAAGCCTATAATTAAGTACAGAGGTGAATAATTTCCCAAAACCGCTTAGAACAGTTATGCCTCTGTAATTATCAGGGTTTCTAAGGCGGTGGTTCTGTTGTTGTTGACTTTTTGTTTATTGTTACTCTCATTGTGGGAGTCTGTAATTGTTCTATGTTTTGTTATACGTTACTTTATGTCCATTCTAGTATTGCAATCATCTTGATGGGGAAGAGAGAGCTGGTTGCTTTGCTTAATTTGTCTTCCTGGTGTCTCGTGATGGTTGAGGGGCTCTTCCTCGCGATGCCACAGGGTTGTCTGCGGTTTGTGATTGTGGTATTTCCTGATCATACTCACTTACTATTTTTGTTGACATCCCCTTTATTCTTTAATGGGACAAATAATGCCCTCAGTTCAGCTTCTAGGTATAACACCTGATGTAAAAACAATATTAAACAACTTACAGAATACACTTAACATTTTCCCTGATGCACACTTCAAAATTCATTTAATATTAAGCCATTTCCACAGCTTTTATTGTTTTTCAGGGATTTTTTAGCATGTACTATGTCATTCTCAGAAAAAGACTTATTTAAATCAAACTTATCATTTACATCAGCATTCTGAATATTAAAGTTGAAATCATTATTATCATTATTTATATTGTTAAGGTTTTTGAAATGATCATATAAAGATTCCAAAGCTCCTTTGTTCACAATAGTCTTATTTTGAAATTAGACTTATTAAGTAAGGACCAGTATGATTTAGGATCCTTTGTTTTCAAATTCCGAAGCTTAGAAATAAAATCATCTCTATATGCATTGTACTGCTTATTAATCTCCTTTTTGTTTGCTTTACTAGAACGAATGAGATTAGTTTTATTTTCAGCTGATTTAACTCTCCAACTTGTATTTCTAGCTTTAAACTAGACACATAAACCTACAGGATTACTATTTATGCTCTTTTAACCCTTTGTATACAAATGGAATCTTCCTTCTGGTTTGATTCAATAAACTTAGGATATTCCATTGTACATATCTAGGGGTGTACATGTTTACTTATAAACTCAACTACAATACCATTGTGCAAATCACTTAATAAAGGATCAAATGGTAAATTTTCAAAATTTGAAACATGTGAGAACAATTCAGGGGGCATAATACAATAATCAACAGCAGTAGAATTATTTCAAGAAGCAGCTCTAATACCTTTATCTTTAAATAGTCTACCATTTGCAATATGTATATCAAAACTTTTGCATAAACTTAGGAGATGAGATGGATAGTTATCAATTTTGCTTTTGTCAGTACTATGTCAAGCCGTCGTTATGTCCAAGTCCCCAAGTAAATTTTTTTGTGGTAAACTTGCCTTGTGACATCATCTAAGTTAAAAGCATCACAAATATGCTCATTAACATATATAAAGTCTTCAGCATTCGAATTGTGAGCATTGAAATCACCTAACAGACACATTTTGTGGTTACTTTTAGGATTCAAACTGACAATATCATTTTTAAGCGATTCAAAAATTCTTATGTTACTGTATGAGCTGCTTTCAGGAGGTATATAAATTGTACCAAATAATACTAATTCGCGAAACAATGAGTTTTTAACTGTAAACCATAACACATTTTCAGGACTACTGTTCAAAACCTTAACACGTTCAAAAATGGTATCCTTAACCAGGACTGCAATCCCACCAGATCTTGATTTAGATTTTTTCGATTAAGCAAGTGCAGGTTTTCAAAAGTTTGTTTGTCAAAACTATCCACAGAACCCAATTTACTTTCAACTAAACAAACAATGTCATATGACTGGCAAAATTCTTCAAAATCCGGGTAGTGCAGTTTTGAGAGTAGACTGCACACATTGATACAAACCACTTTAATTGATAATGTGTTGTAGGGCATGGAATATGTATGTTCATTTAAGATAGTCGTATTCAATTTCATGTCATTTGAAGTATTCACATCATTTGACATGTCAAGATCGTAATTTACGTGAGTATCAATTGATGAATCACTCAAAATATTTGCGTTTTATCTCATACTAATTTCAGAGTATGCATGTGTGTCAAAAATTGCATCATAAGATATGCTTGCAATCAATGCCACATCATTTTCAGAATTTACATGCACATCAGAGGAAATATCATGCAACATGTCTACTACTACAGGCCCCTCAATGCTAACTGGCTGACTCTCAAAACCACTACCAACAGATGTGTTAAAAGGAACGGTCTGATATGCTATGAGCATAATCATTGTTCTCTGTGACTACATTACTAGGTAAGTAAATTAATACGAGGGGTGATCAGAAAGTTCGCGGAAAACAGTCGTCATTTCTACATCGTTTGATCAATAGAGCTGGAATTACAGCACATACTACTGCAACACATATGCAGTTGATCGGCCACAATATGCTTGATGTTAGTCGTCTACGTGCGTTACAGCTGTCGTCAAGGCAACGCTATATAGCGCGAACCGGCCCAGTTTACGTTGGATTTTGACGCTTTACTACACAGCCAGTTAAACTTCAACGTTTTGTAAAAGTTTGCTATGTTGTGATAGCCCATATTGCGTTCCATGCATATTCAATGACATATTTACTCCTCTTCTGTGCAAACTTTCAAAGATTTATATTTAATGGATGGTGTTCTAAATCAAAACGAATAACAGTACTGTCAAACGGCAAAGCATTCAACTGCTAAGAACCCATTGCCTGTTTTGCCATGTCAATTCTTTAAAATAAACTATTTACACTCTTCGAAAAACAACCTTTTACATGACAGTAGATCTAATACTGATGGTTAAGTCCGTTATCATAATTAGTGTGATGAACACTGACAAGAAAATAACTTTTTTTATTTAAAATTTCCAAAAACTCGAAAAACTGACGCAATTTAGGGCCTTAGGACTGAAACCTATTAATTTGAATACATAGTGCATCGGAATAACATAAAAACCTCATATTATGTACAAAGAATAACGAAACAATACTTTCCGTTAAAAATACGGATCAATTCAAAACAACTACGAGTTTTAGCCCTGAGAAGCAACCCAGGGGTACAGCTGGGCCACTTCTAGCGAAATGACGTCAAAGCGGCGCCTCGTGCTCATACGTCTGACGTCACATTTTCTAAATTTTAATTTAAGTCAACTTGCTTTGAATGGTAGTTTATATCTATGAATTTTCATTGCAATCGATAAAAGCAATGCGATCTAACAGCACTTTTCCGCGAACTTTCTGATCACCCCTTGTATTTGAATTTTCACGGTCTCTGTGATGTAGTGGATATGACTTCACAATTGTTATCAGTAGTTATGCTACTGGTTTTGTCATTATAGTAGACTGTTTCACAGCTACTATTAACACAACATAGTTTATGTCTAGGAGTTTTTGATATATGTATTTGAGTATTTCTGGAAAGTACATCTTTCAACTGCTACACTGTCTCTTTTGAATGTCATATGTGGTATTTAAGTCATAGTTCAGGGTACCCTGTTTCCTCCTCGGCCTGTACTACTCATAGGCCCCGACGCCAAAAGCAGCATAGTCGACGTTTGTGAGTCCCAGTTTAAACAAGTCGTCAGGTGTCTCGACGGTTACCCTTGTTCTGTCGCTGGTGTGACAAATCACTTTTCCCTCTCTAGTGAACATCCTGTCTTTTTACATACTGCTATAACTTGGATCTCAGGGGTGTCAGATCTTCATTAATGTATACCCCTCTATAGTTCTCTTTATTTTTAAGTTTGTTCTTGTTAACAAGGAAGTCATGTTTTATATCCCTAGCGAAGAATCTCACGATGACCGCCCTGGTTCTGTTCACCTGGTTGGCCCCAAGGCGGTGACATACATTTATGTCCCTCTCTGTTATGTGTAAATCCATTTCTTCCCCAGTTCAATGATTTTAGTTTTCAGTCGCTCTCTACCAGTTTCATTTATGACCGAAATTCGAATGTTCTCCCTCCTGGTGTATTGTTGGAGCCTATCATTCTCATACGCATTTAGGGACCGCTCATTATTTTAGTGTCAGGGGGGCCGGCTAAAAAGTAGGGAGGGGTCGTGTGAATTTCCATGTAGCTAGTAGGGGGGGGGGGTCGCCAATAACTTTGACTTTCCAGAAGGGGGGGTCCTGGGGGTCATGTTTAAATTGTTCCAATAAAATAATTAAAAAAAATCATTGCTCGCTTCGCTCGCTCGTGTTTTATTAATTAATCTCTTATATTTAGTTAGACAGGCCAATACATTTCTCAGCTTTTATTTTTGCAACTGCAAAAGTTGTTCTATTTTTGGTGTTTTTATTGTTATAATCATGCTGATTTTTATAGAAAATTGATTAATCAGACCTTCATATAGGTCCTATTTTTCCTTTTTTTATTGCCTTAATTTCTACTTTTCCCTACTGTTTCTTGAAAATGTCCTACTATCCCTACTTTACACTCTAAATTGGCATTTACACGATATAAATACAGAATTTTTTCCTCGATCGCTTGGTCGCTCGAATCATAGAAAATTACTATCATATATTCCCCAAAGAGCAGACAGATGAAATAATTCCTGCTTTTAACATCACTACTTTTTCAAAAAAAAATTATCTGTACTTTTTGTGTAAGGGCACTTGATAGCCTTATAAAATACTATTTTTTTTATGAATTCTGTATTTGAAAAAGCCCTTCTATCCAGGTACTGTTTTTCATCCAAAATCGCTCCTTTATCGCCCATGATTTTTTTTCTTCAAAACTTTTATCCGTATACTCTTTCCCTACTTTTTATGGAAGGCATTGAGAGCCTATTACCTGCAGCTTAGTACTGGTTCAACTGAGGAAGGCCCATCTAGACATAACTGAAAATTGTCGGCTGGAAATTTAAGGAATTAATACAAACAAAATAGTCTCAAATATAAAGATTCCTAATGTTTCAATAGTGGTCAAAACTTGTCAAGATTTGGAATTGAAGCTCAGATACTCGTGCAGGTCAATTAATGAATAAAAGTACCATAGTACCATGCACACGACTTTCAGGATTATGAAAACAAAATATTGCTTTTTGGACAATATGATATAAAATGGGGGTGGGGGTCAGATTATATTTCATGTGGTTTCCAGGGGGGGGGGGGGTCATTGGATTTAAATTTTGTTAGGAGGGGGGGGGGTCATCCAAAATTTGGATGGTGGATCGAATTTGCCCCCCCCCCCTCCCTTAACACTTAAATAATGAGCGATCCCTTAGCCTAAATTGTTAATAGCAGTCTCGATCTTGACTAGCTAGCCTCTTGTCCATACTTTTATTAGTCATCGCCATAACTGACAATAACAATGGGGTTACTAGTCTGGTTCCCTCCCCTTGATCTACCTATCTAGGGTCAGGTATAGGCTAATCTAGACGGCCAAAATCCTGACCGTCAACGAGAATCACGTGATCTAGGGAAGTTACTCTGAACTGTGTAAAAATGGCGCAGACGATCGAGCGATGATTCACGAGAGCTTTAGATACCATAAAATCAACAAAATTTGAGGCAGAAATACAGTATCTCAGTGTGTATTTGTTTTTTTCGCAAAACTCGCTTTGCTTTAGTGATTAAAATTAACAAAATATCGTAACTGTCCAACAGTTTACAACCCACGCTAAAGTTGAAATGTAACAGGTCATCTCATTGGTCAATCAATAAACTAATCACAGCCAATGATAGAATAGGGGATACCTGTTGTCGATTTGAGACGATAACAGGACACCAGTTTATGGGGTTACGGCCACCGCTGTTGCAGTTCTGATCAAGACCAGGCTGGTCACGCAACATTTCCTGTTTTTCCATAACTTGTCTAGTTTAGTTTTGAATTCCAACACGGTTTTTGAATTTACTATTTCTGATGGTAAATTGTTCCACACTGGGATAGTTCTCATTGCAATGAATTCAATCTGATAGATTTATTAACTCTAGGTTTATTCAGTTTTAAATTGTTGTCCGTGAATGTAAAAATCTTGCTCATGTCAATGTCATCTATTTTGTGAATTATTTTAAACACTTGAATGATATCATATCTTTTTCTCCTATATTCAAAAAATGATAAATTCAATTCCATTAGACGCTCTCTGTAGGACATTCCATGTAACTTAGGTACCAGACGGGTAGCCCGTCTTTGGGCTTCTTGATTGTATCGATTCCTGATCTTTATCCTCTTTCTTATTTTGTCATCAACGATTAGTTCCTCCTTCTCGTCAGACGATAGTCCTTTTCGACTCGGACCCAGTATAAAACAAACATTAAAATAATTAATTTAACACATTATAAAAGCCCGGTATAAAAGTCCTTTTCGCTTCGCTCCTTTTCATGAAAAGGAGTCCGTTTCGCGTATTAAACTGGTGCCCTGTTATCGTCTCAAATCGACAACAGGTATCCCCTATTCTATCATTGGCTGTGATTAGTTTATTGGTTGACCAATGAGATGACCTGTTACATTTCAAGTTTAGCGTGGGTTGTAAACTGTTGGACAGTTACGATATTTTGTTAATTTTAATCACTAAAGCAAAGCGAGTTTTGCGAAAAAACAAATACACACTGAGATACTGTATTTCTGCCTCAAATTTGGTTGATTTTATGGTATCTAAAGCTCTCGTGAATCATCGCTCGATCGTCTGCGCCATTTTTACACAGTTCAGAGTTACTTCCCTTAGATCACGTGATTCTTGTTGACGGTCAGATTTTGGCTGTCTAGATTAGCCTATACCAGAGGCAAGTTCAATAATGCGAGCGCTCTCGGGCGCTCGTTGTACTGGTGTCCGGCTTTACACATTATGAATAAAGATAGGTACCAATCAACGAGCGCTCGGCGAGCACTCGCATTATTGAACTCGCCTCTGACCCTAGATAGGTAGATCAAGGGGAGGGAACCAGACTATTCGCGTATTAGAGCTACCGGATGAATAGGTGGCGCTTCATATTTAATTTCCGGTAGAAGAAAAACAACATTTTGTTGAAAAATATATAAACGTAAAACATACGCACAGCTTTCTTAAATAGAAGTGCTGTCAAGCTGAATATGTAAACCAATTCACGATCCAACAATTTAGCTGATGAACGGAAATATAATTGAGAAAGCCTGTTTACCAGTTTATAGATCAATAATCAAATTTTAAAATCCATTAGCAGAAGTGGGTGGGGTGTGTTGTTTTTCTTTCTTTATATTCTGCTATGACTGCATCACCCATTTTTGTAAAATATCACTCCCATCGCGAGGATTACATGTTGGATTGATTTCATCTTACTGTTACATATAAAATGTAAGAAAAAGAGAACAAATGATAGGGTGCACACTTCTGCGGGATCTTCGGTTTAATTATCCAGGTTCCATGGTTGGTGGTGTTGGTTTGACATGAATATCTTAATATCTACACATCAGACTTTTATAAATCTGGTATCAGTGTTAGAGGAGTTATATATCTATCAGATGGTGTAAAGAAAATGCTAATATTCATGTTTTTTTATCTGTATCTGTTTAGCGGTAGAATCCAATTCTGGCATCTACAACCGTGGTGTGTGCGCTATAAAAGTTAGTAGCACTTAGGGACAGCTTCTCTGAAGCTGTTAACTGTCTCTGCGCGGATGTGACTTCCAGTTGGTTCCACTCACTTACAGTTCTAACAAAGAATGAGTTTCTATATTGTTCTGTGTAAGAATCCGGTATTTTAAAGCACTCTGAATGATTAGTTGAGAATTTTTCCACAATATTTGTAGTTTGGAAGTCAGATTGTACACGTGGTTTTATATTTCTCTTATTCCTAATGGGAATGAGGAACTCGTCAGCATTGATTGCTGGTACCATACCCCGCACAACTTTGTATATTAAACATAACCAGTCTTGTTTCTTGGCGTCGTTGTTGTAAAATTGGTAACTTAAGGTCTTCTAACATTGACGTGACGCACTCTTCAAACCTCGATTTATAATCATTTTTAATAAACCTTGCTGCTTGTCTTTGTACTTTTTCAACGGCTATAATGTCTCTACTTTGATACAGGACCATATTCGATTATTGACCTAACTAAGGCTATATATGCAAGTCTCTTGCAATCATCAGAACAGTATTTCAGGTTACGTCTTAAGAATCCAAGTGATGAATTTGCCTTTTTAGTAATATTTGTTTTATGCGTTTTCCACTGTAAGTCCTCTGATATTGTGAGTCCTAGGTATGGATTAGAGTCCACTTGCTGAAATATTTCACCATCAAGCTGGTAGAAGTGAGAAGGTTTCTGTCTAATACTAAGGATGTAACACTTTTTTGCGTTAAATCTCATGCCCCATTTGGCAGCCCAATTTTCAAGTTCTTTAAGATCATTTTGGAGTATTTGGTGGTCTTTTTGAGTTTTAATTTGGCGGCAGATAAGGCAGTCGTCTGCGAATAATCGTACTTGTGATTTGACACAGTCTGGTAAATCGTTAATGTGACACAAAAACATCAGAGGTCCTAGTACAGTTCCTTGTGGCACCCCACATTCTACATATGCTGAATCTGAATGTTCTCCTTCTACTACTACATTCATCTGTCTATCTTTGAGAAATGAAGATAACCACTTATGAAGATTTCCCTGTATGCCATAAGTTTCCAGTTTTTGAAGTAATCTGTCATGCGGAACTGTATCGAACGCCTTTGAAAAATCTAAAATTGCAATGTCCATCTGGATATTTCTGTTATTGGCTTGTAGTAGGTCCTGCATAGTAACTAGCAATTGAGTTTCTGTGGAATAACTTGATCTAAATCCATGATTTAATGATGTCAAAATGTTATGTTTATCAAAATGTTTTAGCATATGGCTACAAATAATATGTTCCATTATTTTGCATGACGCTGAAGTTAAAACTACTGGTCTATAATTTTCGGCCAGGTGTCGATCTCCTTTTTTGAAGACTGGAGTAACATTGCATTTCGCCAATCGAGCGGAAGAGTTCCTGTATCTAAAGAATACTGGAATATGGCGCTTAATCCATACGATATTTCCTCAGCACATGTTTTCAAGAGAATGTTCGGTATTCCGTCTGGTCCCATTATTTTATGAATATTAATATTTTTTAGTATTTTCAAAACTCCTTTCCGGTCGATATTTAAAGGAAAGTGCAATACACCGTAACCGCTGATATAATTTAAAGGACTATATCTTGGAAAGAATTTGTAAGCAAAGAAATTGCTTAAAAAGTATATATTCAATCAACTATCGCTATTTCAAATTTACGAAATTCGCTTTGGAATCCGCCTGAGGTAGCCGCCATGTTTTTACACCAGTGACGTCATTTACTCACATCGATTTTCTGGTCGGTTTACCATGCGCAAGGAGCGCTTGTGTCTGAACAAAATTAGCTGTCCATTTGTATTGAAACTTTGATTTAATTAGCGAGAAAGACAGCTCAAGCATGTGATAATGTGTAGTCAAAATAGTTATCGACTAATTGGATATAATTTGAGAAGCTAATTGGATGAACTGGAATTCAAAGTAAAAGTTACGATATCAGTCTAACGGCCTTTTACCTATCTATCACAGTGTTAAAGTGTTAAATCAATCACTTTTAAATCCACATCCCTTCATCAAATTTGCTTCGTTTTTACTCGAGGTTTTTATTAATGTCTTTTATATCGAAATGTTTAACGCATTCACACTTCCTATTCAATTGTTTGTTAAATTTTAACAAAGTCAGAACTGTAAGAAATATAAACGCATATCCTTACACATCTGCAAAAAATGTACACGCCAACCGACACCACCGCAACATGATTTTTGCTGACATTGCGAGGGTAGATCTACTCCTTTTAAATATTAAGCTCATAATGAATAAGCCAATAAAGCATTTACAAATAGTCTAGGCCTCAATCACAGAGAAAAAAAAAACATATATGAGAACCGATACTTTTTAAGTTCAAACGGACGGTACCTCGTCAAAAGATCAGCCATCTTTGAGAAGTTTTCTCTGGATATTTAATAGAGCACTCATAAGCACTGGTCCCAGCCTATTCTCGAAGGCTTATCCAACAAGATAAACATACATTTACTCATCTTAACATTAACACTTTTTATGCAAACGATATTTATTTCAGTTGTACGACGAAAGCTCGTCTAACCATTTTGGCAAAACGGCCAAAATTTGCGAGAATGTGTAGAGATATGATACCCAACGGACCCTGTGTAATCTAGTACCTGTGTTCACACGTGATTGAACGAAGTTTAACAGTTAGAATAAGAAATGATTTTCATTATTTGTCCAATCTTGTTAACACAATGTGACCCGCAACTTATTTCACCAGCTGATCTATTTTTGACAAGAAAAAAATGGGGAATAAGCGCATGAAAAAGTTACACAAGATGGGTAACTTTTTCATTTCTTTATTACAGAGTTTAATAATTTAAGCTCCAGTTTTTAGGTCTTTCATTCCAGTCGATCTTTATTCAATATATAAACCAATGATACTCACAAAATAATAATAAAGTGTACACTCCAATATAATCCAACTCACATAAACAATGCGTCTCACACATTCTCAATACACACAGAATGAGCGTAAATGACGTCACGTCCGGGATCCTGGCTCCCGCGCTCCAGGTAAAGTGATTACAAAAACGGGAACCAAACCAAAAACTATGGCGGCACTCTCAAGCAAACAAAAATCGCTGTGTTGGTATATTTAAACGGCGAGATATCATTTTCAATCGTCTCGATTTTCCTATTCTCATCAAATTTATGTTGTGTGACACATCTTGAACAAATACAGTTCACGTTTTATCATTTGTTGCGCTTTCCTTTAACTGTGGCGCAGTCTTTGTATTTCTGTGTTTACCAATTTTGAGGAGCAATATTACTTGAGTCTCTTGTGAAAACTGACACAAATTGTTTAATGAGTACAATTGCTTAACTTTTAGCATCGGTTAGGAGGTTTCCTTTGGATTTCAGTGGAGCAATTCCAATGTTATCTTGTCTTTTGGATTTACAATAACTAAAAAGTGGCTTGGTGTTATTTTGTTCCAGATTGTCCTTTATGACATTGTTCACATGGTTCCATTCAGCCTTACGAATATTTCTCTTGACTTCCTTTGAGAAATGTCTGTATTTTTCCCATTTGCCGCTTGATTTTGCTTTCCGGTAAAGTCGACTTTTCTTTTTGAGTTGTCTAGTCATATTTCTGTTTATCCACGGTGACGATTTCTTTGGACGCGTCATTTTGGAAGGTACATTTTCATCAACTGTTTTCAGTAAAGTTGGTTTTGAAATAGTACCATAATTTATCAATGTTTGTAGAGGATGATTTCGCCTGTTCCATAACATGGTCTGAGATATCTGAGCATGATTTCTTGATTTCGTCCCAGTTCGCTTTCCCAAATTTGAAAATTTTCCTCGGCTTACTGAATGTGTACTGTGGTTTTATATCCGCATCAGTGACTACCATGGCATGGTCCGAGATCCCTGGCGCGTTAGCAGTAGATTTAATTAATGATGGGTCTGTGGTAAATACTAAGTCATATAGGTTATCTTCCCTTGTTGGTTCATTATGCATTTGTGTAAGGTTAAATTCAGACACAATTTCAATTAAATACTGTTGTTCATTTCTGTCCTGTGTAGTTTTTGAATGTTTCAAGCAAAGTTTATCCCAGTCAATGTCCGGGCAATTGAAATCTCCACATCAAACTAAGTGTTTAGGTTTTGATTTGTTCAAAAGTTCTTTGATTTGTTCAAAAGTTCTTTGATTTGTTCAAAAGTTCTAATGATTTTATGATTTTTACTAGGGCTGGCTAATGGAAGCCAAAATGCTAATGTATAATCGGTCCTTGTATTTCGATATATAACCGATTAGTAATCGCTCAAACTTGATAGACTGTCTCTAAACATTTTGACAACTTTTGCATAGTCAATGACATTGATTTCCCAATCATTTTGCAACACAACTCTAAGTAGCATGTGTTATACATTCAAATAATAACAGGTTTCAAATAAAAGTTGGCACCTTTGCTCATAACAAGTCGCCATCCACTCTGCTGGAAGAAAATTGACTTGCTAATTGGCAAAGTCGGTAATGAAACTCGCAGTCGGCCATTTGTTGTTGTCAACTTCACGTTGCGTAAAGTCATGCAAAAGGAAGTCAAGTATGCATGACATGAACATTTTTATCTAAAATAAGACCCGCTGTAAACGTCGGTAAAATTGAAAGCTTTAACTGCGGAGAAAAACAACTTGTATGCTAGATTTTTCATCTGACGAACATTTCATAATTTTGTACTCTTTAAAAACAGGGAAGTGGAAGTATAACGTTTTCTAATGATCAGTTGTTGAGATAGCCTGCAGAGTACAATGTTTTACTACTTCGTTACAGCAGTTTATACACATCTACTGCACTTCAAGGCTAAATAAAAGATAACAGGAGGCAATTACGCATTGATTTTAATTGAATAAAAGATCAGAATTTCCATTAAAGGTAACCCATTTTTTAATTTTCATATCGATAATCGTTTTTCTATTGTATATTGACCGATATAACGATTAATCGTGCCAGCCCTATTTTTTACTCCCAAAAATTACGCTATCCTCGAAAATACTGCTTTTACCATCCAGGACGCATGGGGGTTTTGTTGGTTGGACAAGATTACCTTGATATCTACAGATCACATATTTATCCCCACGCTTTTTTAAAAAAAAGTGATGGGGATATTGCTATCCCCCCGTCCATCCTTCAGGCTATCTCCTCCGAAACCATTGCATGAAACCCAACCAAATTTGGTGTGTGAGTTGCTCACATAAATGGGGCGTGCAACGGCTCATTTTTGGCCCCACTTCTGAACTGGTCCCATTTCATCCAGGACAAGTTGAAAATTTCAAATTAATTGAGTTCATACAATTCTGTATTTCATATTTTGATTGATTATTACAAGCTCACATCTTGCATTGAAAACGGTGTGGATCCTGATCTTCAGAAGCCAGCTGATCTGATCTACACTGTTTACAAGAGAAGCCAGCTAATCAGGATCCATATTGTTTACAAGAGTTTATATATATATATATATATATATATATATATATATATATATATATATATATATATATATATATATATATATATATATATATATATATATATATATATATATATATATATATATACGGAGGGATATAGTGAATCAACTGAGCCGATAGATGCTGTAAATATTTTGCTTCTAGCGAGATTCGAACCCACAACCTCTGCAACACCGCCTAGCACTACACCAGACACCGACGCTACCAACTGCGCCACTGAGACATCCCCAAAAAAGGATGTTCAGGAAGCGCTGATATTGACGACGACTGATGCAGCACACGTCGTATATTGTTTCTTTTTCAATGGATGGCATCTATTTCGTTTGCAAGTGAAAGCCTGATGGATCCAAGGATACAAGTGAAATTAGACAAATATCAGAAGTGCGGAAATATAATTTCACAAACATCATTGCTTCGGAGCTACACAGGATCAGAAACTGATGCAGATTCAGACAGTAGATAAATACAGAGGGGTATAGTGAATCAACTGAGCCAATAGATACTGTAAATATTTTGCTTCTAGTGAGATTTGAACCCACGACCTGGGCAACACCGCCTAGCACTCCACCAGACACAGACGCTACCAACTGCGCCACTGAGACATCCCCAAAAAAGGATGTTCAGGAAGCGCTGATATTGACGACGACTGATGCAGCACACGTCGTATATTGGTTCTTTTTCAATGGATGGCATCTATTTCGTTTGCAAGTGAAAGCCTGATGGATCCAAGGATACAAGTGAAATTAGAAATATATAAGAAGCGCGGAAATATAATTTCACAAACATCATTGCTTTCGAGCTACACAGGATCAGAAACTGATGCAGATTCAGACAGTAGATAAATAGGGAGGGATATAGTGAATCAACTGAGCCGATAGATGCTGTAAATATTTTGCCTCTAGCGAGATTCGAACCAACGACCTCGGCAACACAGCCTAGCACTACACCAGACATCGACGCTACCAACTGCGCCACTGATATAAATATATATCTGGTTTCATGCTGTTTTTGAAAGAATAAATTGTTTAAGCACTGTAAGGTATAAGCTTATTTGTTCTTTCAGACAAGAAAAATTTTCTATTGACAAGTACATTTAAGCCTTTTACTTGTCCCTGGACAAGTAGAAAATTTTACTTTTTCCACACCCCTTATACTTTTTACCTTTACAATCTCAGAAAATAGAAAAATCATGAATTATATAGGCAATTTTAAAATAATAAAAGTTACTAATATGCATATCAATTTTATGTCCATATTTAAGAAAGCTCAAGTCACTAGATCTATAAATACAAATACAAACTATGCTGTACTGTAGTCGAGAATGATACCATTAGTATAAGACAACAATAGGCATGGAATTTTACTGCAACAAGGGAGTTAATAAACTTCTAATTTCCCTTGAATGGAGAATTAGCTATTTTTAGCAACTGTCAGGGGCACTTTTCATGAGATCATTTCTAAATGAAAATCTGTTTTCGCAACGTGCTTTCGATTTTAACGCTGTAAATCATCAGAACTCCCATTATTATGCAAGGCAGGGTATATTACAGTGTATTTTATGCTGTCAGAGTGTTAATATGGCCAAAAACTTTAGATCGAATTTAGCATCTTATTATGGCGGGTGGGTTACCGCAGTTGATTAAAGTGCGATCTTCCTTCGGCATTGCACTGTAACTGGCATGAATATTAACATTTATGGTGGGCCTTACCTCATCACCAAGGAATTTTTAACAGGTTTTTCACCCAGGACGTAAAAATTGACCTTACTTTTGAACTTAAAGAAAAAAAATTGTTTTCCCATCGTTATTTTTCGTAAATTTCCGTGAAAGTATCAATACATATTGGGCTTGTGTATCGAAACGGTATCCCTGGCTTTCATATCAAGTTTCATCGATGTATTGGTAAACCGTCGCAGCCCTAGTACCGTGGGGGGTGGGGGGGTCAAAAAAATTTTCTCCGAGATTCAACCAGATTTGGTGTGTGAGTTACTTACATGAATGGCACATGCAACAGCACCATTTTTTTGGGTCCCCGCCCCCTGGGGCCTTGGGGAGGGGCTAAAAGGTCAAATATCATTAAATCTGAATTACAAAGTCAATTTCAAAGATTTCTAACCAAACTTTTTGTGTTTTCTCACAAATGAAAGATATAAAACATATCAGACGGGATTTTCATTCGGCCGTCTGGGTCATGCCCAGGGGTGGGACCTTGGGGTACCGTGGGGGTCAAAAATTTTTTCTTCAGAAATTCAACCAGACTTGGTGTGTGAGTTACTTACATGAATGGCAACTGCACCGGCACAATTTTTTTGGGCCCCTGCCCCCCGGGGCCATGGAGAGGGGTCAAAAATTTAATTTTCGAACATGGTCATATGGCATATCAAATTAAAGGGAAAGAGCAGTAGACCAGGATACACTGAAAAATTTTACCCTACAATCAAACTGTTGACCTTGGGATGGGGTCAAAGGTTCAATTACCATTAGCTTTTACATGAATGGGGCGTGCAACAGCAATTTTTTTTTTCAAGCTGTTAACATTGCCCGTTTTGGAGATATGGTCTTTAATGTGCTCCAAAAATGGCCATTTATAAGCGTTATGCAGTCTCATTTTGAAAATCA
The DNA here is from genome assembly GCA_964019695.1 of Loripinus fragilis. Lineage (NCBI taxonomy): Eukaryota > Metazoa > Mollusca > Bivalvia > Lucinida > Lucinidae > Loripinus > Loripinus fragilis. Next base: position 8,509,812 of record OZ026525.1, read on the forward strand.
AATCATTTAAAGTCCAAATAATTCAGGCTTTCTATTTAAATATTGATACAAAACTGTTTGCGTCTTATAAAGACACATATCTTCTGTATTTTGCAACTTGATTTAAAGAAATTAGTCAAAAAATTTGGATTTTCTCCTCAAATTCCTAAAGATAGTGTTTTTGATAAAAACTGCAAGAACGACACTAATACACTGTACTATACCCATGATTATACAAGACATGTGTTTATTTAAGTTAAATTAATTTCCATTATATCATTAAAGACCAAAGTTTCAAAAAAATACAGTTTGCATTCCAGGCTAGTCCAATGCTTCGCACCATAGAACATTTCTGTCGGGAACAAAAAAGTAAATTTTTGTAGTGTCTGTAACCGTGATAATTCATGAAGCGAAATCTTGAAGATTTTCAATCTCAGAATAACTTTCTTTTAATATTTTATGTCATTCAACATAAATATCAGATTGGAGTCTATGAGAAATTAGCATCAGAAAATGTTACAGACACTACATAGAACATTGGACCAGATTTAAGTGCATTTTGAGAAAGAATATTTCTTTGATAGTTGACCTTTTGGACTACTGTAACTACTTTGATGTCTGTAAGTATGGTTTACTGTATTCAGAAAATGATTTTAAGCATTGAGATATACTTCTGGTAAAAGTAAAGAGATGCAATCTGATAGCAGGGATTCAGTTTGGCGTCGGCCATCGGACATAGTCCGAAAATAGTTCCAGATGTCCGAGAGTTTGTTGTCCAGTTTGGACAGTTTGTCCGAGACGATTTTCGGAAATGCACGCTGTACGGTTATGCACAGTGATGCAATAGTATTTTTGCTTTAAAAAAAGATCGCTGATTTGCCAAATTTATGTAAGCTTCTGAATGGTTCGCCTGATTTTACCCCGCAAATACTTATTCATTAAAGGAAACCAGTCATAGTGTTTTGTTACGCCGCACCTGATTGGTCTATTGCATCCTTAATTTTCTTCCCTTGATTTTATCTCGAAGCGGACATCATATTTGCATTGGCATTTACCGATAAAATGGCTAAAAAACTTAATTGCCACCAAGAAACAACAGAAACTGACGTTTTTTATGCACCAAAAGAGTTTGCCCGCTCCATCATTACCTGAACAGTCATTTTCCGTGGCTAACGAGTCATGCATCGGCCGCAAAAAGCAGCAAAAAACAGTACCCCACCCACTTTCACCGACAACGATCGACAAGCTCCACTCACCTCATGAATTTAAAAGCCAGACAATCAATCAGACCGCACATACCATCCGAAATGGTAGCAAAACTACCCCTAGTTTTAATTTCAGAAGGGCAGATGGCAATTTCCGTTTATAAGAGTTGAAAAAATGTCCTAAAAATTTTCCAAATGTCCCGGTCACCCTATTTACCGACAAGAACCGACAAGAGCCGACAAGAACCGTCAAGAGCCGTCAAGAGGCATTTTTTCGATTAAAATACTACTTATTAGACCCTATTCAAACGTTATATATCAAAATTAGCCACATGATTGCTTTTGCATCCCCCCAAAACAATGTTATTGCAATACTCTATATACCCCTACTTACCGACAAGAAGTTTTTTGTGACGTAAGGGAAACAAAAACGTGAAAGAAAAAATATATTGTACTTAAACTTTGAACCGAAAAAAATGAATTAATCTGAGTCAAAACGCTACTATTACAATTCTATGATACAAAATAATAGATATAGAAAGTTTCCACCATTTATGCTTCCAATATATAGTCAAAAACTTTGTGTCGGTGTGCGACTGCTGTTAACGTTTTCTTGTCGGTAGTGCGGTAATAAAGCTGACGCTGCTGATTTGGACTAAAAATCTGAATAAGTCTGATTCAAAGTGCTACTTTTGCAATTCTAGGATACAAAATAATAAGATATAGAAAATTTCCATCATTTATCTACTCCCAATATATAGAGTCAAAAGCTTCTTGTCGGTATACGACTGCTCTTAACTTTTTCTTGACGGTAATTGATAATATGCAGTCAGCTGTCGAGTCAGTCCGTTATTTGGTATATAACTGCTTCAAATTTCTATTTTTGCAAATATTGGACATCTAAGAACCTATAAAACAATTTTTCAAACTGCAAATTAGTGATTTAATATATAAAATGCCTCTTGTCGGTTCTTGTCGGCTCTTGTCGGTTCTTGTCGGTAATTAGGGTGACCCAAATGTCCGAACGAAATTGGGGCTGCTTGGACAAAATGTCCGAAGTAAATTTCAGTCCAGCTGAAACCCTGGATAGAGCACAATTTATGACAAATTTAGCCAATGGTTGTCGTAAAGATATGCTTATATTTTGCATCTTTAAGCGTTTATCTTTGTTTGGCCTCTCATAATGCTAACCAGTTTCTCCCATAGTTGTTTCAGAGAAAAAGAACTGCAAATATTTATATTTTTGCTCTTATCTTGCATGTTATATCTTAGGTGTAGTGTCTGTAACCTATTAACGGGCAGAAGTAAAAGTATAAAAAAAATATATGGAGGAATATTTTCAAAAACAAAGACTAGTTTTGGGCAAGATGTGTAAAAAACTGTGAAAAATGATAATATATTATCGTATCAAGTGTTTTATCTTTTGCCTAGTGAGACACTCATCAGCACCAATACCGTGTTTTAGCTGATAGGAAATGCGAAAACTCAGAATTATTTTATGATCATAATTTTCAAAATTTGGGGGATCCTCTAAAATTTGGGTTTAAGTCGGCGAGACCCATTAGGTGTTGTTGTTGCAACCTAATTATCTCAATAACTACCTTGAAACCAATATATATATATATATGAGCCAAGATCATAGAGAAGGGACCTTCTGGCAATAAAAGTCAAAAGTGAGATATTTACATAGAAAGTAAGACCTAGCTGTTGTGAACAATTGCAGAAAATTTGAAGAGATAATCTCTACAAATAACAAAGGTATAATGTTTAAACTTGTATAGATGATGCGTTTTAAACATGACGTCACTTAACCTTGTTAATGACATTCTGACGTCAACACCATTGTGTTAACATATGACGCTAATACAAAGAAGCTATGATCAATATTTCAAGAATTTTCCATGTTTCTGTAAATTTGATGTGTATGCAATTGCATAGACTGCACAAATAGCCCACATACGCACATCTTGTGTTAACAAAAGCATTTAAAATGAGGTACCCTGTTTTAAAGGAAGTGTGTAGTCCATATGAACAGATGTTGCCATGGCAACATACAGTATACCTATCACTTAATTTTATCAGAACTGTTTGCGCCTTTGATTGTATTACATGTTAGAAGCAATTTGACTCTTTTGTAAGAACATGCAAAATCTTGAAAATGTAGACGTTTTTGAAATTTTGAATTTACAAAAACTGCTAAAATGCCTGAAGGACCCTTTTGTCAGATCCGCACTCATATGTGTATATTCTTTCGAGTAACTACTTAAATGATTTTTTTGGTATAAATTTGGTATCAGCTAAATTATGCGCAATTTGGCAAGCTCCAAGTGACAGAATGAAAATTATTTTAGAAATGTTTTATACCTTTAATTTGTGAGAACACACACAAAGTTTGGTATAAAAATCTTTGAAATTGACCCTCTAAGTGAAATTTAATGACATTTGACCTTATGACCCTACCTCGAGGTCACCAGTTTGGCCCTAGGGTGAAAATTTTACTTACATTCTGTTCTGCTCATTATCCCAGTCAATTTGATATGTCACATGACCATGTTCGAAAAAAAATAAAATTTTGACCCTTTGGGCACCCAGGTCGCCCCCAAATCCCACCCCTTTGGCATGACCTAGGCATCAGAACAAAAATCCCATTAGATATGTTTCAGATCTTTTATTTGTACGATCACAAAAAAGTTTGGTTTAAAAACCTTTGAAATTGACTTTGTTATTCAGGGCTTTAGATAAGCTTTATTTTCAAAAGAGTACAGTTCTCATCCATTTTTAAAAAAGGAGTACCGAGAAATTTTTAGGAGTACTGACTGATTGTCTTAGAAAACATACACCAAGAAACTACACAGCTATTTCATTTTGACTTGACTTGATCCTGAGTTTATTTTTCTACTGCTGCGGGTGTCCCAGGTACTGGGGTAGGCAGCAGGTGGCTAGAGTGTCTAACACCCAATCCCCACGCCTCTCTGTTCAGTGTATCGATGCTGCCAAGGCTGCACATTTTCATGTCAGTCTTAACACATTCAGACCATGTCTTTTTAGGTCTCTCTCTTCTTCATGCTGTTTAATTGAGCCTGGACTTGTAAGTAAGATAAAGAATTCTCTTTAGCATAATAGGTTTTTGGTTTTGCAGAAAAACAACAAAGCCGCAGTGGGGAAGCGGGAGGAAAAGAATTTTTGGAGAAAATAGTGTCAATTGTAGTATTCTGAGTCCCCTTTTGGTGGCACGTGCATGCTTTGGGAGGGGGTGGGTGGGTGATGGGTTGTGTGGAAACTATCAAAATATAGAATCTGAACTAGATGCTACTTAAATGGTCAAGAAAAAGATGATCAGAATGATTTTATTCTCATAAGACTCATCAGATAGACCAGGCAACGATAGGACCAACTTTTGTGTAAGCCAGTACTTGCTTGGAATTTGTGAATTGGATATTCGCAACTAACATGGGTCTCCTGATCAATTTTCTAAAATGAAAAAGTAGCTGGATTTCAGAGATGTTTTACGGAAAATGCTGAAAGCAAATGCACTTGAATAGCTTTTTTAGCTCACCAGAGCCGAAGGCTCAGGGTGAGCTTATAGTTTGGGACTCGAGCCAGCGTCTGTGCGTCCGTTCACACTTTCAAACATGAATTATCTCTGAGACCAGCTGGCCAATCATTATCAAATTTCATCAGGAGCATCATTAGGGTGGGGGATTGACTGCATTAGGTTTTGGGTAAGATCGGATCAGAATTCTGGTGAGCTTATAGTATGGGACTCGAGCCGCCGTCCGTCCGTGAGTCTGTGCGTCCACACTTTCAAACACGAATATCTCTGAGACCAGTTGGCCAATCATAATCAAATTTCATCAGAAGCTTCATTGGGGTAGGGGATTTACTGCATTAGGTTTCGGCTAGATCAGATCAGAACTCTGGTTTCCATGGCAACAGATAGCTCCCATAGGGTTATAATGGGGAAAATCTTGTGACCACTCTAGCTCCTTCATTTTTGATTTGTTCTTCTTTATTCTTGCAGGTAACAAGGACAACCATAAAATCTCGGATGGGTTCGAAATTCGGCAGGATCCTACCAGGGACTTATGAGTTACCTGCCCTTGAGGGTCTCGAAAAATTCCCATAGACTTATAATGGGAAAAATGTTGTGACCACTCTAGTACCTTCATTTTTGGATGGATCTTCTTCATTCTTGCAGATAACAAGACCAACCATAAAAGCTTGGATGGGTTTGAATTTCGGTAAGATTCCATCACTGACTTCGGAGTTAGATGCCCTTGAGCGTCAGAAAAATTAATGAATAATGTTGTGACCACTCTAGCTCCTTCATTTTTGACTGGATCTTCTTCATTCTTGCAGGCAACAAGTAAACCCATAATATCTTGGATGGGTTCTAAATTCAGCAGGATCTGACCAGGGACTTATGAGTTAGCTGCCCTTGAGCGTTTGGAAAAATCCCTATAGACTTATAATGGGAGAAATGTTGTGACCACTCTAGTGCTTTCAATTTTAATAGCGCTACTACCATATATTTATCTTATAGCTACAACCCTGTTGCCACCAATACAAACTTATGAGCCGTGACCTTGGTGTGTCCCTGGTCAGGACTAAATATAGACTCGAATGACGTCACAGATTCACCAGAAGTGAAGCACGGAAGTGCATGTGACTTCATAAAAATTTGTATTGGTGGAAGGAAGAGGAAGCCATTTTTGAAACGGAAGAATTTTTGTTTAAAATTCATCGTTCTTGGTTGTAATTCCCCTTGTATTTTCACCACTTTCTTTATTTACCGCGAGTCTTCTTATGTGAATGTTGTTCACTTTTCTCGCATTTATATATGTTTTTTCCGACTGAGTGGACTTTGTCCATTTCGTCTTGGATTATTTATTTTAGTCGAATTTGTCCTTTTTTTCACTCGTTGAGAGGTGCTCTCTTTTACGTCCGCCTCCATTTCGTTTCGAGTGAATAGCTATCAGTTTTTTCTGAGCGATAAATTCGTATTATTTTGCTTTATTTATTGCTAGTTTTCTTCCTGGTTTTCTCCTCAAGGCCTTTATGTCCCAAACAAAAGATTTTTGCTGACATTTTATGGCCTTGTGGGACAACCATCCGTCATGTGCTAATTGTTTTCATTGTTCCAGGCAAAACACCTGCGAAATTTGTTGTTCCTGGCCTCTGAGCACATGGTTAAAATTTGAACAGAGACGTTCTTTCAAAGCCAAGATGGAAAGAAGAAATCTGCACCTGCTGAGATGTTCGGGGTAGATGACCTTTCTGATCATGGATGATCAACAATTGTTCACCATATGAACAATCCGGGGGGCATATCATCATCGTATGATATCGTACCGCTCAACACTGACCAACCGGACAGGCCTAGGGCGAAACGAAGGGGAAGTCAGTGTGGTACACCTCCATCGGGATCCGGTTTTTCTGACTGGAAAATTCGATCCCATTCTTCATCGGACAGATTCACCGGTCAACGATCTTTGGGTGAATCTACCAGTGGTGAATTCGTGGACAAGTCTACCGGTCAATTATGTTCTACCGGACCGGGCGGACCGGAACATCAGTCTCCGGACAGGCTTACCGGTCCATTATCTACCGGAAGGGACCGGACGGGACAAAAGTCACCGACCAAATCCACGGAACCGGACCGAACTGGGTGTCAATCTCCAGACGAGTCCACCGGTCACGGGACAGTTGAGCTATCCACCGGTCAAAGGACGTTAGATTAGTCTACCAGTCAGCTCAAACTGTCTTCTGTACAACATGGAAGAATTCCAATATGGCAAAGGTCATCCACTGAACAGCCTACTACAATTCGGTATATGGGACATAGTTCTGACAGACGTCCAACTGTTACCAGTAGAAACAGATATTCTACTGGACCGGATCAGACAAACAGTTCTGATTACTGGAAAATAGGCTATAGAACTGATAATGTACCAGACTGAACCGGACACCGGCGATCAGTAGTCTCTAGGGATCATTCTAAATCGACTGATCGCCCAAGCAGACTTGATGGTCAAGGTTTCAGAATACCTTTAAGAAATAGTTCACAGAATAACAGGTCACCTTCTTTAAGTTCTCCATCTAGGAGGAAACATAGATCGGAGAAGAAAAAACGCATCAGGCATTCTTCTTCATCGGTCTCTTCAATATCTAGTAGCTCTTCTTCTTCTAGATCTAGGTCGAGAAGATATAAGAAGATAACATTATAGATTGAGGTCCGTCAAACAGCATTGTGGACATAGACATAGCCGTAAGAGACGGAGATTACCATCATCTTCTTCTTCTGATAGAAGAAGCAAGAAGTCTTATAATGAAAGGGCTGGTGTGAAGTCAGTTTCTCCAATTAGACACTCTTTGTAACCTAGCCCTTCGAGGTCCACTGTTACACATGAAATTAGTCTGACAGTGAGACCTCAGGATGATGATTTTTAATCTCCATCAAAATCAAATTTCAAGAAACCCCATATTACTGATATGAGGATAATTCTCGACCCAAGTCTAATATTGAGGCTGAGATGAAAAAAAAAAAAAAGGAAATCTTAGTCACAAAAAACTACATCTAATGTTGCAGAGAGAGCTGGTTGCTTTACTTAATTTGTCTTTCTGGTGTCTCGTGATGGTTGAGCTGCTCTTCCTCGAGTTGCCAGGGGGTTGTCTGCAGTTTGTGATATTTCCTGATCATACTCACTTACTATATTTCATGTTACCTTCCAACGTAGATCCATTGGATTTACAAGAGGAAGATGAACTTGCACATATTATTGATGGAATTTTCCTTATTCTACAGATGGAAAATTTCTCATTTAAGAAACTGGCGTTGAAGATAATCATTGTCCAAAGTCCAGCATTGAGTCTGAGATGGTCAAAGAGGAGAGGAAATCAATTCCTCTTCCTCAATCTACATTAATTATGGACAGCATTAACGTCATTCAAATTCAGTTAAAGCTTCATTAACAATTTATCCTGCACTGAAGTTGGCTTCCGATAACTAAAGACATCTCTAAAGACATTTCGGCTCTTGCCAACTTGAAATATTTTCAGGCTCATGCAGTGAAGTATATGACCTCAACTACTTCACCTGACATTGATTCTAGAAAACTTAATCTGTCTTTAATCTATCAAGTATACCTGGGTCAAGTGTGGTACTTGATTGTATCGTTTTCTGATCTTTGCCGTCTTTATTACTTTTAATGGCAAGTGTCAGATTCACATTAAAAGACTAGATTTATTAATACATAAAACAACTAAGAGAACATAAGATCTGAATGTTACCTCAGATAGATATATATTCTCATTTGCTGTTTTCAAATGTCTACAGCAAGAATATTCAGATTTTAGAATCACTATATTTCTGTGAAACATACCTTTCTTTAATAGCTAAGAACCAACTTAGAATTGTTCCTTTTGCTTCAAACTCTTTTCAGAAGTCAAATTGATTCTATTTATAATGAGAATTTTAATATAAATAGAAACAATTGATCACTAAAGCAGTATCTCATCATGTCCTCAAAGTTCTGCTACTTTGGCATCTCAACAGAGAATAAGTCCGATCTAAGAACCCAGTATTTCATAAGAATTCTAATCCTGGTAATAGAGATTCTTGACCAGTAAATTGTAAACCTAGACCCAGAGGTTGACATTCTGGTTGGGGTTATTAGGAAGGACGGAGTGGCCCCCTCTAATAGAGGGGCCTTCTCTGGCTGTAAATTTTGTAAACCTACTCCACTGTCTCTTTCAACCACAAATCATGTTGGTAGAAAAGTTGACACACTTCGTCAAAATTGAAAAATATTGTGACAACCAATGGCTCCTCTCTTTGACTAATTTGGTTATCAGTCCTGTTCATGGAATGTTCTCCTTTATCTAGAGAACTTATTTTCCTTCAACAATCACTAAGTACAGGTTGGAGGAAGAAGTCACAAGGGACAGTGGAGCAAATTCAACTGAAAACCCCAGGTTTTTACTGGAGGATTTTCCTTGTTCTGATCACAGATCTAACTACTCTCAACTTATATGTTTTCATCCAGAATTTCAGGTTTTAAAACATAGAGATAAGTGGGGAATGCCATTCAGCATAATGTTTCGGCATTTTTCCTTGTGTTTTGAATTTTCGAATGGTGTCTCAGATCAGGTGTGGTACTTGATTGTATCAATTCCTGATCTTAGCCTTCTTCTTTACTTTCTTTGCATCTGACAGACCTAAGGAGAAGAGCTATAATTCTACACTTCAATCTAGACAATTGATTATCGAAAATTCAAATTTTCGATCTCTTTTGGAACACAGACACTTTAATATTCAGGGCAGTGGCTCAGTGTTAGAGTTCTAGACTTGAGACTGAGGGTCCTCTGGTTCGAGCCTCACTGGCGTCACTGCATTGTATTTTTGAGCAAGAACATTAATCTCAGCTTAGTACTGGTTCAACCCAGGGACAGGTCCCTTATAACTGAAAGATTGTTGATGGGACGTAAAGTATCAAATCAAACAAAAAAACAAAATCAAATCTTTGGGACTGGTCATCAATCAAGAAAGTCTGACCTGATTTCTTTGAATTGTTCACTCTTATAGGAATAGAATTTGCAACTCGTTTGATTAGAGTTACTCAAGTCAGAGTTCAAACTCTTATAGAAATGTCATGAAATTTCTCAAGGAACATATGTTTCAACTCGAGAATTCCTTTTCTTTTGGGGCAATTCAATACAGCAGCAGACGTTGTAGTGTTAGGCAGATTGCGTCTCAGACCATTACAATATGTCCCTGCTTACTCTATGTAGGTCACAAGCATTACAGCTTCAACTTCAAAATAAGTTGTCACTGGATGTTATACATCTACTCGATTGGTGGAAACAACATCGTTTCTTCCTTCAGGGTATTGCCATGAGGGCAAATCCTCCCTTTCATCTGATTTACACAGATTCCAGCCTATTGGGCTCGGATTGATATTTACATCTAACAATGATGGTCATTTCATTGGCATTGAGGAATGCTCATCAGTTCATAAAGAACTTGACGGTTCTCATATCAAAAGACAAACAACAGTAGTAGCATATTTCAGCCGTCAAAAGGGTGAAGAAACATTCACCAGATTGTTGTATGGAAGTTTGCAAGCTTGTCAAATACATCTTCTGATAAAGCACATTCCTTGGAAGTTCATTTACAATTTGTCTTAATCTCAGACTTCCACTGGATGTATCTCTGATTACAGACAAAAGGCGCTATCAATAGACACGCTCACTTCGAAATTGGAATCACATACACAGTTATGCATTTCCATCTCATTTCTACAGTTATTATCTAAGTAGGAACAGGTCTGCACAAGTGGTACTGATTGCTTTTTTGTGGCCTAACAGATTGTGATTTCCATAAATATTCAATCTGTCGATTTCATTGCAAATTACCCTTCCAGTAAACCAAATCTTATGGAACGGCTTGTCTTGTATCAAAATTCCAGTCTTCTGCAACTACACACAGGGTTACTTAAAATTCAACAATCCATCAGAGATTAAAATTTCAAGTAATTGCAGATCATGTCCCTAAGGCTTGTAGAGAGTTTACAAGGAAAGTCTATGATGTAAAATTTGCAAGTCTTTGTTTAGTGGGCAAGTCAGAACCAAATTGATCCTATCTAGGCATCCACAGATGCAATTGCTGATTTCTTGATATTATGGTCATAGAAAAGCAATGTCTAGTTAACACAAGTGAAGGCCTAGATCAATAATTCCTCTATTTTGAAATTCGAATCCTGATATACCATAGGATCACATATTATTTCTGAACTGGTTAAATCTTACGAAACTCAGAAACCAGAGGAAATCACGAGCTCCTAAAGGGGATTTGTTCTTTGTTCGTTCACATATATGTGAGGCCACTTGCTTTATTTATAAATGAAACTGTACTACTACTCACCATGGCTACTGCTAGAAGAGTGAGTGTCAGAGGTACATGCATTGTTATACATGTACATTAAGATCATCTTAGATTTAGCTATATAGATGGTTTACTTAATATTAGGATAAGTAGAATCTGCTTTCCTTCATGGCTCATGATTCTATTAATATTCCATCTGTCTTTTCTGTCTTATAAAAATAGTAGAAGATTTCTTTCTACAAGGGAAGATCATGATATAAACAATATATGATCTCCAAGTGGGTTCAGAATACTATCAAACATGCTTACATTACAAGCAAAGTTCTAACAGTCAGGCTAAGCTTCTTAAAATTTAAACCACACAAGCTAAGATCTCTATCAGACTTCCTAAATTTCATCTCACTGGATGAAATCATTACAGCAGCTGTATGATAAACACTTCGGTCTTTGCCTCACACTATCTCTACTACATTCGTGGGCAACATTCAACTTACACGACATCAGTCTTGTTGTGATTGTCCAAAAAGGTGGTAGGGGGGCCAACAAGCAGGCTCCCTTGGGTTAAGATATCTAGATAATTCAATGGAGACAGCTTGCTGAATAGTACTATTTAGATATATGACTAAGGGCTGCACCCAGAGATAAACTGAGGTTGCTGGAAGATTATATCTACTCATTTCGACTCAGTTTTATGGGATCTTGTACTTTGATTATTTCAAATTACTTCTAAGATCCTCTGGATTATCTCTGGAAGCTTATACTGAGTCGACCTTGGTGTAAAGACTCCTCCCACCATTTTTGGTGATTCTGGGTAGCTATAAGATAAATATATGGTAGTAGCGCTATTAAAATTAATTTTTTTTAAAGTAAAATTTATTTTAATAAGCATACCTACCATATATTTATCTGGAAAATTCCCACCTCCCGAGAAATACCCCTCAGTCTTGCTTTATATTATTATTAATAATATTTTCAAATTTTATGAAGTCACGTGCACTTCCGTGCTTCACTTCTGGTGAATCCGTGACGTCTTTCGAGTCTATATTTAGTCCTGAACAGGGACACACCAAGGTCACGGCTCATAAAATTGTATTGGTGGCAACAGGGTTGTAGCTATAAGATAAATATATGGTAGGTATGCTTATTAGAATAAATTTTACTTTTAAAAAATTTAATTTTGAATGTATCTTCCTCATTCTTGCATGCAATAAGGACAACTATTAAAGCTTGGATGAGTTTGAATTTCGGCAAGATTCCATCACTGACTTCGGATTTAGCTGCCCCTGAGCGTCAGAAAAATTAATGAATAATGTTGTGACCACTCTAGCTCCTTTATTTTTGATTGGATCTTCTTCATTCTTGCAGGCAACAAGTAAACCCGTAATATCTTGGATGGGTTCGAAATTCAGGTGGATCTGACCAGGGACTTATGAGTTACCTGCCCTTGAGCGTTTGGAAAAATCCCCATAGACTTATAATGGGAGAAATGTTGTGACCACTCTAGTGCTTTCAATTTTGAATGGATCTTCCTCATTCTTGCATACAATAAGGACAACTATTAAAGCTTGGATGAGTTTGAATTTCGGCAAGATTCCATCACTGACTTCGGAATAAGATGCCCTTGAGCGTCAGAAAAATTAATGAATAATGTTGTGACCACTCTAGCTCCTTTATTTTTGATTGGATCTTCTTCATTCTTGCAGGCAACAAGTTAACCCATAATATCTCGGATGGGTTTTGAAATTCAGGTGGATCCGACCAGGGACTTATGAGTTACCTGCCCTTAAAAGTTTGGAAAAATCCCCATAGACTTATAAAGGTAGAAATGTTGTGACCACTCTAGTGCTTTCAATTTTGAATGGATCTCCTTCATTCTTGCAAACAATAAGGACAACTATTAAAGCTTAGATGAGTTCGAATTTCGTCAAGATCCCATCACCTATTTTGGAGTTAGCTCCCCTTGAGCATCTTAAAAATTGATGGATAATGTTGTGACCGCTCTAGCGTCTACATTTTTGATTGGATCTTCTTTATTCTTTCATCTAACAAGGACACTCTTAAAAGATTGGATGAGTTTGAAATTCTGCAGGATTCGACCAAGGACTTATGATTTAGCTGCCCTTGAGCATCTGGAAAAATCCTCATAGACTAATAATGGGAGAAAAGTTGTGACCACTCTAGTGCTTTCGATTTTAAATTGATCTTCTTTATTCTTGCAGATAGGAAGGATAACTATAAAAGCTTGAATGAGTTTGAATTTCGTCAAGATCCCATCAACTATTATGGAGTTAGCTCTCCTTGATCATCTGAAAAATTGATGGATAATGTTGTGACCACTCTAGCGCCTTCGTTTTTGATTGGATCTTCACCATTTTTGCAGGTTACAAGGTCAACTATAAAAGCTTAGATGGGTTCAAAATTTGGCCAGATCAGACCTGCGACTTGGTAGTTAGCTGCCCTTGAGCGTCTTAAAAAATCCCCATAGACTTATAATGGAAGAATTGTTGTGACCACTCTAGTGCTTTCATTTTATAATAGATCATATTCATTCTTGCAGATAAGAAGGACAACTATAAAAGCTTGGATGAGTTTTAATTCAGTCAAGATCCCATCACCTATTATGGACCGGGCCACGTAGCGCAGTCGGTAACGTGTCTGGCAACAGATGCGAGTCTGAATCCAGATCCAGGGGTCGCGAGTTCGATCCCGGCCTGGTCCCATACTTTCGTGGAGATTGATCATGAAATAATTTCTACGGTCATTCTCCTCCCTTCCGCTTAAATCATTCAAGAAGGGTTGTTGTCAGTTAAAAGCGAAAGTATGTGCACGAAGGACTGGTTAACTGCTTGTTCAAGCTTGCCCAGGAAAAAGTGTGGTTAGGTGAACTGACCGTCCCGCAATGACCAAAGCTGTTAACTTGGGACGTAAAGCAACAAAACAAACAAACAAACCTATTATGGAGTTAGTTGCCCTTGAGCATCTTAAAAATTGATTGATAATGTTGTGACCACTCTAGCGCCTTCATTTTTTATTGGATCTTCTTCATTCTTTCATGTAACAAGAACAACCATAAAAGCTTGGATGAGTTTAATTTAAAATAGAATCAACTTTAGACTGTGGAGTTAAATTCCCTTGAGCATCATAAAAAATCTGCATAGACTTACAATGGGAGATCTGTTGTGACCACTCTAGCACCTTCATTTTTGGAATGGATCTTCCTCATTTGTAGGTAACAAGGACTTCCATAAAAGTTTGAATGAGTTTGATTTTCCGCCTCACCCATCCACCGCTGCCCTTGAGCATCTAAAATATAACTATATAATGTTGTGACCACTCTAGCACCTTCATTTTTCATTTGATTTTCTTCATTCCTGTAGGTTACCAGGACATACATAAAAGTTTGGATGAGTTTGAATTTCGGTCAGGCCTAAAATAAAATTTTATTTGTTTCCCCTTACCCGACCGACCCTGAAAAAAGGGCCCTACCCAAAAAAATTTATTTTAATTTTCAGTCTAGAATTATTTTTTTGAAATTCATTGGCAATTTGCTAACTTAAAGAATTGTCCAATGTAAACAGCGTTATATTTAAAAAATATTTTTAGCTGCAATTTGTTTGTGTATTTAATGTTATTGCCTAAAGTAGGACTATTTGCAATTAAGTTTAATGGGTATTGAGTTTGGGAAGTAAAATAAAATAATTTTGCGACCGACCTACCCATACCGATTAAACAGGGTCGGGTAAGGGGAAACAAAAATATTTCTAAGGTTGGCCTCAGATCCCATAACTGACTACGGAGTTAGCTGCCCTTGAGTATCTGAAAACTACACTTTCACCAGGTTTCCAATGCAATTTTTTATTTTTTAATACTTGCAAATAACTAGAACTGGCATATTATCTTATGTTTTTAAAACAACATCCTCGTTGAATTCAGATTGTTTCCGCAAGCTACAATATTGGTTTGCTGGAGACTTACGACTGCGGTTACGAAGATTTGCGATGCATCTGTATTAAAACAAACATGCCTGAAGAGAAACAAATTCGGATTTCCTCTACGTTTTTCCTAGCGTGTAAACAAGAAATGAAATATAACATTTCAGACATTAGGCTCTGGATAATCATTAAATGCCTAATGCTTATTTTGTTTTTCGTACATGATACACACAAGAATTCAAATAAATGGGTATCCTGCTTGATATTTACGTGGCAGGCAAGCTTATCTAAAGCCCTGGTTATTGCAATTAAGTGATATTTGACCTTTTGACCCCTCCCCAGGACCCCAAGGGGCGAGGGTAAAAAATAAATTGTTGTTAAATCACCCTAAAATTTGACCACAAAGTAATGCCATCAAAAGATGCAGACAGAAATGCAAACA
Organism: Loripinus fragilis; assembly: GCA_964019695.1. Classification (NCBI taxonomy): domain Eukaryota; kingdom Metazoa; phylum Mollusca; class Bivalvia; order Lucinida; family Lucinidae; genus Loripinus; species Loripinus fragilis. The sequence continues at coordinate 8,525,253 of OZ026525.1, forward strand.
GCTAGTCTGATCTGGGTCAGCACTGTTTGCTTAAAAAAACTATTAGGTAGCAGTAGGTTATGGGGGTTATGATTGATTTAATAGAAAACTTTCAGATTTAAAAAACCCACATAAAACCCATAACCCCCCCCCCACCCCCCAAACCGCCTTCATAAAACCCGTAAAACCCACCAGGTTGGGCTGTATGATAAACCTCAGGTTTTATGCCAACCCTGAATTTTATGGTAAGACATGTCAAACTGCCAATTTGCATTAAAATACCTGTCACTTTATACTGTATTTACATGACAGCTATATACTCAAATTTTATTTCATGAACTACCGGGCTGTGTAGCACAGTCGGTATCGTGTCTGACTGCAGATCCAGGGGTTGTGCATTCGATCACAGCCCTGTCCCCATACATTCATTGAGATTGATCATGAAATAATTTCTACGGCCATTCTTCTCCCTTCCACTGATTGAAGAAGGGTTGTCAGTTACGTAAGATTTATACCATGGGTTGCTCGCCTGTACGTGGAGATAATCCACAAGCTTCAGCGAGTGGATTATCTTACATACAGGTGGACAAACATGGTATTACTCTTTTATACCACCTACATCAGTGTAGACCTTGCACATCATGAGATATTCCATTCTAAAGTTGGTAAAAGTGGTAGAGAAAGTATGTGTACGTAGTACATGTACTGGTTAACTGCTAAGTCAAGCTTGCCCATGAAAAGTGTGGTTAGGTGAACTGACCATCCCAACATGATCATAGCTGTTGACTGGGACGTAAAGCATCAAACCGAACAAACAAACAAATTTTATGAACTAAATTTTTGCTAACCTGGTACTAATCCGAGCCTTTTCTGATGTTTAAGTGGCTTTTCTATATTTTGATATTTGCTGCTAATAGTGGCAAATAATATCATTAGTGGCAAATATCAAAATAAAGAAAAGCCACTAAAACGTCAGAGAAAACTCGGACTAACCTGGTACCCGCTCTGTTTTAATTACAGATAGAATATAAGACACACCAAGATGTATAACGGCATCGGCTTGCAGACAGCCCGAGGCACCGGTACCAACGGCTATGTACAGACGAACAAGGCATTCATACGTAAGCACCGAGACCGGGTGGACTACAAGTCGGAAGAAGAGCTGAAGAAGCTGGACGCTCAGATGTTGAAACAACCGAACCGAGAAATACTGGACCATGAGAGGAAGAGAAAGGTGGAACTGAAGTGTATGGAGATGGAAGAGTTGATGGAGGAACAGGGGTGAGTCAGTCCTGGCCCTGAGGCTATAAAACTTTTGCCGTGCTCAACTCAACTGAGCATGAAAATTCACAGCTCATAAAAACAAATAGACTGAAAAGTATAGACTTTTCTTGCTTTCAAACTCTCAGATGTTGTATTTATCATGCTAATGAATTTTAAAATGCCAATAATTGTTGGCATTTTAACATTTATGAGCTGGATAAATTTCATGCTCAGTTGAGTTAAGCATACAAAAAAGTTTTATAATCTCCAGGCCTCAAGGTTATAAAACTTGAGTACAATCTCAGACTCGAAATAATGCGCAATGATTGGCTGCTTGCGGTCCACAAGCAGCCAATCATTGCGCTTTATTTTGAGTCTGAGAATGAACTCAAGTTTTATAACTTTGAGGCCTGGCATGCCTCCAAATAAGAGGGGGTAACATTTGATTTAACCCTTTCCTTCATGAATATTCATGCTAAGCTCTGACCACTATGAATAATTATCAGTGGACAAAAATATTTCGATTTTGCACTTGTCCTGCAGGACGAGTGACTTACAATTTTCACTCGTCCTGCAAACACATGCACTTGTCCTTTAAAATAAAAGCGTATGCAATAGAGAACATAAGGAAGTAATATGAAATATGACTTATAAAGTTTCTTAAATATCACTCAGGTCCCCTAGTGGAAACTTTAAAACCTTTAGAAACCTTTATTTTGGTTGGAATCCTTTAAAACCTTTTATTTCGCTAAAAAACCTTTAATAACCTTTATTTTGATTTATAAACCTTTAATTTTTGTAAGATCAGTTTGAACATAAGAAATAGACCATAAGTATGTTGACAAAAAATGTCTGTGACAGTTTTAGTTTTTTCAGAAAGCTGTAATCATCCTTAGACCATTGTGTCTTAGACCATTGTGTCTACCTAACTCTTGCACCAGTGTGACTTTATAGTGGTCTGATAGTCAGTTTTCCCGAGGCTTCAGATAAGGCAGCAATAAAAAAAGAGTGAGGTAGGATAAATATAAATGCTTTTGGGGTTTTCTTGCTTCACATCCATGCTAAACAGTAGAGGTCATGTCAGAATGACTAGTTTATCCTAATCACACTTTTCCTAGCCTGGCTTCACCCAAATCATTTCACATGTACTACATGCTCATTCACCAGTAACTGACAACTAGTGAAAGACCTGGTAATAGAACCTACAAAACTCCTGAACATTAGACTGGATGCACTACCAACTGCAATGGTAGTCTGTAAAAACTGGGTTGGGCTGTGCTCATTCGTTGAACTCTGGGCTGAATTTATTTAGGTCTCGGGTAACAGGGTTCACTCGGGTGAAGTGTGCTGATTTTCAAATGTTAAAGTCTTAGGTTGTCAAATCTGAGCACTGATATCTACACACAAACGGGACTAATACAGATACATGTATATGCATATCTTTCTTAATCTTTATTTAAAAAAAGCATACAATATAAATGGGAGCAACATCCTCAGAAATTCTTCACTTACTGAAGGTAAAAGTCCCTACAAAATGACCAGAGATGGCATCTCCTGCTTTCTTGGAATTCAAAATTTTCCAGGGGAGGACCCCAAACCCCCTTCCAGACTAGGAAATGTGATTTATTTTTCAATCCAACACTGCTCAACGCAAGCCTCAGGTTAAAAGTAAGGTTTTCAACTGGGGATTAAACATCAAGAGTAATTTTCTATTAATTTGTTATTAGATGGCTATATATTTGTTGCCTAAGGTTTTTCTGTACCCGTACCATACCATCATCTATCGTAGCAGGGATTTAAAGATCAAGATCCGATAAAATTACACAAAAATTTGATATTTATTTGCTCTTTATTTTTGTTAGAATTTCAGTGAAATAACCTTTATTTTGCCTAAAATAGCCTTTATAAAAACCTTTCATTTCATGAGAGTCTGCTAGGGGCCTGTATCACTGCTAAAATGATATTTACCAAGTCAGTTTCAGAACTGCATTCCATATACTAACAACAGTCAATACCCAGAAAATGCTAGTTTCACCCTCAGATTTTCATCCTCACCCTCGAGTAATTCTTCCCAAAGAGGACGAGTGATTTGAGAAGTATTACCCGTCCTTTCTAGATTTCCCTCGTAATTACGAGCGTACAAGTGGAATTTTTGTCCCCTGATTACATGTATATAAATAAACTCATGCTTGTACATAGAACAAAGAAATTACTTGTCAGGTCCACTAGTGATGGATCATGTCTAATCATATTATCATAAGCAAACAGAGTAGACCCTGATCAGACAGCACATACAAGAGCTGTCTGATCTCGGTCTGCTCTGTTTGCAACGGTGTTAGAAGGTGTCTATGAGGTAAAGGGTTAATACATTTATGCGTTTTTCAGGTGCTCAAAAGAACAATCTTTTGAGCACCAAAAAAACTTAGGTTTAAACTTATGGATAAATAAGTAATCTCAATTTGATGTTCATAGCTACTGAAGGGTTTCATTAAGTGTTGGTACATGTAGGCAGGAATTTACTCTAAATTACTCCAGAACTACTTACTGTGAAGGATAAGTTTGCATTTTATGTATAGGTTATTTCCCCTATGACATGGCAAGAGTGCATATTATCAAAGCTCTCATCCAAAACAGGGGGTGGGGGATTATATCTGTGTTGTAAAAAAGATGTCCATGTTGTAAAAAAGATGATGGGGGATTATGTCTACATTGCAAACAAAAAAAAACACAGGAGGGATTATGTCCATCTATACTAAATCAGTATGTTGTGATTACTCAAAAGAACCGTCTGCATGTGTTGAGGGTCTGGATGGGTATAATGATTAGTGAATAATGGCCCTTTTTTATAATGAATAGTGAATAATGAGCCAAAAATAATAATGAATAGTGAATAATGAGGGCCTAAAAATTAATGAATAATCCTATTTTTTTAATGAATTTAAGAAAAAATTAATGAATAGTGAATAATCAGATTTCTTTGCCACCTTTCTTACTTTTAATGAATAATTGGTCTTATTTTAATGAATAACCCAAAATTTTAATGAGATGAATAATGGGCTAAATTTAAATGAATAGTGAATACCAGACCCCCCCCCCCCCATCCAGACCCTCTGTGATGGTTCTTTTGAGCACCCAAAACAAATGTTAAAAGTAATGGTTAAGAAAATTTTTGCAATTTTACGCTCAAATTTTTTGTTGATCGTGACCTTAGCTACCCTGCTTATTTTCAGCTGTGCCATGACTAGATCTACTGCATTAGTGAATACTCAGCCCACCAATTTTATAAGGCACCCAGTTCTCTTACATGTATTTGGTTGTCATATTCTATGCAAGAGCATCATAAAATGCACAGCAGGGCTTTAGTTAAGAGTGCATAACAAAAATTTAATTTTCTTATTTCTCAAGCAAAACATATGTTGTGGGTACTCAAAAGAACCGTCTCAATGAGACGGTTCTTTTGAGCACCCAAAACATATGTTAAAATTGATGGGTTAGAAAATATTTACAATGAAAGTTTTTGTTTATCTAAACCTTTGTACAGAAAAGCTGTGTTAACCCTTTTCATGCTGAATATTTTATGTACTACACTCCTCCCCAATATTCATCAATTCAACTTGGTTCCAGTAACTAGCATGCATTCACAGAGCGGAAAAACAGTGGGGATCCTGAACAGCTTGTTTTTGTATGGCCAGATATAATCCCTTCTGTGTATTTTGAGAGGTGGACATAAGAACATAATCTCCCATTATCTTTGTTACAATATGGACATCATCCCTGGCCCCCTCCCCTGAGAATTTCACAAAATCGATGAAAATAGTCCTGTCGAAATTGAAAGTACAATTTCTGTAAAGTTAACACAGTCGGCTCTCGATACTATCACATACCTCGACCTGACGGCCCGGTCTCAGTTTTGAGTCAAGCATTCTACCACTAAGCATGAAAGGCCACTGTAAATTCGGGAGCGTTTTTTCGCGAAACTTTGCAGGTGCGAAGTTCCCTGAAAATAGAACCTTCACTGAATGGCGAAATCACTCTGTCGTTTACTGATTTTACGAATGTTTTACGTCACAAATATATGTTTTAACCCTATTCGCGAAAATAAATTTCTCCCTAAAACTCTCTGATTTACAGTATCATGTATTAAGATTTAACCAGAGTTCTTTGAATTCAATAAATACCCCTAGATTATACAGGAAAGATTTCTAATTGGATCAAAACAGCTTTATTTCCGAATTTTATATTCATCATTGCTTCACATTAAATTGATATTTCTGGGAAATGTCCCCATATACAGTCATAAAAACTCTGAGAGGGCTTAAATAGTTTTTTGCATTTAATCAGCAAATTAAATTGGAAGTTTTTATGATTATTCATTTACATAGAATCCAATTTCTCAGTTTTAATCAGGCCTCATCTTAACTCCAGAAGAGTGGGAGTATTTAGAAAAATACCGTAGTATTTGCAATTTCAGTCCCAGATGATCATAGGGGCTAGGAATGATTGAAGTTGATTTTGAAACTGTCAGATATTGTAGTGGTCTCTCCTGTCAACAATTGTATTGCAACTCGATATCATCATCATTCCTTTTATTTTATTCATTACAAAATTTTACTTTTTCCATTCAAATCATGTTTAGTTTAATACTGTCTGACGCTAATGACCCACAAGGGTTGATGCGTCATTAGGCCAGAATTTTTTTATTAGTTGATTTATGAACCCTCCTACTGTAATTTTACAGAAAGTAGGAAAAAAATAAAATTTAATTTCTAAAATTTTTATTTTATTTTATCCGCCGACTCTAAATATTATTTGTTTTGTTGAAAAAAATAATATATTTTTGAGGTTCTGTCTGTGTATTTTTGAGAGTGACACTGTTACAAGTGATTGTCCTGTCCAGATTTTTAGGAAAATGATGAAATATTTAAAGATTACCTTACTAGTTTTACTGTTTTACTGGAGATATTAAAGGAAAAAAAGAAAAAAAAGCTCTGGAAAAAAACAAAAAAAAACAACTGAATATGACCAGTCAAGAGCTTTTTTATTTATTTTTTTTGTCCCCCCGACCCTAGATCTGAAAAAAAATTTCCCGTGAATCAACTAATAAAAAAATCTGGCCTTAAGCACCAAGCAAAGAAACTAACAATGATTAAAGTTGAAGTGTCAGTTTTTTGCATGACCACAGGCAGCTAGGTTTAGGAAAAAAAATATCAGCATACATTGTAAATATTTTCTTACCCATCAATTTTGCCATCTGTTTTGGATGCTCAAAAGAACTGTCTCATTTAGACGGTTCTTTTGAGTACCCACAGCATATGTTTTGGTTAAGAAATAAGAAAATTATTTTTTGTTACATATTCTTAACTAAAGGCCTGCATGACCCTAAGTTATAAATTCATCCATTATGGATGGATTAAATCTTGACTGATAGATTAATCTGTCCAGTACTCAGAACAGAATAAAGTTGAACCCTTCCTAGCTAGCAACAACTGATATTTTTTGCAACAGTTTGGATCCAGATCAGGATTCTTCTATGAAAATAGAATGAAAAATTCCATTGTTCTAAAATGATTTGAGCCAGTGAATGAGATTTCCAACAATTTGGTATGTGCGACCAGCAAAGCCTCAGATCAGCCTGCGCATACGCGCAGTCTGATCAGAGCCTTTGCTTGTTGCTTGAATATTCTATGATTGCTAAGCTACTGACCGAACATTTTTTAGAGGTTCTAAGCTAAACAGGCGGCTGCATAGGCTCGTCTGAGTCTACACTTGTCAAAAATTGTTGGAAGTCTCATGCCATGGCTCAAATGAAATTTCCAACAATTTGGTATGTGCGACTAGCAAAGCCTCAGATCAGCCTGTGCATACGCGCAGTCTGATCAGAGCCTTTGCTAGTCGCTTGAGTATTCTATGATTGTTAAGCTACTGACTGAACACCATTTGGAGTGTCTAAGCTTAAAAGGAGGCTGCAGAGGCTCATCTGAGTCTACACATGTCAAAATGCCACATTGTCTGAAATCTCTTGTTTTCTGTGGTTTCAGTTATTCTAAAGATGAGATTGACAGTAAAGTGACAGTATTTAGGAAGATGTTGATGGATAAGGAGGGAGTGGTAGATGCTTCCACAGTGGACAAAGATGAATTTGGCAGACCAATGTAAGTTGATAAATGTGTAGTTTAGAAATACCATATGGGCTGCGACACGACAAAACCTGTCTTCGGGGTTTCCGATAAAGTGAGACTCAAACCAGTCTCCTCAGCTTGAATATTGAAATTTCACTTGTAGCAAGTTTAGATATGCTACTTTGCAACTCTGTGGATGCACAGGCTGGTTTGTGCCTTTGTTGTTCGCAAACCCAGAAGACAGGCTTTCTTGCATTGAGGCACATATTTAACCCTTATTTTACCACTATTTTTTGTCATGAAAATGTTGTCTGTTCAGGGGACAGAAACATTTAAATATTACACTTGTCCTGCAGGATGAGTGACTTACAATTTTCACTCGTCCTGCAAACACATGCACTTGTCATTTAAAGTGTATACAATAAAGAACAGGGAGTAATATGTTATATGACTTCCTTGAGTAATTCTTCCCAAAGCACTCGCCCTGTAGGAAGAGTGCTTTGGGAAGAATTACTGGTCCTTTCTAGATTTCACTTGTAATTACGAGTGGACGAGTGGAATTTTTGTCCCCTGCTGTTTTTTATTTGTGTCTGCTGCATATATTCAAGCACACTTCGGACTAGATTTTTTCATCAAACATAATGACGTCACTGTTTGGCCTGTTGTAGCGCCAGTTTGCATGTGACGCCTATCCTAAGGAACACTCAATAGACTTTCTTTAAATGCTGATTTCTTGCGTTTTATTTGTTAAAATAGATTATTTCAAGCCATTTTCTAGATACAAACTTAGTTTACACTCAATGTTATACCCAATAAACAAACTGAAAAAGTCAAATGGAACTAGAAACGACCAGCGAAAAGGTTAGGTTATACTTTCTGTATTTTCCGTTGAGTATAAAATAAAAAGAAAATTTACTAATCTTCGGTAAATACCAAATATATTTCATCTCCTACAGTAAAATTATCGGCATTTTCACCCAGCATTTTGCATAGCACTCATGAAATATACTGATATTTTCACCGCACTCGCTGAAATATATTTGGTATCCACCCCAAAAAAGTAAATATCCTCTATGTATACCCCTTTAAACCTGAGTTTGACTATATAAAATGGTAATAGAAGGGTTATAGATTACACAGGCATTTTAACTTAATAAAAAAGTTCATATTGTTTAGCGTCATCAATTACATGAAATGGCAAACCTTAACATGTATCGCATAAATAATAAAAAATGATCCCAATTTGGCTGGGCGAATAATGCACTTTTTTATTTGAAGACATTTCGTTACTCATAAAATATATTGATGTAATTTGGATCCCCTTCGACTGGGCAGAATTCAGCACTGTGAATTTATTAAGAACCAGCACCCATTTTTGAACCAAGGTGATACAAATGACATAGTTTTCAAGCTTAAGAATTTCATTTTCATTTTGGCACAATTGAAGGATGCTTAGACTTTTTGCTTAGAAGACACAGGTAACTTTCCAGAAATCTTATTAACCCTTAAAGCGCCAATCATGACTGCAGCAGACGACAAATTATGTGACATCTTTCCTAATTTTGGAAAAAAATAAGGAATGACATTTTATGAGAATCGTCTGCTATCATGCCTTATTTGTTATTTTCGAAAAGGCGGCAAAATTTTAAATAATAATGATAATAATAATAAATTAAATAATAATAATAATAATAATAATAAAATTGTTGTCTGCTGCAAATTATAGGTGGTGCTTTATGGGTTAAGACGTATGAGATACATTTGTTTTAAGTACCAATAATAAGCATATTACAGCAGGGGACAAAAATATTTCAATATTGCACTTGTCCTGCAGGATGAGTGACTTACAAATTTTACTCGTCCTGCAAACACATGCACTCATCATTTAAAAGTGTATGCAATAAAGAACATAAGGAAGTAATATGCAATATGACTTCCTCGAGTAATTCTTCCCAAAGCACTCGTCCTACAGGATGAGTGCTTTGGGACGAATTACTCGTCCTTTCTAGATTTCACCTGTAATTACTAGCGGATGAGTGTAATTTTTGTCCCCTGTTTAAGCCAATTGTATTTTACTGATTGGAGATTTTGTTTATTGACATGAAAAGTAAATGGTAATACAGCAAGAGAGCTGTCTCTGTGGCAGTGTATGGGGGGGGGGGGGGGAATAACAAGAAGTAAGCATGGAATAGTTTCCACCAACATTGCCAATGTACAATAACATGTAGAGGCATCCAGAATACATTTTTCTTGAAGATGAAATCGAAATGCAGATCTGTCTTCGTTGATATCCTTTGAAATCTCTGATCTGTGTTCATTTACATCTGTTTTAAAAGTGTCCTGTTTGCAGAAGCATCAATTTATCAGACACCAGATCTCTTTAGGGGCGAGCAGCTTGTTTATTTAACGGACCTGTGGGGTTCTAATGATATTGTTTCTACCAAAATTTATGATAAACGTGACTACTTTGATTTTGAAATTGTCAATTTCCCATTTTTAGATGGTGATGTTCCTCGTTCTACATCCTATGGAGTCTATATCTCTCAACTCATTCGTTTTGCTAGAGCATCTAGCTATGTTGCTGACTTCAACACTCGCAATAAATTGTTAACTCAGAAACTTCTTAAACAAGGCTATCGGTATCATAAACTTCGCAAAACATTTTCAAAATTTTATAGACGATACTATGATTTGATTTCTAAATTCCAAGTTGGACTTAAATCTCTCTTGCGCCAAGGACTTTTGGAACCTGATTTCTATGGTGACTTGGTGTATAAATTGAAGAAGATTGTTGGCTCTAATAATTTTTCAGCGCAGTTCATTAAAATAATTTCCCATTATAAAAAGATTGGCTATAACATTAATGTATTGCAACAGACTGCATGCTTGGTAGTCAACCCAATCACGGTTGGCAACTTTGCTTTCCTCTTTAATTGCACGCCGGTGGGTCGGACTTCAGACTCTATGATGGTTCCGACTTAAAGACTTATCTATTGATGAGATGGTAGGGGCCTGATGCTTTGGCTGTTTGTCTGGCCGACCTGGGTTTACCTGTTGGATTTCTTTTGCTCCGGTATTCAGTTTAATTTACTGTAGAGTCCTTATCCTTGCTTTATCTCCTTGTTATATCTTGATTTATATGTTTTAGGAGATGATGCATTGATAAGTTAGGGGTCTTTCATGCAAACCAAATATCTATGTGTCTTGATCCACATCTGAATTAAGGGTGAGGTTGGCGCCGTTAAACCTGTTTAAGCCCTCCAGTAAAATATTTTACTGACCGTTCCAAGGCAGTACTTATTTTGTGGATCTTTTATGTTTTTGTTCTGTCTTGTGTTTGCTATGTCTTTGTGCGCGTCTGTTTATATGTGCTTTGTGGTCACCTGCTGGGAAAGACCTCTTGGCTCTCGTTTGTGGTGTCTACTGTGAGTCTGTCACTTTCCCATTGGTATCCTGGGTCAGGTGTGGTACTTGATTGTATCGATTCCTGATCTTTGCACCCTTACTTACTTTCAATTAGGCAGAATTGCTGTTGAATTAGAAAATTTGTAGTTTTAATGTAGCAAGTGACTATAATATGTTTTGTTATGTAGACATACGGCTGGAGCAGTAGGCTGCTTTATGCCCCACCATTGGTTTAAACATATTTTATTCAAATTAATTTGTACATGGTAAATACAAATTGAGACAATAAGATGAGGATAAGAACGGAAGCATGTAGCTTATATAGTTCTTCTCCTATGCGAAATAAGCTGTAAGTGGAAGGCAGATCATATCGAATACTGTACATTATAATATAGAAGTCAGTCAATGCTGACAAATATAGGTGCTTATTGAGTATGTCCCTATCAGCATGCAGTGGTGCAAGTCCACGGGTGGAATTTATGATTAAATACTCCAAGTCTTAAACAAGACACTTGGACTATCCAATGTAGTAAGCAGGACTCAGATTTAAGCATATTTGTTAGCATTGACAGTGCATAAGCTTTGATAATAAATGAAAAATAGAACGTGCAAGTGTTGGTTGGAGAGGGAGGAGGGGAACACCGATACCTGGCCAGGCCTATATGCGATAGACAAATTGCAATAGTGGATACCGTCACTTACTACATCTTCACTCTTATTATGTCCTGAGGCTAAGAGTAATTGAGATGGATATTAAGTAAAACGCTTAGTGTCTGATATGTACTTATGTACTATTTGAAAGATGGCAACATTGGTTTCATATGGAAGTGAACTACTTCCATATAGTAGCAAATTGAGAGAAACTGGCTGGTGCTTGGAAACCTCGTTAAAGAGCAATGTTCTGTGTTCATTGTATTGAGGGCATCTTAAGAAGAAATGTTGAGTGTTTTCAACGCTACCACAACTGCATAATGGATATTCAGATATGTTTTTTAGGAACAGATCATTATTTAATGAGCTACAGTTTGTTTGTAAACGTGTGTGTAAGATTTGTGATTTCCGATTGCCTGTAAGATAGTATTTAGGAACTGGAGTAAAATCTCTGTTGAGGTAGTTTTTAAAGGAGCAAACACTATCTAGTTGTCTGACTACGACAGGTAGTTCATTCCAGTCCCTAATTACAGATGGCAGAAAGGAGTTATAGTAAAGATTTGTTCTTGTAGCAATAGGCCGGAGATTGTGAGAATTACGTAAGTTGTAGCTGGATGCATGATCAACAGATTGAGGCACTAAGGAGGAAAGGTATGATGGAGAAACATTTGTGCTCATTCTAAAGAATAGTGTGAGTTTGTGATTCTTTCTTCGTTTTTCGAGTGTATCCCACCCAGTTTCTTTGTAGAGAGTGTTGATGGATATTGATTTTGTGGTACCTGTTGCTATTCTTGCTGCCTCTAATTGGATTTTTTCAATTTCATTTTTTTCATACTGAGCACAATTATCCCAAATTACATCACCATATTCGAGTATAGGTCTGATGAACGCTGTATAAATGATCTCAAGTGACTTGCGATCTAATTTGAACTTTAATTTTCTCATTATGTTAATTCTACACCAAGCTCTTTCAAGTATAATATTTATCTGCTGATGCCAAGAACCATTATTCGAAAGATAAAGACCCAAGTGCTTATGACAGTCTACTTCTAAGACTTGTTGATCATTCATGTAAAGGGATGGGTGTAAAGGTTTGTTAATTTTTCGAGAGATGACGAGTGATTCAGTTTTATTAGGATTAAATGTTACCAACCATGTTTCAGCCCATTGTAATATTTTGACTAGATCAGCATTGAGCCGTTCTGCTGAAGCAACAGGATCATCTACGATGATAAAGAGACTGGTGTCATCAGCAAATAAGCGTATACAAGAGCCAATTTCGTTCACAATATCGTTTATAAAAACAAGAAAAAGCAATGGGCCCAGTATAGAACCTTGTGGAACACCAGCGAATATTTTTGACCAATCAGAATTGACACCAGGAAGGATAACACGTTGTTTTCTGTCAAATAAGTAGTTTTTGAACCAATTATGAAGTTTCCCAGTGACACCTGTGTGCCCCACCATTATTGGTGGTAGTGGTGGTGGTGGGGGGGGGGGGGGGGGGGCAATGTAGCATCACTCTTGTCTGTACATCCCATATGTATCATGTATGTACGTCCCGTCCCATACATACGAAAAATGGTTCCGTGTGAAATCTTTTGAATGCATTGATGTATAGGATTCGTATTTAATCCTTAATGGGCCAATCCCAACAAAAGTCGTCTGCTTTTCTTGTCTGCTGAAATGTTTCTGAAGCCTCTACGGCGAACAGTGTGGACCCAGTTCAGACTGCTTCTATAGGAGCAGTCTGTTCTGGGTCCACCCTGTTTGCTTCTGTACTCCATTCGTCAGTAATGTTAGGCAATTATTTGCAGCAGCGACATTTCCAGATGTATTTTTTTCTTGGCGCTTTAAGGGTTTATACACAGATAACCATGAAATACAGGTCAAGCAGTGTTATATGGTCCTTGATTTCAGAATCGGCTTCCACTCAATATCTTTAGAAAGAATTGATGGAATTCAACAAAACTTTGCAATGTCAACAGTTTTCCAGATATATAAAGGTAGCATTCGATGGAGCTACTACCAGTTCTCACATCCCGTCACCTCTCTTACAAGACCCGTGGCCATGTGTACAGCTCTTGCGGTGTCAAGCAGTGTTATATGGTCCTTGATTTCAGAATCGGCTTCCACTCAATATCTTTAGAAAGAATTGATGGAATTCAACAAAACTTTGCAATGTCAACAGTTTTCCAGATATATAAAGGTAGCATTCGATGGAGCTACTACCAGTTCTCACATCCCGTCACCTCTCTTACAAGACCCGTGGCCATGTGTACAGCTCTTGCGTGAGGAGCGCCATGCTCCATGCCAGTGAAACTTGGCCACTTACCAAGACAAACCTGCAGCGCTTGCAACGCAATGATAGGGCCATGATCAGACAGATCTGCAGTATCAAGCCAGAGGATGTGGCCAGGGTAAGGTCAAGCGAGCTACTGGCAAAGCTTCAGCTTGAGGACCTCGACCTCATTTTGAGAGAGAGAAGGCTTCGCTGGTTTGGGCATGTGGCGCGTTCCAGTGGTGCAATCAGAACAGCATATGATATGCAGATTGACGGCAAGCGGGGGGCAGGGAGGCCCAAGCAAACATGGAAGAAACTGACAGAGAAAGACTGCCGTGAGTGGAAGCTCACCACAGTTGACCCTCAAGAAAGGAGCACCTGGAGATCAGGTGTGAGATCTGCTATGCGTGCAGCTAGCCAGTTACCTGGAAAGGGGCCCACTGATGTGGATGATGCCCCTGCACCTGCACGTTAATCAAAAATCCGATTATGATTATGATGATGATATGTGTTGATATTGTCAATGCCTAGGTTGGGATGGTTCTACAGGCCTCCAGATAAGAGTGTGTATTGGAAAATTATTTTCTTTATTTCTCATCCAAAACATATGTTGTGGGTACTCAAAAGAACCATCTCATTGAGACGGTTCTTTTGAGCATCCAAAACACATGTTTAAATGGATGGGTAAGAAAATAATTAAAATTTTACGCAAATAAAATTTCCTTATCTGCACCCATGTTCTAACTTCTTATATCAGCACCCAAAACAAATGTTTAAGCCGATAGATTAGAAATTATTAAAATTTTATGCCCAAAGTTTTGTTAATCTGGAGGGCTGTCTAATCACAGGAAATAAGCTAGGGAGTGACTTCTGAGGGGAAAAAATAGTTTCCCTAGAGGCCAAAATTTCACCCAAATGCGACCCAGGGAGAAGTGGGAGTCTCCCTAAAAAAAAAGGGAGACTCCTTTTCATTCTGTCACAACACAAATGCATGCTGTGGTGACAATCTACTACCACTGCGTCTTATATCTCCGTCCATTTAATGGTAATAGTATGTGTAATGGCTTATTTGCTTCTAAACTGACAGAAAATGCGGTAATTTTGCGCTACAACTTCTCCCTATCTGACTGTCACTTCTCTCTAATTTTCCTGGAAGAAGTCACTCTATACTGTCATGCAGGGCCCAGCTTGAACCCTGAACTATTGTGGAGAATGACATAACGCCCCAAAATTGACAGGTTTTCTCATGAGTTGGCTAATGTTATGGATAACCTGTCTTGTGTGAGAGTGAATGTAGTCTAATATAATTAAGGAAGTGTAGTCTCCTATGTACTGGAGTTTCAGGAAATTAGAAAAATGTAGATAACATTTTTCTAGTGTCCCAGGGGATACAGCATACACAACTGTATACCTCAATTATCTTGTCACTTTCCCACCTTAGGCCAGAATTTTTTTATTAATTGATTTATGGGGGAAAAAAATCAGATTTAGGGTCGGGGGGGGGGGGGGGGGGGGCCAAAAAAAATAAATAAAAAAGCTCTGAAAATGACCAGTTAACTGGTCATTTTCATAGCTTTTTTTTTATCATTTTTTTTTTTTTTTTTTTTTTTTTTTTAATATCTCCAGAAAAACAGTAAAACTAGTAAGGTATACCTTACCATATTAAATATTTTATCATTTTCCTAAAAATCTGGATAGGACAATCACTTTTAACAGTGTCACTCTCAAAAACACACAGACAGAACCTGAAAATATTATTTTTTTCAACAAAACAAATAATATTTAGAGTCCGCGGATAAAATATAAAAATAATTTTAGAAATTAATTTTTTTTTTCTACTTAATGGAATATTACAGTAGGAGGGTTCATAAATGACTTAATAAAAAAAGTCTGGCCTTACTATTGCTTTTGGTCTATTAACCAGTTCTTGATTGATGAATCCTTCCATTTTGATAAGTTCAGGGTTCCCACAAGCTCTGAAAATCATGGAAAACCTGGAAATCAATAAAAAACGTTTACACATGGAAACATCCTGGAATTTGAAAAAAATCAATAATCATGAAAAAATCCTGGAATTTGAAAAAAATCAATAATCATGGAAAAATCCTGGAATTTGAAAAAAAAATCAATAATCATGGAAAAATCCCTGAATTTTTGTGAAATAATTTGACGAAACCACCAGTAGCCAGAAAACTAGCTGTCAGACACACAAAATTTGTGTGTCTGACAGCTAGTTTTCTGGCTACTGGTGGTTTCAATTTGTGTGTCTGACAGCTAGTTTTCTGGCTACTCGTGGTTTCAAATTTAAATTATTTCAAAATGCATGCATGGTCTCCAAATACATTATTGTTGCTGCACTCCGCCTTTATGCTCAGCGTGGTGTAGATGCTGCTAAAAGGGGAGGTTGGAGGCAGTGCATTAAATAGTCATGGAAATTACATTGTTGATCATAGAAAATCATGGAAAAATCATGGAGTTGTGTTTTAGAATTTCTGTGGGAACCCTGTTAGTTATAGAATAGAGTTTGGATGATCCATTATAAATTTTAAGGGATGGCAGGTTGGAATTTGCAGATATCTTACCAACCATTCATATTTGGATAATTGCTACCATGCATGGCTGGCTTCCACTTGATAGCTTCAGGTGCATGGTTACTTGCTAGAGCTCAAAATCTCGGATTTTTGGGGGCACGGGGAGATTGGGATTGGGACAGGGCAGCAATTGAAAATGCCAATACTATCGAGGATTGTAGATCAAAAATCAATAGAAACAGTCTTTTTGATTTCCATTTGTCGCCCCACTGGCGACAAATGACAATGGAAAACACTGTTTCTATCGATTTTTGACCCGCGTTTGTCGATTACGTTATCGATTGCCGCCTACCCTGTGTGAGTAAGAATTATACCCCTGCGAAATGGTCTAGAACTGTTCTAGAATGTTCTAAAATTATTCTAGAATCTTTTAGAACTATGTTCTAGAACTGTTCTAGAATGTTTATGGGACAGATGTTGAACGTTAAATGGGACAATTTTTTGTGCTACAATTGTTCTAGCCGAGGTCAAAAAATTTGTTCTAGAAAAGTTCTAGAAAATTCTAAAAGTTTTTCCTAGAACAGTTCTAGAACAAATCAATTTTGTTCTAGAACAGTTCCAGAACAAATCTTTAGAACGTTTATGGAACAATTGTAGAACACCCCTCATAAAATGTCCCATTTAACGTTCTATAAATGTCTCGGAATAGTTCTAGAACATCTGTAGAATGGTTCCAGAACTATTCCAGAAATGTTCTAATGGTTTGTTCTAGAACTGTTCTAGAATTAACCTTGGTTTGTTCTAGAACAGTTCCAGAACAAATCTTTAGAATGTTTATGGAACAGTTGTAGAACACCCCTCATAAATTGTCCCATTTAACGTTCTATAAATGTCTCTGAATAGTTGTAGAACATCTGTAGAATGGTTCCAGAACTATTCCAGAACTGTTCTAATGGTTTGTTCTAGAACTGTTCTAGAACTAACCTTGGTTTGTTCTAGAACTGATCTAGAACAAACCTTTAGAATTTTTTCTGGAACAATTGTAGAACACCCCTAGAAATGTTCCATTTAACATTCTAAAAATGTCTCTGAATCATTCTAGAACATTTTTAGAATGGTTCCAGAACAATTCCAGAAATGTTCTAATGGTTTGTTCTAGAACTGTTCTAGAATAAACATTGGCTTTTTCTAGAACTGATCCAGAACAAACCTTTAGAAATTTTCTGGAAAGACTGTAGAACAACTCTTCAAAATGTCATATAAAGCATTCTATTAATGCCCCTGAATTATTTTAGAGCATTTTAGAATAGTTTAAGAACGATTTCAGGAATGTTCCAGTGGTTTGTTCTGCAACTGTTCTAAAAAATCTGAACTTTTATAAAACAGTTGTAGAACACCTCCCCAAAAATGTCCCATATAGAGTTTGGAAATAAGATTCCATCGAATGCTACCTTTATATATCTGGAAAACTGTTGACATTGGTTTAAAACCCCAATAAGTAATCCCCAAATGCAGGTGACACAATAAATTAATAAACATCAACTGGAGGAGAATTATTATAGGTGCCCTAAGTTGGCCTAAATGTTGTTAGTTATTGCCACCCTGTTACCCCACCCATTTCAAAACATTGTCATGCATTTGACCTTGGAAAAACAGCAACTACAGCAACAGTTAACATTAATACTTAAGAAATTGTGTCTCAAGCCTACTCACTGTCCCAGACTATATAATACTGTTAAATTTGCCATCTAGAAACTGCCACAAGTGCTTTTTGGGGAGCCTTCATAATCCCTCCAATTCTGGCAGCCATGTTTTTCCCAACATCAATCTGGTTAAATTAATGATAATGACATGCTTGTTCTAGAACTGTTCTAAAAATGTTCTAGAACATTTTTTAACTTTTGTAGAACTTGCTGGTTCAGTAAATTTCAGTAAAATATTTCTCCCGAATTATCAGTGAATTGAAAAATAAATAACATTCATTGCAAAACTGTAACATTGTAGTTTTTGGAAAACTTATTGGATTTTAACTGCTCAACCTCTGTTTATAGTAAAGCCATGATCATCTTCTCATTGTGGTAACATGCCACCCTGTATTACCCCACCCATTTCAAAACATTGCCTTGCATTTGCTAAAAAAACTTACAAACAACAACCCCACCATTAATTAACATTAAAAACCTTAGAGAAACTGTTTCTTAGGTCTACTCACTGTCTCAGTCAATACTACTATCATGTTTGCCATCTAGAAATTCCCAAACAAATGTTTTTGAAGAGCCTCCACATTTTCCCTCCAATTCTGGCAGCTGCTAGACCCTTGCTTGCGAGTATTATCGGCAAGTGTACTTTGTGCACTCCAGGTTGCAGGATGAAAGCCTACAAGTAATTTAAACCATATCTAAATTACGGTAGAGTTCTTTAACCTGCACAAGGGGTGACCTTCCCTGCAAAGGGGACATCCAGTTAACGTCCCCATCCAAAGGACCAGGCCTCCAGATAAGGGTGCATATTGGCAAATTATTTTCTTTATTTCTCACCCAAAACATGTTTTATGTTTTGAGTACTCAAAAGAACCGTCTCATTGCCCAACCACTGAGCTACCTGATGCTTTCTGCTCTTGAGAATTTCAAAAATGTTCTAGAATTTATTAGTATATTTGTAGAATTAACTAGTTCTAAAAAGTAAGACAAATGTTCTAGTACTTAGTTTGAATCATTTTTTAGAAGTTTTTTGTCAACTTATTTTGTTCTTGAAAAGTTCTAGAATATTATTAGAACATTTGTAGAACTTACTGGTTCTTGATTTGTTCTAAAAATGTTCTAGAATATTTCAAGAACACTTATAGAATGGAAATCAGTTCTAGAATGTGTTTGATTTGTTCTATAACAATGTTCTAGAACAGTTGTAGAACAAGAGTTCTAGAACGAACATATTTACATGTTTAGAACAGTTCTAGAACAGTTCTAAATGTTCTAGAACAGTTCTAGAACACCTCCAATTTGTAGAACAAAATTTCGCAGGGGTATTGACCAGGGTATAGGAACCTCTCAGTGCACTTTTTCTAGTTAAATAAAAATTTGCAAGGAGTGAAGTACATAACAGAAATCCAGTAATAAAGGTTAGGGTAAATGTTCTAAAATTTCAAACACTAGTTGCCTGCCAAAAAGGCCTAGACAATCAGTGCAGACCCAGATCAGATTGCCTCTTTAGGGTCTTCCCTGTTTACTATTCTGACAAGTCTTTTGTGAATTCCAACCCTGAAAACCAACAATTTATTTGAGAGCAGAAATAGAAATATTCGAAACTTTAGAACATTTACCGTAATACAAGTTTTTAGTGCAATTTGTGCAAGCGACTCTGATGGACATGGTACCTTTTTTGCAATAATTCTAATCCGCAAATCTATGTGATTCGGATAAAATAAACTATCCTTAAAAGACTAAGTACTTTTAGCTTCCAGAAATCCCCAAGAGCATCAGCCAGCTCTGTGTGAAGATTATAATGTGAATTATGGAACAAATTGACAAGAAATAAATTATTATTAACAATTGCCCCTAGGACAGCTTCTGTCAGTTGTCGTCAACTACGATTCTCTTCAATACTCGGGAGAAACAAAAATTGGTTGAGCTTTGTCGATAATGGTGCTTTTTGTCCTCCATAGATCCAGTTTAAATTCTTTGCATTCTGGATAATTTTGTCATCAGCAGATTGGTTTAAAGATTAATTTTCTTTTTTGCAAAAAAAATCTTTCAGGAATATTTTCTAACATCAGTGTCAAACAATTTTAATCCAGATTAGGCCTGACATTTTGATCAGGATCCAAATTGTTTGCAAAGGCTATCAGTTACTTACTACCATTAGATGCTTCACCAGTAAACTATCTTAACCCTTAAAGCGCCACCTATAATTCGCAGCAGACACAGACACTTGGGGTCAGTATAGAAAAACAAGCCCCCCCCCCCCCAACCTTCATCCCCCGTTAACTTTTGCATTCTTGCATTTTTTCATTTAAAATATGATATTTTGTATGCTTGAAGTTATACAGGTGTTAGAAAAAATGACCTAGAACATATGGAAAACATTTGAATAAAATGCATATTGCTCACGATGATAGAAAAAACACAAGATAAACAACTTCGGCTTTGCAATTTCGAACCCCCATCGCCGTCAAAAGTGCAATGCGCTCGTAATACTAAACAAACACGCAAAACTCTTTCACCGATCAATTCTATATACATTTATCTACTTCTCGATATAGGTTGCTTTCTCTAAATCGCTTACCTGCAAAATATGTTGTTTTAATCTTGTGTTTTAATAATGTAGCATGGAAAGATTTTAGACAAAATTTCCATTGAACAAATTTGATTTTTTTATTACACGCATTATCATAATAAAAACAAAATTAGACCAAAGAACCAATTTACTTTATTATAAGTGTTCTAAAGAACCATCAGCATGTTAAATGATGAACCAATTTGAACAATTTGAATGTAATTACTTTCTAAGAACAAGATTGTATTAACTTTCTTTATAAATACTTGTCACAGGACAAGTAAATAGAAATTTCTAACTTGTCCTGAATGAAATGGACAAGGGGAGCATCAGATATATCTACACTCCTGGTTTTGCCTTTTCATCAATCTGTTCATGTTGTTCCTTTTCCAATGTCTCAGTGTCCAATTGTTTATGCAAATTAGCATTCCATTTGGCAGATATTTCCCGGTAGACATTGTCATATGAAATATTATTTCAGCATCTTACACTAATGTATTTGATGTAATAAGCGCATTTTCTCAAAATTCTGTACGTGGGTTGTCCGCCTGTACGTGGAAATAATCCACGAGCTTTAGCGAGTGGATTATCTTACGTACAGGTGAACAAACATTGTATAACTATTTTACACCACCACCATCAGTGTGGACCTTGACCAACACAAGATATTTCATGCTAAAGTTGGTAAAGGTGGTATAAAATTGAAAACTTTTAGGATTCCATTTACAACCACGCAACTAGCAGGTTAGCAAAGAGGTATTTCATGAACTCGAATTTGGAGATATAGCTGTCATGCAGATAAAGCCATTATATAACTTTTATACTTATCCGCAGCTTATACCTACTGAAAATGGTCACTGAAATTCACTGGAAATTTCACTGAAATTTAGTCAGATTTTTCGCCCACATACGGTGAAATTCACGTGAATTTGATAAGAAATGCTACAATCACAGACCTTAGTAGCTTAAAGTCCATGGCACCTTACAGATGAGACACAAGAACACAGGTTAACAAACACACAAGCAAAAACATAGAGGATCTTACACGAGTGCTCATGTACTTCAATTAAGACTTGCTTAACAGAAAAATATGTTTTTTATTTCTCAACCAAAACATATGTTGTGGGTACTCAAAAGAACCGTCTCAATGAGATAGTTCTATTGAGCAACCAAAACATTTGCTTATATCTATGGGTAAGAACATATTATCAATTTTATGTTGAAAATTTTTGTTTATCTAAATCTGTAAAGTAATATTTAAATTATTAAAGGCTTGTCCAGGTTTGTCAGAAGCCAGCACTGTTGTGACATGATATAAAAGTGTGTGGCAAAACGGATCAATTTGCGGTATTTTTTCTATGCAGACATTTTCATTTAACAAGGTTATTATTACCCATTCAATGTGGATATTATACCCCGCCACTAAAGTGTGGCGAGGTATTATGTTATACCCTTCGGTGTCTGTCCGTCCGTCCGTCCGTCCGTCCGTCCGTCCGTCCGTCCGTGCTCACCATTTCCGATCGATAACTTGAGTATTTATTCACGGAATTTTTTCAAATTTTGCATACATATTGTTATCGGCGATGAGTGGTATGGGATTGTTAAAGGGCAAAATCCGTCCATTTTTAACGGAGTTACTGCCCTTTTTCGTATTGGAAAAATGGTTTCTGGCCTGTTATTCCTTTACTATTCATGATATCTGAATGAAACTTCACAGATATGTTGCACATCAAAGGTTACATATTGTGACTAAGGACCGTCACTCTGACCTCCCCAGTTTGTGAGTTATCCGCCCTTGATAGGTCTGAAAAAAGGTTTTTGACCTATTGTTCCTTTACTATGTGGAATATCTGAATATAACTTCACAGATATGTTTCACATCAAAGGTAACATATTGTGACTAAGAACCGTCACTCTTACCTTTCCCGTTTGTGAGTTATCCGCCCTTGATTGAATTAAAAAATGTTTTTTACCCGTAGTTCCTTTACTATGTGGAATATTTAAATGAAACTTTACAGATATGTTTCACATCAAAGGTTACATACTGTGACAAAGAACCATCACTCTAACCTTTCCAGTTCATGAGTTATCTGCCCTTGATTGATCTGAAAAATGGTTTTTGACCTGTAGTTCATTTACTATATGGAATATCTGAATGAAACTTCACAGATATGTTGATCATCAAAGGTTACATATTGTGACTAAGGATCTTCACTCTTACCTTTCCAGTTCATGAGTTATCTACCCTTGATTGATCTGAAAAATGGTTTTTGACCTGTAGTTCATTTACTATATGGAATATCTGAATGAAACTTCACAGATATGTTGAACATCAAAGGTTACATATTTTTAGTAAGGACCGTCACCCTTACCTTTCCAGTTCATGAGTTATCCGCCCTTGATTGATCTGAAAAATGGTTTTTGACCTGTAGTTCATTTACTATATGGAGTCTCTGAATGAAACTTTACAGATATGTTGACCATCAAAGGTTACATATTGTGACTAAGGACGTCATATCACTGTCTATCTCAGTTCTGTTGCTATTTAGGCATTATATATCTCACAAAATAACTTTTGGTGCCCCCAGCAGTGGCGGGGTATTACGCAGTGCTTGCGGTGCTTTTATTTTATTATACCTAAGCATTCAATGTGGATATTCTTGTAAATGATAATTCACTGGGGAACGATTGACTCATTTTTCCTGGTAAGTGGGTCTCTCAAAAAATTGACCAATAAAAATTATTATATACCATATTTACATTGATAAGTGCATGTTGGAGGCCTGTTTGAAAGAGAAGAGTAAACAGATTGTGTTTTCTGCAAAAAACCAATTTCACTCTTGAGAACCACTGTACTCGAACAGCGCAGTCATCACATGGTGGTTGCAGTGGACGAGTTCACTAAATAGTGTACCTAGCTGTTAAAAAGGGTAATATTTTGTTTGAGATGATCAGACCAACAAAATGAGAGTAATAATTTTATCTTCTTCTTCCAGTAAATAGGGTTTGGAATATGAACGGATTCAATGCCAATTAATATATTTATCTTAAGTCAATCCAAGTTCCGTAAGCATAAATTATAGAACATAAGCACAATTTCTTCCATCCTCTTTTTCAGGAAAAAATCACATTTTGACATATTTCTGGGGCTGTAGCGACTATAACTCAACCCACAAAATTTTGTTAAGCAGATACACAGCTGGATGTATAAGTGATAATAACTCACAATGAAAATTTTCAGAAGTAAAAAATTGACCAAAATATAGGTACACTATTTTTGCACTCTTTGACTGCAACCACCACACGATGACTGCCCTGTTTGGTGGTTCTCTTATTATATGCGTGAATATGGCTAGTGCTTTCCCTACTGAAAATGCCCAGAGAAATTCCTCTGTAATTTCAGTGAAATTTCAAAGTAAAAATTCTCCGACATTTTTCTGAAATTTCAGTTTTATTTCAGTGATATAAATTCTCTGAAATGTCAGTGATTTCACTGAAATATCATTGAAATGTCAATGAACTTTAAAAAAAAAAAGAAAAATGTCCAAATAAGAATATATCTTTTTTTCTCTGAAACAGCCATAAAATATTTTGGGTAGGTGGCATTTTGGGTGAGTCACACCGTGTTGGTCAGGTGACACAAACACATTTTTTTTCACGGATGGCGTTTGATTCCTCAGTCCTGGGATAAGCTTCTGTTGAAAGTGTATGCCTCACTTGTGATCATTCATTCGGGAAATTAATCTCCGACTCAAGCAATCACAAAATCATGACATAAAATCCAAATCAATTAATTCCTTAAGCTAACCTCTGCACACATGCTACAATTCAAATTATCCGCTATGCTCAAAACGGAAATAACGCAAACAATCCCTGTATTTAAACTTTACAGTGTTTGCACTTAATTAATCTTTAGTTTGTTTGAGATGATACGGACCAACAAAATGAGAGTGATAATTTTATCTTCTTATTCCAGGAAATTGGGCTTGGAATATGAACTGATTTAATACCAATTAATATATTTATCTAAATTAAGTCAATACAAGTTCCATTTAGGTTCAAGAACCCTACTGAAAATCAAAGCACTGAGAGTACTGATGGGGACGGCTGTATTTAAGCGTTCAAGTCTTCAAATAGGGAGATTTTTAGTTTGATACCTTTTGTACAACCTGTGATTTAGCTAACAAGAATGGTTAACTAAAACCTTACAACAGAAAAGCCAAACAAGGACCAAGAAAAAAAAATAGAAGAAACAATAAACAATTAATCAACATCAAAACCACTTCCTTAGAACTGGCAGCATCAAAATTTGAAACCACTTGGTTCCTATATAAATTGTCATTTCTTATTTGTATCTACATCACACGGAATTAGATATGAATTGATGTACTGCCATATAACGGACACGGTAAACAGTTTTATTATAGACTATTAATGGTTATGCATACGTATCTACAATATAAGACTATAGGTACTTAATTGCTGAAGGAACAGGACTTACTCTCATACTTTAGTATCACCGTCCATTTGTATGTACATATGGTCAAATTAAGATACTATTCTTTCTCAGCTTTTGACTTTAGCAGAATCCATCTAGAGTGAAGATCTGTCCAGTAAAATTAATTTAGGCACCAAGTGGTTTCTGCTGCTGTCAGCTCTGAGACAGTGTTTCAGTGTTGACATAATGTCGGGATCATATCTCTTGTATTATTTGAAGTAGGAATGCCAAAATTCGTGAATTCATGTATCTTGGGGTCACGGAGCGTCGCGTACCCTACCTTAACATATGCCCTCAGATCTAGAAAAATCGTGTCACGAGCATAAATCCTATATTATATGATATAGGAATCCCGAATTTGGTTTGTGGACACATCCTGGGGGTCAGGGAGTGTAGAATATCATTCAGTGTCACTGTTACCTTGCTGTCTGGCCTCAGTTTTAGAAAAAAATATCGTAAAAATGGACTGTCCAATGTTGTCAAATAACGTTCCATAATTGTGTCGCATGCTAGATCCATTATCATAACATATCTTGTTCACGATAGACTATAAATGGCCATGCATAAGCCGGGTACTTAAAATCAAGCCACATAAAAAGAGTAGACCTATACACGATGGAAGCACGTTTTAAATGGTAAACAATTACAGCTCTGACGTTTATATCTCAGAGCTTTGAACCATTGTAAATGGACAGGCTCGAGAAGTTAAAAATTGAAGCATGCAGTAGGCATGAATACATATTATAATCAGGCTAAACGACCGCCAGCTTTTTTAGGCTAATACTTGTTTCATAATTATTATTACCTGCGTGGCCTCAGCGAAAGCAGGTCTAGTAGTAGGTCCACTCCGTCCGTTCGTACTCACGAATGGACTCTCGTTGGGTACTTTAAATTTCCGAAATTTCTTGGTACTTTAAATTTCCAAAATCAATTACGGAATAAACCTCATTTGCATATAAAGGGAGCTAATGCCTCGGTTACATTTGCCTTATGACGAGTATACGATGCCCGTACGATGTCCAAATCACCGTTTCCGTACCGCCTCCGCAGGGAGACCTTGCGATCATCGTACAGATTTACAGGCATCGTGGCCTCTACGATTTTGTTTAACTCCGCACAATGACAAATTTTGAAAAAATCGTAAGCCCGTAGCCCGTAGACACATCGCAGTGACATCGTACGATCCCGGTACGGGCACTGCAAGATGATCCTGAGGACAACGCAGGGTTTTAGATTGTCATCTTGGCCCAAAAATGATCGTACACTCTTGCGATAGTCGTAAGGAGCCCGCAAGGTCGCCGTACGATGCCTTTGCAGGGCCCATAAAATCGTATGGACATCGGACGGTCATCCTGCGGTAACCCTAAGGCGATGGCACGATGATCGTGCGTTCGCCTTGCGACGTGTCAATAATTTCCCGGAGACTTATCATTAGCTGTTTGTTTCATTTCAATATTTGTCTTCAGGTGATGTTTCTTATACCACCACTCAGTGTGACTCAATATGGACACAGTTCAGTTTGCTG
This sequence comes from Loripinus fragilis, assembly GCA_964019695.1. Lineage (NCBI taxonomy): Eukaryota > Metazoa > Mollusca > Bivalvia > Lucinida > Lucinidae > Loripinus > Loripinus fragilis. Next base: position 8,551,780 of record OZ026525.1, read on the forward strand.
ATGGAAGCAGTCTAATCATGAGCGGATCCAGAGGGGGGGACAGGGGGTCCGGACCCCCCCCCCCCCTGGAAAATCACAAAAATATAGTTTTTTTATCAATACTGGTCCAGATCCCGTAGAAAATCTCAAAGCTAAACATGTACCAAGCCAGCATTACATGACGGGCCAGCATCGGTCTGCCAGCGAAACGCCATTTAAAATGACGTTTCGCTAGCGGGCCAATAATGGCCCCCGCTTTTAGTGGTATTTGGATTCTCTCGCCCTTATCAAGTAAAAAAAGTTGAGTTGGACCCCCTCTGACATAACTTTCTGGATCCGTGCTTGCTAATCAGGGCCCATAGAGTATGTTTCCATGATAAAATTATCTGAAGAGCCATTCAAAATATGCACCTAACGTGAAATGCATATGCATTTTCAGTATATAAAATGGTGGTTGGATAAGGGGTTTAATTAATTAGATAAGATTTAAAAAAAGTCCAGATATTTTTGTGATTTATAACTCTGGGATTTGAATTTGAGTATTACTTCAAGGAATAAAATCTCGAAGTGAGAAGATGTGACTAGTTCGAACATTGAAATTTGAATGAATGATCTACAAAATGTATTTAACTGAAAACGAATGGCAAATGTGCTGACCAGGCCGAGTGGAAGAAAGCGCATTCTGATCAGTACCTTTGCTGTTCGCATGCAACGACTTCATTTTTGCTTATGACGCAGATTTTATGTGTTGCTGGCCGTAGAGTGCCTTTGAATGATTTAACTGAATAAAACCATAATAAGCGTTTTAGTCTACGCTGATACAATAAAAGCATCTTTATATTTTCAATTAAAGTGCTACTTTTCGAATTATAAAAGTGTACTATAAAAAAGTGGTTGCAATATTCTGTGATTTAAACTTTATGAAAACTGCAGAACTTAGAAATCGACATTAAAATATACACAAAGGTATCACGCTGTTTCATACCTTGGGACCATGTTCAACTAAAACACTAGCCTCTTCACATCACGATTTGTGATCACATGACTTTGAAACATAGTTCAAATGGAATGCAAAAATGAACATGGATAGCCGTTTGAATCCATGCACATAATTACACGACAATTGCACAGTCAGCGTACCGACTCCTTGCGACTTCCGCAAGGTCATCGTACGGGCATCGTGCGATTTATATAGGGAGGTCGTGAAGATAACATGATGATTGTACGATAACCTTGCGGTTGTCGTACGATATCCGCAAGGTCTCACTAAACTTTTGTTCTAGTTTGTCGCCGAAAGAAATCGTAAGGGGATCGTAAGCAATGTAAACACATACGTCGTAGCTTTTAGCCGCCTACGATGCCGAAAAAATCGTAGAGAAAATCGTAGACAAATAATTGTACGACGACCGTAGCAAATGTAACCTAGGCATTATAAACTCAAAATGAAGTTTATTCCGTTAAACTTTTCTGGGATTTGTTGGGTACTTACGCTTTATTGGCAACCAACAAGAATCCATTTGTAAGAGAGTCTGTCTTTCCGTCTGTCCATCCATCCGCAATACTTTTAGGGTGCCTAGTTTTTGTAATCTGTAACTCCAAAAGTTTTCATTCATTTTTATTAAAACTTTGCATAGTGATTGTTCACATATAGAAGATGTGCACCTCCTATTTTGTGCATAATTCATGAATATCAAGTTTCTTATTTTTGAGGGGCGTTGCTCTTAGACATATTTTCTGTCCAGAATGCTAAGATGGTGTCTGGTCTGTGTAATCTGTAACTCAAACACTTTTCATTCCTTTATATTCAAACTTTGCATAATGATTGTTCACACATTGAAGATGTGCATCTCTTATTTTGTGTTCATTTGAAAAATATTTTCTCAATTTTTGACGGGTGTTGAACTTAGAATTTTTTTCACTCCGAAATGGCTTTGGGTGTATAGTTTGTGTAATCTGTAACTCCAACAGTTTTCGTTCCTTTATATGAAAACTTTGCATGATGAAACGATTGAACATGTGCATCTCTGATTTGGCGCACATTCCCCAAATATTTTGTTTCGTGTTTTGGGGTCTTGAACTTAGGTATTTTTTACGTTCAAAATGCTTAGATGGTGTCTAGTTTGTGTAATCTGTAACTCCCACAGTTTTCATATCTTTATTATTCAAACTTTGCATAATGATTGATCATTCATGCATTGAACATGTGTACCTCCAATTTTGTGCACATTTGAAAAATATTTTCCGTTGAACTTGGACATTTTTCCATCCGAAATGGTTTGGGTGTCTCGTTTATGTAATCTGTAACTCCAGCAGCTTTCATTCTTTTATATTCAAACTTTGCATTATGGTTGTTCCCACGTTGAACATGTGCAGCCTATATTTTGTGCACATTTGATAGTATATTTGGGAGTTTTGAACTTAGACATTATTATGTACTCTCATGTTTTTCTTCATACGTAGGCTTGGACCCAGCATCTACTGTCTACCCCCAAAATATATCGGGAATATCAGCCAGACCCCAAAAAATATTTGTAATTTTGGGCTACCCAAAATAATATCCCCATCCTGCACATTGACTTTAAGAAAACCCCTGAAATCCCTGAAATGTATAGAAATTACCTCTAAAACCAGTCCAATTTTGTTATGATATATCCACAAAATCTTCATACCCCCCAAAATAATGATATTTCTGAAACCCCCCAAAAATATTGAAATTCAAGATTTTGAACCCCCAAAAATGGTCCCAGCCTACGTATATATATGAAAATCTCAGCCCCCCCCCCCTCCCCCCCCCTCCCCCCCCCCCCCCACACACACACATTCTTGGGGCATCAGGGTGTGAAAAGCGGACGTTACAAAAAATAAGATTAAGAAAGCGGCACCAATTACAATTAAAGTATAATAGTGAGCGTGCATCAAAGTGGTCTTAAATCATCATTGCCGACCCCTGTGAGCTGAGAAGAAACAGAAAAAAATAATATAAAATTATGCTGTTTCGAATCAAACATGATTTCGTGTAAACCCGTAGTAATGTTGTAGATGCGCAACCTGATTTGTTGAGTCTTCTCTCGATATAGAATCATAGGTCTAGATTAGCAAACAATTCCAGCGTAATAGTGAGAATGTTTTCTTGTCCATCAGTTTTAATATTTGCTTTGGGTACTCAAAAGATGAGACAATTCCATTTTGATTATCCACAACATATGCCTTGGTAGAGATTTAAACATATGTTTGGATGCTTTAAAGAACCGTCTTATTGAGACAATTCTTTGAGTACCCGCAACTATGTTTTGGTTGAGAAATAGAAACTGTCCACCGACACCGCCGATGGGCCGAAATATGTGTTAATGCATTGATGGTGAGGGTTCAAAAAGCTGCTATATGCATTTTTTAAAAAAAAGCTAATGCTTGTAAAAAATAAACTTGGCTTCACTAGAAAAATATGACCTCAAAATGCATTAGAATCGCTTTTACGGACATTTTGAATTAGAAATATTTCTTTAGGGAGGCCCTATCCCCCAACGAGAGGGGTCGTTCTTCTCGTGCTCCCCCCTCCCACCCCTACACACACACACACACACACACACACACACACACACACACACACACACACACACACACACACACACACACACACACACACACACACACACACACACACACACACACACACACACACACACACACACACACACACACACACACACACACACACACACACACACACACACACACACACACACACACACACACACACACACACACACACACACACACACACACACACACACACACACACACACACACACACACACACACACACACACACACACACACACACACACACACACACACACACACACACACACACACACACACACACACACACACACACACACACACACACACACACACACACACACACACACACACACACACACACACACACACACACACACACACACACACACACACACACACACACACACACACACACACACACACACACACACACACACACACACACACACACACACACACACACACACACACACACACACACACACACACACACACACACACACACACACACACACACACACACACACACACACACACACACACACACACACACACACACACACACACACACACACACACACACACACACACACACACACACACACACACACACACACACACACACACACACACACACACACACACACACACACACACACACACACACACACACACACACACACACACACACACACACACACACACACACACACACACACACACACACACACACACACACACACACACACACACACACACACACACACACACACACACACACACACACACACACACACACACACACACACACACACACACACACACACACACACACACACACACACACACACACACACACACACACACACACACACACACACACACACACACACACACACACACACACACACACACACACACACACACACACACACACACACACACACACACACACACACACACACACACACACACACACACACACACACACACACACACACACACACACACACACACACACACACACACACACACACACACACACACACACACACACACACACACACACACACACACACACACACACACACACACACACACACACACACACACACACACACACACACACACACACACACACACACACACACACACACACACACACACACACACACACACACACACACACACACACACACACACACACACACACACACACACACACACACACACACGACTCCATGAAACGACATTTTCTTGATAAAAGTTTTATTGAGGATTTTCATAACCTTGAAGTGAGCATTGAAATAACGCAACGATGGTTGCACCCCGTTGTTGTATTTACTGGTGCAGACTCGCCAGAGCCTTCGCTGCTCGTATAAATAGGACACAAGTCGTCATTTGAGCCAACGCAAAAAATTTTGGTACAGTGACGAAGGCTCAGTTGAGCCTGTGCGAATGTGCAGACTCACCAGAGCATTCGCTGAAGTCATATGTGACAGGGAAAGCGCATTTCGGGCCAGCAAGAGAGTTTGGTACTTATTAGATTGTCGAGTGACAAAAGGCTCAGGTGAACCTGTGCAGCCTTGTGAATATTCATCAGAGCCTTAACTCGCTGCTCGCATAAATGACACACACACCGCCGATCGAGCATGCACATGGGATTCTGATACTGTTACGAAGGCTCAAGCGAGCCTGTGCAAATGTGCAGACTCACCAGAACCTTCGCTTCTGGAACACAGATTTCCATTTGAGCCACCACATGATATTTTGGAACTGTGAGAATCATCATTAGGTGAGCCTGTTCTTTAGAGCATTTTCTGCTTGCAAAAATGACACCGAAATCGCCATTTGAGAGAGCACGAGATTTTGACACTTATCACATTGTGAAGTGACTACGGCTTTGGCGAGTCTGCATATTTGCGCTGACAGTTTCGTCTGAGCCTTCGCAACAGTATTAAAATGTCGCGTGTTTGATCAAATGGTGATTGGGTTGTCGCTAATACGGGCAGCGAATGCATGACGAGTCTGCACATTTGCCTGAGACACTCAACAATGCGACTGCGAAGGCGAGTCTGCACATGTTTGTGCGGAGTCGCCCGAGTCTTCGTCACTGGACAATGCGTTAAGTACCAAAAGGTCGTGTTGACTCAAATGGTGATATGGTTCACATTTATGCTAGAAACGAAGGCTCCGTGAAGTCAACAGGTTTAGATTTTATTTACCTTTTGGCTTTTGCATTTTCCAGGGTGCATTAAATGGGAAAATGTATTAAATTGTAAAAATTAAATATAAAATCACAGCTGGGATATTAATAATCAAAACTTATAACAAATATTAATGCAATTGGACAAGTCTGAGAGGTTCAAACACAAGTATGTAGTGCGTAAGACGACTTAAAATCATATCGCTAAACGACCGCTAACTTTTTTAAAAAGCCAATTCTTGTATATGTATCAACTGGTTCCCTGCTCACGTGGTCGCTAATTATATAAATTTATTATTGCGCGATAATAATTTACATATATTTATGATTGGTTTTTTGAAATCGAGCAGATAAATCTCAAATACTGTAGATCTAGACCTATTTTTAAAAAGACAAAAACAACAACGACAATAAAAAACACGAAACAAGTTTGAACTATTTTTACGTGGAAGCTTCTGAATAGGTTTTGAACTATTTTTACGTGGAAGCTTCTGAATAGGTGTTGTTAGGATCGTATTAATCCCTTATCATGCGGCTTGGTAATGCCCTGTTTTGAATACAATGTAGATCCATATCAGCCGGCTTCTCAGAAAGTAACTGATCCAGAATCAACTGTTTACCACTCTGCCTCTAAATCAACCATTTAACCTGATACTTTGCAACACATATGCTGAAAAATTGGGATTAATGGTAACATATTGATGTGTTCAACAGTGCAAGAGCAAATTACGACGTGTGGTCAAAACGCTATTGTTAAAATTGGGGAACGGACTAACATCCGTCCCCAAAAATACCAAAATTTCAGTGTTTGTCAATGAAGCTTAAAATTTCCATGATCATGACATCATTTTCTATTTTTAGACAACATTAAAAAATTTAAGAAAAAATTAAGTAAAGTTTTGAATAATTTTGAAAATATGGAAAATGGAGCATTTGCTCCAAAAGAGCATTTTTAATGCTTCATTTTTCATAATCTTTTCAAATACTTGATATTTCAAAGGCGTCAAAAGGCATCATCGTGGAGTAAAGGGTTAATACTATCTCGATCCTCATCTTAATGAGCTAGCACCTTCTTTATATTGGGACAGCTCTTGGTCACTTGTCTCAACAACAAATCCATTAAGACTTGTAAATGAAATCGCCTAAAAAAGAAGTTCATTTCCTTCGAGATTTCCTTAAGTTGCTGGATGTACCAATAACCTGGTGAAGATTATAACAAGAAGATAATTGACATGAGATGTGGTATGTGCAACCAGCAAAGGCTCTGATCAGCCTGCGCATATGTGCAGTCTGATCAGAGCCTTTGCTAGTTGCTTGAATTTTCTATGAGTGTTAAGCTACTGACCAAACAGCATTTGGAGTTTCTATGCTTAAAAGGAGGCTGCTCAGGCTTGTCTGAGTCTTCACTTGTCAAAACCCCACTTTGTTGGAAATCACATGTCGTGGTTCATATGTGATTTCCTGTTTATTTTCTTTCATAACTCTTTGCAGGCAGGGTAATTTTTCATGCTTTTGATGTTGTCTGCTGACTTTTTTTGAATCTTTAGATTTTTGCAACATTCCATAGCCTCATGAATGACATAAATTTGATTGACAGCTGCCATGCTCACTTGCCCTAGCAATACGCTTCAAACATCGAACTCATTCGCCAGAAGTAACACTGGTGTTGTGATTGACAGCGAGCCACACTCGAGTCGCACATGCAAAACTTTGCTTCATTGGCTGTCTGTGTTAATGCTGGCTGTTCGGTTTCCATTTTACACTCCGACAAAACTGTTAATTATAATGATTGTATGTTAAATAAAAAACTATTTTGTTTCCAAAATTATAAATATTTTTTTATATTTTAGATATTTATAATAAAATGTAAGTATAAGCAATAATTATTCAATTTTTGGTCTGTTCATGGAATCGTAAATGCTTCCTGTCTCTTCCAAATTTAACATGAAGCCCGAGCTTTACTTACTATGCAAGAGACCTGAAGTATTCATGATCCCATGAACATTCCAAAAATTAAATTGATTTCTTAAATAATACACCCTTCTTCAGGGAGCACAGTGGCTCAGTGGTAGAGTGCTTGACTTGAGACCAAGCTTAGTACGGGTTCAATCCAAGAAGACCGGTCCCTGTTTAACTGAAAGATTGTTGATGGGACCTAAAGAATCAAATCAAACAAACAAAATAATACACCTTTCTTACAAATTCTCAAGATTTTAGCCATTCTTTAGCTAAAGCCTATCACAAGCCAAGGGGAGATTAATCCATAGACTCAGATAAAGAAATTTTATGAGCTTAAAATTGTAATTATTTTCGTACTGATCATTGAGAGTTCTTTTGAGTACCCACAACATATGTTTTGGATGAGAAATAAAGAAAACAGATTTCCAATACACACTCTTATCTGGAGACCTGTTAATCTCATGCAATCTTTAAGTAAATTTAAGAAAATAATTGAGCCAGTGCATGAGATTTCCAACAATGTGGCAGTTTGACATGTGTAGACTCAGACAAGCCTCTGCAGCATCCTTTTAAGCTTAGAAACTCCAAATGATACTCATTCAGTAGCTTAACACTTATAGAATATTCAAGGGACTAGCAAAGGCTCTGATCAGACTGCGCGTATGCGCAGGCTGGTCTGAGGCTTTGCTGGTCGCACATACCACATTGTTGGAAATCTCATGCACTGACTCAATTATAAAGTCAATAAAATGTTTTTACCTTTTTCTGTCACCAGAGAAGAGATGGATGTGGACAATAGAAGGTTTGTTCCGAGTTTATTGGATAGAGCAGTTCTCATCTGTTGAGTTTGCTTGCGCATGATTGAAAAAATTAAGAATTTTCAGTGACAAGTGTACTCACACCGGGTAGGCGGCAATTGAAAACATTTATACTATCAACGAACGTAGATAGAATAGAATAGCTAGAAACAGGGTTTTTGATTGCCATTTGTCGACTGACTGGCGATAAATGACAATCGGAAACACTCTTTTTGATCTGCGTCAGTCAATTGTTAAGAGCGTTTTCTATTGCTGCCTACCCAGTGTGGTACTGTGATGTTGGCAATAATGGAATGGTGTATGTTTACGTAATATACTTTTAACCCTGTTTAGACCAAAGGAATTTTCCATAATGCTACATTGTAACATTTCCATGAAAAAATTGTATTTCTTTCTCTGAAAATTTATTTTATCTTAAATTAGCTTTACCCTGATGAATCAGGAGCGCAGTGGCTCAGTGGTAGAGTGCTTGACTCAAAACGGAGGGGCAGTGGGTTCGAGCCTCACCGGTGTCACTGTGTTGTGGTCCTTGAGCAAGACAAATTTATCGTAGCTTAATACTGGTTCAACCCAGGAAGACCCGTCCCTGTTTAACTGAAAGGTTGTTGATGGGACGTATAGAATCAAATCAAACAAACAAACCCTCATGAAATTCTGCATTATGCGCATCATAATGTTTGCCAAAGTACCCAGTCTTCAAAAAGGACAATTCCAGTTAACATGATCAATGGCCAAAGAATTAGAATTTGGAAAGGAAAGCCTCCTGTCTTATTCAGCAACTGTCAGTCATTCAATGTTACTGTACTGGCCCCCACCTATATACAGGAATGAACAGAGAATATCAAAGCTTAAATTAAAGGTGAGAGAGATCGAGTTACCTTTTAGGTTCCTGACTGGCACTGGAGAAGTACAAGGCTAATTTAAATATGCTGTGTTTACGCGATCCCTGCCTTCCCAGTGTGATTCAGCGATGAAAATGATTATTCCTCCTATTGTTGCAGCAGTATGTAAGAACTTGCATGAACATGCAATTCTAAGTTATATTTTATGGCCGCGGCATGAGATTTCCAACAATTTGACATTTTGACAAGTGTAGACTCGGACGAGCCTCTGCAGCCTCCTTTTAAGCTTAGAAACTCCAAATGGTGTTCAGTCAGTAGCTTAACAATCATAGAATATTCAAGCGATTAGCAAAGGCTCTGATCAGACTGTGCGTATGCGCAGGCTGATCTGAGGCTTTGCTGGTCGCACAAACCGCATTGTTGGAAATCTCATGCACTGGCTCAGCTAATAGTAGCTAAGCGTACACCAGCTATATAAGCATGGAAGAGTTGTTAAAATGACAAAACTTAAGTATTTCTGTGTGAATTTATGGCACCGTAGTCCTATAAATAAACAGAAACACTGGAACATTATTGTGACCATCACCATGGGACGGTAAAGTGTCAAGCTTTAAATTTGTTTTCTCACCTTCGAAGATGGGAAATAATTGTTCAGAGACACATGGTGCACTCATGTAAACTTTGACAGAAAATTGCGTCTGAGTTCTTCTTTTCTTTTAAAGTACTTGAGCAGTGACATGTGATTTCCAACAATGTGGCATTTTGGCAAGTGTAGACTCAAACGAGCATGTGCAGCCTCCTTTGAAGCTTAGAAACTCCAAATGATGTTCAGTCAGTAGCTGAACACTCGTAGAATATTCAAACGACTTGCAAAGGCTCTTATCAGACTATGCGTATGCACAGGCTGATCTGAGGCTTTGCTGAACGCACATGCTACATTGTTGGAAATCTCATGCAGTTGCCCACTTATATGCCACTTTCAGCAAACAGTGCAGACTGTGGTACATAGGTTTAAATTAAACTTAATTTTAGAGCGTAAAATCTTACCCATCAGTTTTAACATATGTTTTGGGTGTTCCTGGACAGGTCTACCAAACGATCAAATTCTTAATTGCCCATTAAATAATGAAAACAATTGGATTGACGTCCCATTCGGCATTGGAAGTCGTAAAAAGGTAAACAAACTTTGCACTTCCATTTTAGATTAAATTAATTTTTTTAGACAGTTATTGAAAAATTGGAGAATGTCATATAACTGCCCAAGGATATCTACTTTTGCTGAGTAACTTTGTAACAGACCACAGCCATGCATTGTGCATATTTGCTGAATCACTTTTGGCCTGGTGAAGGGTTGTCAGCAGCCGCCCTAAACACAGGGGATCAAACTCGCGACCCCTGGATCTGCAGTCAGACACGCATCTGTAGTCAGACACGTTACCGACTGCACTATGCGGCCCAGTTCAATTCAAAACCGAATTGAATAAACTTTACAGGACAAGTAAATAGAAATTTCTAACCTGTCCTGAATGCATGTAACTAGGTCAGACAAACTAAGTCAGGCAGCATTACATGTTTAAAGCTCTATAGTCTGTAACTTTTGATCTTCTAATTTTAAAAATAATGTTTTTATTTTTTAAGAACACTTTTTTAAGAACACAGTAAAAATACTCAAATTCAGGTAAACATTTTACCATTTTCGTAAATCTTAACAAGTTATCACTATCAAAACAACTGCATTTATGCTAAAATTCAACGGTCTAGAATTATTGGAGGGACGCAAATAATTACCAACAAGAGAAAAATACACCTATTTGATAAGATAATTCACTTTTCCATGCAGTTTTAAGCTGTACTGAACATTTTTATTGTGAAAACGTAGCTTAATGCTACTTTTACAAATGATTTAAAACGAAAATAATTTTTTTCGAAAAATGTTCATAGTTACAGAGTATGCAGCTTTAAAAAATCAAGTTTTTAATGCAAATAAAGGCTATTCACTCAGAGCCTAGCAATAATGGCTCTATATTGCCAATATGTTGAACACCTCTGTAACAGAGCACATCATTTTTCTCATCTCGGTAACAAGTATTGGGAATAATTACTATCTTGTAGTCCTGCTGATACTCTTTATTGAATTGGAGGATATCGCTATAAAGTTGCGGCTCTCCGCACGAATTAAGATAGTTAACTGGCTTAAGGCAATGGATTCTGACTTTTATTGGACTTACTTTTTTTAATCGTTTTATGGTCAGTTTTTGATGCTCTGCTTAAGTTTTGGCACTTTTTGATTAGGTGAATTGCTCTATAAAGTTGCATAGGTGAAACTTTTCAGGATTATTTGTGAATTCAGGATTTTGAGGATGACTTTCCACAGAAAGTCATCCTCAAAAATGCTGAATTAAGATTATATTAGCTTCTCTAATTTATTTTCAGTCTGTCTAAAGGCAATTGACCATTTAAATTTGTAATTGTGGATATTTAGTGGGTATACTGCAAGTTTTAAGATTGAAATTAAGAAATTTCAGGATTTTGAAAAATTTGAACTGTCACCCATGAAGTTGCCGCTGCTCTTTGCAGTTAAAACAATAACAATTTAATTTGGAAATTCAAACCTCACAGTGACCACTCAAATTTATTTGATAGTTAAAACTCTGGTGGGAAGATTATTTTTATACCAGAAAACAGTGAAATTTCGGATGCATATAGCATGATAGTTTTTTGGTTAATTTTGATAAAAGTGTGTGAATTAAGAATGAATTGAGAATAATATCTTAATATTCATGCAGAAATTTTTTCCCTATCTCGCTGAAATATTATATTATGGTGCTCAAAATTAACTTGAGATATTGAGAGGGTCATTTTGAGTAACTCACAATGTCATTATGTTTAAATTTTAAAGTAAGGAAGACTAATTAAATATTGTAGGGAGCACAGTGGCTCAGTGGTAGAGTGCTTGACTTGAGACCGAGGGGCTGCAGGTTCGAGCCTCACCGACGTCACTGCGTTGTGGTCCTTGAGCAAGACACATTTATCCTAGCTTAGTACTGGTTCAGCCCAGGAAGACCCATCCCTGTTTAACTGAAAGATTATTGATGGGACGTAAAGAATCAAATCAAACAAAATAAAAAATATTGCCATTGTCACTTGCTTAAAAATCTTAAAAATAGTTGAGAAATTTTGTGCATAAAACTTAGTCTTGTTACATCTCATATTAGATAAATAAAATATGAGTAAAAAAGTTGCTAAAGCCGCTGTATAGGCCTCTAAATCTTAAGGGAGCATAATTAAGAATAAATTTTCTTATTTTTTTAAACAAAACATATGCTGTGGGTTACCTCAAAATGAGAAAACATATATAAAAACTGATGGATAAGAAAATATTCACAATTTTATGTTAAATGTTTTTGTTTATCTAGACTTATGGGGTCAATGCAAGGAATACCCTAGTAGTAGAAGTTATTGTCACTATAGCAACATATGGGTGAAAGTTTTCAGGATTATTCCTGAAATCAGGATTTTGAGGCTGACTTTCCATAGAAAGTCAGCCTCTAAATACTGAATGAGGGAGATTATAATAGTTTTTCCTGTTTATATACAGTCTGTCTAAAGGCAACTGATCATTTAATCTTGAAATTGTGAATATTTAGTTGGCATACTACAAGTTTTAAGATTGGAGTTTCAAAAGTTCAGGATTTTGAAAATTTTGAACTTTCACCCATGCAACAGGACACTGTGTATGTGATCAGAAGGAGGAATAAAGCAGGAAATCCTGTTGTAGTGTAAATTTGGTGTTCTTTTACGAGTGCTTGATTCAATCTACTTGTGTTTCCTAGAAAATTGTGAAAAATGGAGAAAAAAGGCATCTGCCATATTGTGCTGTGCTTTGCAGAGTTAAGGATTATGAATAATTAGCCGAAAGTTGGAGATGCAAATTTCACATTATTTATCGGCTTATGACATGTTGCATGTCTTGGCGCCACATGTCATAGAAGTTCTGACAGCTCCTTACAGAGAAAACAGCAAAAGCTACTGAAATGAATAGCTTCTTAAGAAAACTTGACACACACTTAAATTTCATAGTTTAAGATATGACAACTTTTTCCCAAATAAAAGTTGTGATATTTATCTTCTTTCTTTGTGAAAGTATATTTTATGGAACTCATTAGAAGTGTCTTATAGAGGCACTTCTAATGAGTACCCACAACATATATTTTTGATGAGAATTGAGTAAAATAGTAAGCTGCCTGCTTCTGATCTAGAGCTACCGCATGCTTGATGCTTTTTTTTACCGAACTTTGAATAATGTGGTAAATTAAGAACAGGATGTCAATTTTTGTCTCAAAATTTTTTTGATCTACAGATACTTTTAACTTAAAATGAGACATATTTCCAACAGTTCTAAAGGTTTATTCTGGAACTATTCTAGAACAGTTCTGAAACAATTCTACCCTTGCGAAAAATTGTTCCATATAATCCCAAATAATTGGTATGTTCTAGAATGTTCTAGAAAGTCTCAGTCCAGTTCCAATTCTGCTTGAATAGAACTTTCTGGGATTTTGTGGTACTTCATTTTATATGGTATTTAATGGAATTCCATTAAATCCCAAAAGTTGGAACAATTGGTATTTTCTGTCACTATCTGGAACTGGAAAATCCCAGAAAGTCTCAAATAATTCTGCTTAAAATATAAGTGGGATTTTATGTTACTTTCTGGGATAAATATTCCATTTAATCCCAGAAAGTCCCAGTAGGTACTTAAAATGGGATTTATTAAGATTTTCTGGGACTTCATCAATTCAGCACATCCATATAATTTCTTCCATGACCGATTATTGGGATTAAATGGAATTTTTTGGTACTACTAGTAAATACCTTGGTTCCATTTAATACCAAATAATCCCAACCTAGATTTGCATTGGACCATTATAATCTGAACTCAGTCTGACCTTGAAATATGATATAACTGTGTTAACCTGGCTCTCTCATTTTAATGACTCAAGCTGAAATTCTTTAGTCTTGCAGGAAACCAGAAAAAGATTCAAATAAACCTCATGGTTTGCAAGGCTCTAACTATTTGATAAATTCTGTGTTAATTTTGGATATATACTGCATAAACTGCACAAAATAAATCCTACAACAGACAATGTGAGTAAATAGAACATATTGCTATGCTTATAAATTATACTTGCATGAGACTTTTCTTCATATAATTGAGTTTCTCAGAAACAAAGCCATTTGTAGTTGTTTCTTTCTTTCTTTAAATGCTGATGAAAGACACTTATTACTGAATTGTGTTCATTATGGTTATACTATTTTACCATTATCATTATTATTTACAGCAGCAGTTGTGGCAGTACAACATTTAGTTAGTGTGGTACTTGTAAGCTTACATTAGTGAATAGGTTAATTACTGAATTTACAGGATAATCAAGCTGATCATTGGGGCTTATTTTTATTTGATTTCTTTTTTATCACCATTCTCTTTTTAAAAGGTGTTGGAGATATTGCGATTGCCTTCGTCTGTATATCATGTTTTTGTTTGTTATGCTATCTTCTAAACAACTGGACAGATTATCCAACCAAATTTGTTGAGCAACTGGTGTATGCAACAGCAAAATTCCAATACCCCAATGATATGGGATGTAGGTCAAAAGTGTCCTTCGTTCTGCCCATTTGCCTGCAATACTATCACCTTGCAAATGGTTTGTTTGTTTGTTTTGTTGCTTTACGTCCCAAGTCAACAGCTATGGTCATGGCGGGACGGTCAGTTCACCTAACCACACTTTTTCCTGGGCAAGCTTTACCAAGCAGTTAACCAGTACTTTGTGCACATACTTTCGCTTGTAACTGACAACAACTTTTCTTGAATGATTCAGCGGAAGGGAGGAGAATGACCGTAGAAATTATTTCATGATCAATCTCCACAAAAGTACGGGACCGGGTCAGGATTGAATCTCGCGACCACTTGATCTGCATTCAGACACATCTTTTGCCAGACACGTTACCGACTGCGCAAACGGTCATGCTGAATCCAACCAAATTTGTTTGGTGACTTACTTACACAAATCTGTGAGCAGGAGCATTACCGTTTTTTGTTTTTTGGATCCCCCTTGCATGGGCCCCAGTGAGTGTGCATTTTCTGGCTTTGCTGTCTCTTTTTTTGAATTGCTGGGTAGAACTCAACCAAATTTGTGAGCAACTTAAACAAATTGTGTATACAAGAGCTTATTTTTGGGTACCCCACTCAGAGGCGCCCTATAATAGGGTCAAAAGTGTCTGCCCTTTCTTCTTTTATGCTAATCCAAACTTGCTGGGCTGAATTCAACCTAATCTGATGAAAGGACAACTTTCTCACAAGTGGGGAGTGCTAAAGAACATTCATTTTTTACCCTTCCAGCCAATTGACCTTGCAAAGTTACTAGTTAAAAGTGTCTGTTTATCTGTCCATTTACTTATTATGCTATCCCCTAATCTGCTTCATTTTGGATATGGTGAACCCACAGGGAGCTAATACAGGAAAGTTATATAAATGGACCTGTGATCAAACAATTACTACTGCGTGATCAGAAATTGGGCACACTGAAGGTGCTAGCCAGGTCTTCTGGGTGCCAATTTAAGTACAAAATAATTCAATAAAGTAGTATTAAAGTAATTTTTAGCATCAGTACTATGTACTATCAGATTTTAGCATTGGTGGTACTTTCAGATTTTGGCTTCAGTACTATTTGGTATTATCTGGTACTTTCAGTTTTTTGCATTGGTACTATTTGGTATTTTGTGGTACTTACAAATTTTGGTATTGGTACTATTTGGTATTATATGGTACTTTCAGATTTTGGTATGGGCACTATTTGGTATTTAGTGATACTTTCTGATTTTGGTATTCATACTATTTGGTATTTTATAGTACTTTCAGGTTTGGTATCAGTACTATTCAGTATTTTCTGAATTTAGTATAGGTACTATTTGGTATTTTGTGATACTTTCACATTTTGGTATTGGTACTATTTGGTATTTTATGGTACTTTCAGATTTCGGTATTGGTACTATTTGGTATTTTATGGTACTTTCAGATTTTTGTATTGGTACTATTTGGTATTTTGTGGTACTTTCTGATTTTGGCATTGGGACAATTTAATATTTTGTGGTACTCACATATTTTGGCATTTTTTAGTATTTTATGTAACTTTCAGATTTTTAGTAGGCAATGGTACTATATGGTATTTTATGGTACTTTCAGGTTTTGGTACTGGTACTTTTTGGTACTTTATGGTACTTTTCCGTGAAAACTGTACATTAGCTAGAAAAGAAATGGAATTATCTGTTACTATTTAGAACTTCTAAATTGCTGAATTGGGATTTTGTGGAAATATTTGGGACTCTTGTCAATACAGAATTGAGATTTTCTGGGATTAAATGGTATTTAAATAAATGAACTGGTTGGGATTATTTAGGATTTTGTGGAACCTGATCAATTGGGACTTTCTGGGATTAAATGGTATTTTCAGTACCAGAAAATACCATTTAATCCCATATGCCATTTAACATTCCATTTAATACCAAATAATCCCAACGTTGGGATTTATTGGGATTAAGTGGTTATCCCAGAAAGTACCATTAAAGTGAGTTCCAGAAAGTTCTAGAACAGTACCAATAAATCCCATTTCATTTTCGCAAGGGTAGAATGTTTCTGGTACAACTGTAAATGTTTGTTTCAAAGTTCTTCTGAAAAAGCTTAAGGCAGAGATGCTTTTAACTTTAAAAGAGACACATTTCTAACAGTTCTAAAGGTTTTTTTTCTGGAACTATTCTAGAACAGTTCTGAAACAATTCTAGAATGTTTCTGGTACAACTGTAAATGTTTGTTTCAAAGTTCTTCTGAAAAAGCTTAAGGCAGAGATGCTTTTAACTTTAAAAGAGACACATTTCTAACAGTTCTAAAGGTTTTTTTCTGGAACTATTCTAGAACAGTTCTGAAACAATTCTAGAATGTTTTTGGAACAACAGTAAACATTTGTCTCAAAGTTCTTCTGAAAAAGCTTAAGGCAGAGATGCTTTTAACTTAAAATGAGACAAATTTCTTACAGTTCTTAAGGCTTGTTCTGAAACTATTCTAGAACAGTTCTGAAACAATTCTAGATGTTTCTGGAACAATTGTAAATTTTTGTCTCAAAGCTTAAGGCAGAAATGCTTTTTACATTAAATGAGACTTTCTAACAGTTCTTAAGGTTTGTTCTGGAACTATTCTAGAATGTTCTCAATTAGTTCTAGAATTTTTCTGGAACATCTGTATTTTTTTTTCTCAAAGTTCTTCTGAAAGAGCTTAGGCAGAGATGTTTTTAACTTTAAATGAGACAAATTTCTAACAGTTCTAAAGGTTTATTCTGGAACAATTCTAGAACAGTTCTGAAACAATTCTAGCATGTTTCTGGAATAACTGTTCTAGAATTATTCCAGAACAGTTCTAAAAAGTTTGTTCCAATACATTTTCTAGAAATGTTCTAGAATGCCATGCTTGACCCAAGGATATGTTGCTATGACCTCATAAAGAGCAGATGTAGAATATGGTCCAAAACCTGTTCTATGTATGTTCTAATGTTCTATTTATGAACATATTTTGCAGAACTAAGTGGTTCTAAATGAGTTCTAAATATGTTCTAGAACTACATACATTTAGAATATTTCTGTAACTTACTAAATTAAAATTGTCCTTGAAATTAGTTCTAGAAGTATTCTTGACCATTATTAGAATACTTTCAGAACTAAGCCATGTTCTGCAAATTGTCTGGATTTATTCTAGAAAATTGTTCCGGAACATTTGTTCAAGAACATGAATAAAGAATAGTTCTAGAACTGTTCTGGATGTTCTAGAACTGTTTCAGAACTGTTTCAATGTCTAGAAAAAATTATTTCCGCAGAGCAGTTGCTGTTGACTGGCACTTATTACTGTAGCAAATGATTTTTTTTTATGAAAACTTCAGGTAAAATGTATAATGAAGTGTTTACTGTCCCGCCACTAGCCAAGAGTGACAATGGCGTAATCTTTTGTTTACAATTATTTAGTAAAACATTAACTTGTACACCCCAATTGCGCTAACGTGAATCAATAGGTCACTTGTGTATATATATACACAAGTGATCTATCGATCATAAAGCCCTGATAACTCTGTAAACAAAACATGACGTCACTGTGTCACTCTTGGCTGGTAAGACATACATTTGAATACAGTATTCAATTCAATAAGTGCACACAGTAACTGCAGTATATTCTATGGGTTGTTTACACTTTTAGGAGCTTCTGACGTATAATTGCAATTTTATTTTCAATATAGTTTCAACCTGTGGATGAAAAATAGTTTTTATCCTGACCCATGAGGTTATAAAACTTTTTTATGCTCAACTCAACTGAGCACGGAATTTCAACTGCTCATAAATTCTAAAATACTGACAAATAAAGAAGTGTCTTGCTTTACATTCTCTCAGTCGTTGTGTGTATTATGCTTATAAATGTTAAAATGCCAACAATTGTTGACATTTTAACATTTATGAGCAGGATCAATTTTGTGCTCAGCTGAGTTGAGAATGAAAATAGTTTTATAACCTTGGGGCCTGGTCATTTGGCTTAATTTTTTTCTATGCTGTTTTCTAGATAGGGTATAGAATTAAAAAAAAAATATGCACACAGTTTGCTTATAAGGTTGAATATGGTAATATTCATTTATCCTCAGAATAACCAAATATTCCTATTTTGCCCTATATTTGTAGTGCTGACTATGCAGCAGCTTCAATAATTTTCCCTTTTATTTAATTTGACATTAAAGGTATAAAAAGATGAGAACATCATTAATGCATGCGCGGATCCAGTGGGGGGTGTCCGAACCCCTCTGGAAAATCAAAATGGTATCTGTTTCCTTAGGTCTGTGCATCTCTTTGTGAAATATATTGATGACATCAAAGAAGTTTTCAGGACTACCAGACCTCCAGACAAGATTGCATACTGGAAAATTATTTTTCTTATTTCTCAGCTAAAACATATGTTGTGGGTACTCAAAAGAACCGTCTCAATGAGACGGTTCTTTTGAGCACCCAAAACACATGTTTTAATTGATGGGTAAGGAAATAAATACAATTTTAGGTGCACAAACTAACCTTATCTGGACCTATGGACTCACCTGGATCCCCGCATGCACTGCAACAACATGCAGCAAACATCAGGCATGTTTCACAGTAATGATTATCTAAGATTTTTAGTGAATAATATCCTGCAAGGCTTTTACAAATTCTGAAACAATTATGTATTTTAATGACAGGGAAGATATTGTGCAATCAAACAATTTATAGTGACATTGAAGGAGCGTAAAGTCTTAAGGCATCAATTTTGCAAACCGTTCAAGTCTAATCATTTTAATTGGTTAACTAGAACGCTCAGTCGACGGGGCGCCATCGCAAATCGCCACGCTAAAATTTTTAGTACCCTCAGCACCGCCCTGGGGCGACAGAATGAAAATTCCATTTGATACGTTTTTTCTATCTTTTATTTGTGAGATTGACTCACACAATACAAATTTTGGTATAAAAATCCTTGAAATTGACTTTGTAACTGAAATTTATATAATGATATTTGACCTTTTGACCTCACCCCAAGGTCACCAGTTTGAGGCTAGGGTGAAAATTTTACTTGCATTCTGTTCTACTCGTCATCCCTGTCAATTTGATATGCAACATGACCATGTTCGAAAAATGTTTTTTTTGACCCCCCTGGGCATCTCCAGCGCCCCCAAGTCCCACACCTGGGGCATGACCCAGGTGCTTGAACAAAAATCCTGTTAGATATATTTTATATCTTTTATTTGTGAGAACACACAAAGTTTGGCCTCACCGGCGTCACTGCGTTGTGGTCCTTGAGCAAGACACATTTATCCTAGCTTAGTACTGGTTAAACCCAGGAAGAACCGTCCCGCATAACTGAAAGATTGTTGAGTGGACGTAAAGAATCAAATCAAACAAACAAAACACAAAGTTTGGTATAAAAATCTTTGAAATTGACTTTAATTGTTATTGAAATTTAATGATATTGGACCTTTTGACATCAGTCCACGGGGCCCCGGGGGGCAGGCTAAAAAAAAGTGCTGTTGCACACCCCATTCATGTGAGTAACTCACACACCAAATTCGATTGGATTTTGACCAATGGTTTAGGAAGAGATAGCATATCAGACAGAAGGACATATGGACAGAGGCGATAACAATATCCCCTTCGCTTTTTAAAAAGGCATGGGGAGATAATAAGAGAAAAAGTAACAAGTCATGAACAAAATCAGCCAGAAATGTCAGTTTAGTTAATTTGACTGCAGTTTAACTGATACATTGTTCCCTTTAGTTTGAACTGGCAATCATTTTAAAACAAAGAAAAATGAAAAGAAGATGATGGCACTTTGTGGTGGGAAGATGTGTGAATTATTCTTAGAAGGTTGTCCACTTGGGAGCAGAGTTAGAATTTAATTCACTGAGAATTTGCTTCACCAGAATATAAATAAATACTGCTTGATTGTACATGTACAGAATGTTAACTATTTTCTCAAACTTCATTGATTCCTAGCATGGCAGTTGCTTATGTTGGCCTATTTTAACCCTTGTATTCTTGAAAATGTTGTCTGCTTTTTACATCTGCATATATTCAAGTGCACTTCAGACTAGATTTTATCATGGAAGCAAGCACTACGATTCCAGATCTGACTGCTCCCTGCGGTCCATATTGTTTGCAATATAGACTTCCTAAGAACATAGGCAGAAGAAAGAGCAGACAACAAAAGGTATGACTGTTGGAAAGGGGTTATTTACCTTTGTTATATGACTGGAGAGAATCCTGTCTCCTGATTGGCTTAATCTCTATGTCTACCTGGAAATTGGTCTAAACCGGTCCACAAGTCAATATTGCATGAAAACCAGCTCCAACTAGTTTCCAGAAGTTAATATTTTTGACACTTCTGCAATATTACCCTCTAGAGAGCTAAAAATAGCATGATGAGTGTGAAACTAGCATGTGCTGCATGAAATTGACATGATTTGCTGTTTCACCTCCTAACAGGTAAATTATAGACTTTCATTAATTTTTACAACAGTTTTGTTTTGTTTTGTTTGCTTATTTATCTTTGTTTGAATAAACAAACTGTAAAAACAGTTTTATGATAACATATTATATTCCCCATTAAGAGATTTAATATACATTTGAAAATGCAAAATACTAAATTATAATATTTTAATAAAAGTTGCTAAAACTTGTGAGAAAGTCCTTAGATGTCTTAGATAGAAGGTTGAACATGTCTGAAACAAAAAAAGTGAAAGTAGCAAAATTTCATCCTTAAATGAAAAGTCATATAACATAACAGTTATTGGCTTCAATTTCGGTAGACATAAGGATTTATCTACCCTTAAAAGTGATATTCACCTCGGCCTAGCGGCCTCGGTGAATTATCACTTTTTCGGGTAGATAAATCCTTATGTCTACCTCATTGAAGTCAATAATTGTATATTATAGTATTTTAACTCTTGTTATACTGAACCCTGAATTGTCCCTTGACCTTCTTCATTCTTGCAGCTTACAACTGAAGGACAAACATAAAATCTTGGATGAATTTGAAATTCGGTCACTATGGAGTTAGCTGGCTTTCGGGTCTGGAAAAATTCCCATAAACTTCCCTATAGACTTATAATTGGAGAAATGTAATGACACTCGTAATCACACTGAGCTCAGTAGGTATATATAGCCAGCGTGACTGCAGATCCAGGGGTCACGAGCTTGATCTCGGCCCGGTCCAATACTTTTGCGGAGATAGATTATGAAATAATATCTATGGTCATTCTCCTCCTTCCCCTGATTCAAGAAGGGTAGCGAAAGTATGTGCACCAATTAAGTACTGGTTAATTCTGCTAGTCAAGCTTGCCCAGGAAAAAGTGTGATAATTAGGTGACCTGCCCGTCTGGACATGACCATAGCTGTTGACTGGGACGCAAAACATCAAACCAGCTCCATCATTTTTTATTTGATCTTCATTCTTATACAAGAACGTGCAGGGAGCGCAGTGGCTCAGTGGTAGAGTGCTTGACTCGAGACCGAAGGGCCGCGGGTTCAAGCCTCACCGGCGTCACTGCGTTGTGGTCCTTGAGCAAGACACATTTATCCTAGCTTAGTACTGGTTCAACCCAGGAAGACCCGTCCCGCATAACTGAAAGATTGTTGAGTGGACGTAAAGAATCAAATAAACAAACAAACAAACAATACAAGAATGTGCATAAAAAGTTGGATGAATTTGAATTTCGACCAGATTGGACCACCGACAATAGAGTGCACTAGCTTTAGCTGCCCTTGAGCATCTAAAAAAGACCCCCATGGACTTTTAATTGGGAATATGTTGTCCTCTGACAAGTCATGCTCATGTTTTCTCTTTTTGGCTTAGACCATCTAATACAGTAAACTATTGAGCATTTTAAATTATAGGAGCCGCGGCATGAGATTTCCAACAATGTGGCATTTTGACAAGTGTAGACTCGGACTAGCCTCTGTAACCTCCTTTTAAGCTTAGAAACTCCAAATGGTGTTCAACTGGGCCGCGTAGCACAGTCGGTAACGTGTCTGGCTACAGATGCGAGTCTGACTGCAGATCCAGGGGTCGCGAGTTCGATCCCGGCCCGGTCCCATACTTTTGTGGAGATTGATCATGAAATAATTTCTACGGTCATTCTCCTCCCTTCCGCTGAATCATTCAAGAAGGGTTGTTGTCAGTTACAAGCGAAAGTATGTGTACGAAGTACTGGTTAACTGCTTGTTCAAGCTTGCCCAGGAAAAAGTGTGGTTAGGTGAACTGACTGTCCCGCAATGACCATAGCTGTTGACTTGGGGCGTAAAACAACAACAACAACAACAAATGGTGTTCAGACAGTAGATTAACAATCATAGAATACTCAAGCGACTAGCAAAGGCTCTGACCAGACTGCACTTATGCGCAGGTTGATCTGAGGCTTTGCTGGTCGCACAAAATTACCACATTGTTGGAAATCTTATGTCGCGGCTCAAATACATTGTCTCAAAACATTATGCTGGCTCTCTGGTAAGCAATCATTGCACATTTGGCTACTTGTTTAACAACTGAGTATGTTCTCTATCAAAAGCTTCCCTTTTAAGTAGATTAAATTTTCATCAAAGATGAAAGACCCCATTCAAAGAAAGTTGTGGATAAATAAGCAAGTTAAGTTGTAATAAAATGGAGGCAAGCAACCTCTGGTAATTAAATGGATGATGTTAAAACTATTTCCATGTTTCTCTTGTCTTTATGTTCATTGCTGGTACTTTTAATGCCAGTTGGAAGACTTCAGCATTTGAACTGTGGCTTGTTTGTTGTATATACAATATACCATGTTTGACATAATAAATTATTGTGTCAAATATAAGGTACTTTAATAAGCAAAGATACCGGGCCACGTAGCGCAGTCGCTAATGTGTCTGACTACAGATGCGCGTCTGACTGTAGGTCCAGGGGTCGCGAGTTCGACCCCGGCCAGGTCCCATACTTTCGTGTAGATTGATCATGAAATAATTTTTACGATCATTCTCCTATCTTCCGCTTATTCATTCAAGAAGGGTTGTTGTCAGTTACAAGGGAAAGTATGTGCACGAATTACTGGTTAACGGTTTGTTCAAGCTTGCCGAGGAAAAAGTGTGATTAGGTGAACTGACCCTTCCCCCATGACCATGCATAGCTGTTGACTGGGATGTAAAGCAACAAAACAAACAAAATTAATAAGCAAGGGCAATTAGTTGTGTGCAAATGGCATTTATTAAATGAATGCAATGTGCACACAACTAATTGCCCTTGCTTTTGTTTGAGTTGATTCTTTACATCCCAGTCAAGAACTTTTCAGTCATGTTGGGCCATTTTCCTGGGTTGAACCAGTACTAATATTGCAATGAAGATAAAGTGTCTTGCCCAAGGACACAACACCATGCTGCCAGTGGGAATCGAACCCACAACTCCTTAATCATGAATCAGAAACTCAACCAATTTCATGAGCTCATGATGGTGCTACCCTAACCTGCCTTTGCAGGAGCGAGTGAGCTTAAGTAGTATTCTGATGCCAGGAATCGAACCCACAAATCCTTAGTCATGAATCAGAAACTCTACCAACTGCATGAGCTATAGTGCTACCCAAACCTGCCTTTGCAGGAGCTAGTGAGCTTAAGTGGTATTCTGATGCCATAAACCCAAGTCTCTAATGAAAGCCCACCGCTTTTTCTCAATATGAGGCTGACCTAATTCTAATGAGCACACACATTTTATATTTTCATACAAAAATAAGCAAAATAGAAACATATATAAAACACCGTCTCTCCTAGGGCTAATAGTCATTGCAATTAAAGAGTCATTAGTTACAATGAAGTAGTCTTGCCCTTGGGAAGGCTGATTATAAAGGTTCATTCCAAGAGGGACACCCATATTACTTTTTATCTTTGAAAATATTGGAAATGGTTCTATTATCATCACAGTTCAATTTAATGGAGACCTCCCAAGCTGTGGACATTTTTCATTTTCAATTTGATAATTAACCAACCCCTACATGTGTACTTTGGCAAACAGTGAAGACTGCACATTTCATCAGGGTCTTCACTTTTTTAGCAAAATAAAATTGTCTCTTCAGAGAAAGAAAAATATTTTTTTTTAGAAATTATAACATGACCCCTCAATATATACAATGGACTTGCTTGACTCAACTGTATCAATCTTTAAGAAAATTCTATTGGTCCTTAAAAGGTTAAGTTTACCTGTACCTGTATTTGGATGGGCCAAAGAGGTCACAGGTTAGAGTCGCGGGTAATAAAAATTAAGAGATAGAATAATGCCGTAGCCAGAGCGCTGAAAAAAGTTATGCACATCATAGGGAGACTACTGGATCAAGCAATGATTCTCTTAAATTGCATCCCTTTTCAAATGGGAACCTCTCTTAAAGGAAAGAATTTGCTCCCTTTATGAGCAGTGCCTTATAGTATGGAAAATCACTTTTATCACATAAAGTGACTTCCCTTGAATGTAACTTTTTTTTATTATACACATGCATAGCCTGCATAATGGGTGCAACGCCAATGCAGAAGTTAAAATTCTCAGGCAGTGAGTATCGGGATGGATTAAAATCAAGGACGTAGTTTAATGGCCCTGCCAATTAGGAATAATGAATATGTTTTCATGTATCTAAAAAGTTGTTGGGTCAGGAATCATAGTACAATTACGGTTCGTTCCTTTATAACATGGAATTCATTTAATCAGTTTTGATAGTCTTCTCTGGAAGCCCATAAATGGATGGAAGCCCATGAATGGGTACATGTGACAAAAAGTGTAGACTTAATCTAAGCAAGTTTTTAATTACAAATGCTTAAAGTGCCAATCACAACAAAAGTCGTCTGCTTTTCTCGCCTGCTGAAATGTTTAAGAAGCCTCTATGACAAACAGTGTGGACCCAGATCAGACTGCTCCTATAGGAGCAGTCTGTTCTGGGTCCACACTGTTTGCTTCTATATTTAATTTGTCAGTAATGTTAGGCATTTATTTGCAGCAGACGACTTCAGCAGGCGTCATTTTCAGATGCATTTTTTCTTGGCGCTTTAAGGGTTAAGGTTCATTCCTTTATAACATAGAATTCATTTAATAAGTTTTTAATAGTCTTCTCTGGAAGCCCATAAATGTATGGAAGCCCATGAATGGGTACACACTGTGACAAAAAGTGTAGACTTAATTTAAGCAAGTTATTAATTACATATGCAAAACCTGGAGCAGTGAACGGTGATGGAGTACTGGTTCCCGGGCTTCTATAATTCTTGTAATGGACGCATGGATACATGTGTGAATGATAGAGGAGTTCTTATACTTCAAAATGTGACTTGGAATAATAGCATGATGATGCCGTTGTGCAAAAATCATAAAAAAGACATTTCTCATACTTGCCATAAAAGTGCCTTAAGTTTTCATGAGCCGCCAAAACAGACAATATTTGACTATTTTTGGGAGCAGTTTCATTCCCCTAAGCCATTCAAAAGGGAGGAGAGAGGCAGCTGTCAGGGATCTCAATCAAGAGTTGTCAGACAACCATCTTATGGAATACATCTCGGGTGCTTTGATGTGTACATGTAGGTATATAAAGTAGCTTTGAATGTTATGCCCAGGTCACACATTCACGGATCACCTCGCCGGTTCTACTACAGATTACATCTCACGGATGTCCCCGGAAATGCCAATTTCCGTAGTCCGATACAGATGCACTATATACGTATGATTAAGTACTACTACGTATGATTAGAGATGCAATACGGAAAGCTACGGACATATACTTGAATGTACATCTGTGGCTTATCCTTTGTCCAGTCCGTGAATGTGTGACCTGGGCATTATATGCACTGATTGGGAGAGCGGCAATAGTGATAACTTTCAACGTCCACATGAATCTTCGGTCACACAATTTTTTGTCTGTATGTTATATTTACATTGTACATTTTTTATAGTTGAAGAAGACTATTAAAATGGGTTTGTCCGTCTGTCAGTTACAGTGTCTATCCATTGATGCAATGAGTGGGTACTTTGTGAGCTCAACTCCTTTTAGTTTTATTCCAATCTCTTTGAAATTTTTCAGGCGTTAAATTCTTCATGGTATGAGGATGTACATGTGGTTTGGGTAGTTTTGCAAGAACCCAGGCTAATTAAATTTAAGCCTACTTGTATATCAGAAACTGACAGCTAATTAGCCATGAGCTTGAACCAGCTGTTGAGAGACAATAATCTTAGAAGGAATGTGACCGAACTGGGGTTAAACTAGCAACTCCTCTACTGCAGTCCATAGGAGTCAGATTTTAATTACTACTCTTTGACTGAGCTATAAGGTCCATTAGCATTGAAATGGCTGAACAAACTAATAAAGGCTTGCTGCCTGGGTCAGGCCTCTCCTTAAGAGTTTTTAATTTAAAATTATTTTTCTTATTTCTCAACCCAAACATAATTGAGCCGCGACATGAGATTTCCAACAATGTGGTATGTGCGACCAACAAAGCCTCTGATCAGCCTGCGCATATGCGCAGTCTGATCAGTGCCTCTGCTTGTCACTTGAATATTCTATGAGCATTAAGCTACTGACTGAACATCATTTGGAATTACTAAGCTTAAAAGGTGGATGCACAGGCTCGTCTGCGTCTACCCTTGTCAAAATGCCACATTTTTGGAAATCACGTGTCACGGCCCAATTTTGTTGATGATAGTGATGATGATGAGACAGTTCAAAATTTGAGCACTCAAAACATATGTTAATTCTGATATGTAAGAAAATATTTACAATTTTGAGTTTACTAAAATTGAGTTTATCCTGACCAATACTACTGCCCTGCCAGCCAAGAGTTACAGTGACGTCATGTTTGTTTACACAGCTTTCAGGGACTGTGAATCAATAGAACACTTATGTATGAATCCTATCTGCAGGATAGGATTCATAGACCAGTGATCTATTGATTCGCATTAGCTTCAGTAGAGTGTACAAGTAAATGTTTTACTTAATAATTGTAAACAAAACACGATGTCACTGTCACTTTTGGCTGGCAGGACAGTAGGTTCTTGCTTTTTCACTTATACAAGAATGAGCTTCTAATATTTGCTAGTGCTGATAATCGGATAAAAGCTGGAAAATGGTTTTGCAAGTGTTTGACAAGCACATGACTTGGTCTGGTTTGTTTTAACTGCCCATGGGGACAGACAGATTAAGATGTACAAAGGTGGAATTAGATTAGTGACAGAATTTGATGGCCTAATTCAAATGGATTGTCTTCTATGGCTGGCTTATTGACAGCTAGATATCTATAATTGTTTTTCTCTTGACCAGCAGCTGCTCAAGTATCCTGGATGCCTCTGCCAGAAAACTTGTATTTGGGTTTCTGAACAATATGGGCCTGGACGCGAGATAACCTGTCTTTGGGGTGTTGCGAATAACACAGACGCAGACCAGCCCGCCCATCCGTGCAGTCTGATCAGCGCCTTTGCTATTCCTTTTTGGAAAGTACCATATGCAAACTTGATACACGTGAAATTTCAATTTTCTAGCTAGTCTCTGTAGCTGAGGAGACTGGTTTGAAACTCGCTTTGTCAGAAACCCCGAAGACTGGTTCTCAAGGCCAATATAACGAAGACTCAAACCAGTCTGCTTAGCCACAGAGACTAGCTAGAATGTTGAAACTTTTCATGTAGGAGGTTTAGCTGAGTGTCCTAATTAACTTTCCAGAGAGAGAATAGCAAAAGCTTGGATCATCATCATCATCATCATCATCATCATCATCATCATCATCATCATCATCATCATCACTATCATCATGATGATACTCTTCTTCAACATCAACATCGCTATCACCATCAACATCCTCATCATCATCATTATCATCTTCATCATCATCATCACATACTATCATCATCATAATCATCACCACCATCACGAGCATCATCATCATCTTCATCATTATCATCATCATCATTGATAGCAGGAGCAGGTATTTCAATAATACTTCCCCTAAATGCACTCTGTTACCTTTTTTATCAAAAGGCATGATAGCAACATATTCATGCAGTGATACTGTTCATGCAATATAGCTTTGACCTTTTTTGTTGATCATGAAATTACATTGGCAGTTTTATTTATTTAATTAGAAGTTATTTATGTTGGTGTTCTTAGTCTGAGGGGAGCAGAAGCTCATTAGTTCATCTGCCATGAATTAAAAATGGATGACTTTAGTGTCTAGTCTATGATTAAGAGCTTTCTATTCTCTTAATGTTCCACTGAAGTGCAGGAAATCTGTAGACTTGAGACCCAGGGTCCAGCCACTCATAGAACAGAATAGAACTAGACTTCAGTTGATTAGACACCACCACAAATTACCCACTTTTATCTTACTTAAAAGGAGGAGATGCATTTACAAGAAAATACATTCTTTGACCTATGGGTCAAGGTTACACAAAACGTTGCCCAGTAGTATCCTCTACATCATGTGACCTTATAATGCACCTGCAAAGTTGAAGTTGCTACGTCCAACAGTTTAGGAGATGCATTTACAAGAAGATAAATTATTTGACCTTTGACCTTGGGGTCAAGGTCACATAATTGATGTCACATGCTTTTATAATGTATCATCTGCTGATTTTTTCAAAATCTATTTTTTCAAAAAATTCATTCAGAAATACCATCAGGTATACCTATATCAGGTATTCATTCAGGAATACCATCCGTACTCAGTCCCTTGCTCTTCATCATTGTGCTGGAGGCCTTGTCACGTGAGTTTCGGGCTGGTGTTCCCTGGGAGGACCTATATGCAGATGATCTTGTCATCATTGCTGACTCCCTAGAGGAATGTGTCAGGAGGCTCTTGATATGGAAAGAAGCCATTGAGAAGAAGGGATTGAGGGTAAATGCAGGAAAGACAAAGGTCATGATCTGTGGTACAGGCCTGGACCTCTTGCAGAGTTCAGGCGATTACCCATGCGCTGTCTGTTGTACAGGAGTATGCAACAACAGCATATACTGCAATGACTGCAAACTTTGGGTGCATAAGAAATGCAGTGGGCTACAATGACTGACACCAAATCCTGATTATAGGTGTGCACGGTGCATGGGAAATGCTCGCCCTATTGACAGCAGACCACAGAGTGAAGTCCAGGTCAGACCTGATAAGCTTGAGGTGGTAGCTTCCTTCTGCTACCTAGGTGACATGCTTTCTGCTGGTGGAGGCTGTGAAATGGCGATCACTACTCGTGTGAAAACCGCCTGGAAGAAGTTCAGGGAGCTACTACCAGTTCTCACATCCCGCCACCTCTCTTACAAGACCCGTGGCCATGTGTACAGCTCTTGCATGCGGAGCGCCATGCTCCATGCCAGTGAAACTTGGCCACTTACCAAGACGAACCTGCAGCGCTTGCAACGCAATGATAGGGCCATAATCAGACAGATCTGCAGTATCAAGCCAGAGGATGTGGCCAGAGTAAAGTCAAGCGAGCTTATTACTGGCAAAGCTTAAGCTTGAGGACCTCGACCTCATTTTGAGAGAGAGAAGGCTTCGCTGGTTTTGGCATGTGGCGCGTTCGAGTGGTGCAATCAGAACAGCATATGATATGCAGATTGACGGCAAGCGGGGGGGCAGGGAGGCCCAAGCAAACATGGAAGAAACTGACAGAGAAAGACTGCCGTGAGTGGAAGCTCACCACAGTTGACCCTCAAGAAAGGTCCTAAGCACCTGGAGATCAGGTGTGAGATCTGCTATGCGTGCAGCTAGCCAGTTACCTGGAAAGGGGCCCACTGTGGATGATGCCCCTGCACCTGCACGTTAATCAAAAATCCGATTATGATTATTATGATGAGAGTGTCAAACAGTTCAGATCCAGATCACTGATCTGGGGCTAAACTGTTTGCAAAGGTCGTCAGCAGATGACACAAGTAGGCAAAGTGTTAAGGGTTATACATTAGTGTTGTTGAGATATATGGGCCTTCCAACACTTTAAGCGAGGCTCAAACCAGTCTACTCAGCTACAGAGAAGCTACAAAATTGAAAATTTGCTTGTACATGATACTTTCCAATCAGAATATAACAAAGATGGTCTGTGCCTTTGTTGTTCGCAAACACTGAAGACGGGTTTTCTCGCATGGAGGCCCATATTGGATTGACTATCCCATCTTTAATTCATTGATGAGTCCTATTTATTTGTCAGAATGTTCTTCATAATGATGTAAAAGATTGTACGGTAAAACCTATGTAAAATGGCCATCAAAAAGACCAAAAATTGGTTTTCAAGACCAATTATCGCTTAATGCAGGTCAAAAGTATTGCAGAATGCTCCCCTTGGAGCATTCTGCAATATTTTCGACCTTCATTAAGCTACCATCTGTCATTAAGATCCTTGTTTCGTCTATTTTTGAGTGGCCGTTTTACTGTATTCCATGATCGGCAAGGTTAAATAATTTTTTATTCCGAATTATAACCTTACAAGAAACAAGAATATTTGTTCTGAGGTTAACCCATATGTGCAGTTTGGAACCCAATCACTTAAAATTGTGTTACAATCCTAATGTGCAGTGGGAGACCAATTCACAGAAACACTTAATGCATCCCTATACCGTAAAATCTCTATTACAGGCCTGGGCGTCTATTAGAATCATTACCGTTCACTGAGATGAGGGTGGGTCTCTATTAGAGCTTCAAGTGCAATAAAAGTCTGTAGCTCCAATTTATCTGTAAGGGTCGCCATTTTGAGATGCTTAGTGTTGCGAAGTCCGTAGGTAGAAGACTATTGACATGATAAACGTTTTTTTTTTCGTACTAGGTATGATAAAACTATGCACTGTTCAGGGCATAACACAGTAGGGGGTTCACAACACGCTAACGAGAGTTGGTATTAAGTCCAGACAAAATGAAAGTAGGGTAAAAAACAATGTACCTTATTAAAAGGGACAATTCGTTGGAGGGGGACGACTAGAAATTCGCTGCTAATAACAGATTTTAGATGTTTCTGTATAACGTAGGACCAATTTTTTTTCATTATTTGTGAGTGATCCTTTAGAGGTTCCATTTTTAGGGAAATTTCCTTGAAAAATCTGCATTTTTGACGTCCAAACTGGGGAATGGGCCTCTAGTAAAGCATGGGCCTCTTATAGAGATTTTACGGTATTTTCAGACATCCTAATATTGACTAATTTTAAGCTTTCAATCAGTCCTGATCTGGGTCCAAACTGTTTACTCAGATTATCAGCAGATGACAAAAGAGTTATGGTAAACAAAAAAAAAGTTGATTGTCAGAGCTGGAATCACAATGTGATTTTTCAGAATAGCAAACAGGGAAGACCCTGATCAGACTGCTCCTTCAGTGTTGTGTGTCTAGGCATTTTGGCAGGCATTACTGATGGAAAGTTTGGAACATCTACCGAAAGCAATAAGTGTTTTTAGTGCAGCATAATACTCACAGAGCTTAAGGAAGCAGGCTGCGTAGCGCAGTCGGTAACGTGTCTGACTACAGATGCACGTCGAACTGCAATCCAGGGGTCACTTATTCGGTCCTGGCCCAGTCCCATACTATCGTGGAGATTGATCATGAAATAATTCTTACGGTCATTATCCTCCCTTCTGCTGATTCATTCAAGAATTTAATGGTTGTTGTCAGTTACAAGCGAAATTATGTGCACAAAATACTGGTTAACAGCTTGTTCAAGATTTCCCAGGAAAAAGTGTGACCATAGCTGTTGACTCAGGGAGGTAAATCAACAAAACAAACAAACAAAACTGTGCTCAAGAAAATTTAATGAATTCAAAGAGACAAGAAATATGATGCTTCAATCACTTTTGTTTGCATTTTCCATTGGCAATTAATGGTTAAAAGCATTGACATTCTGCATGCTTTTCTAAGTGCTTTACATTCTCAAATTTTAAGCCATATCCAGTGTCACATATTCTTGATTTAAATGGTATACATGCTCATTTCATTACAAAACAGTCTGCCCCACAATTTTTTGAAATGCTCAGTTAGCTCTATGATGCAAATTCAGGGTACTGAACAATTTAAAAAATGGGAGGACGTTTGAGATTTGTTAACAGTGCTTTCCCATATAGCATACACGGCAGAAGATGAAGATTTACAACCTAAGTATTATCAATAAGCACCATATCCAGATAAGAGTGTGTGATTTAAAATAAAAATTCATTCTATTATTTCTCTATCAAAACATATGTTGTGGGTACTCAAAAGAACCGTCTCAATGAGACGGTTCTTTTGAGCACCCATTAAACATACGTTTAAACCAATGGGTAAGAAAATAATCACAATTTTACGCATAAAAAGTTTGCTTATCCAGACCTATGCCATTTGGTGTTTTTCAGTGCCAAGGAGACACATCAGATTGCTGAAGCAGCACAGGAGAAGAACGCTCGACTCCGAGAGGCGTTTGGTCTGGGAGAGTACTACGTTGATGGCAGCGCCTTTGACCCCGATAGGAAGGCTAAAGAAGAGGCAGCCAAGGCACTAGCTATGGCACAGAAAAAATACAGGTTAGTAAGATTACTTTTTGTCCATGTAGCACATGCCACACGCCCGCCTTTATTTAGATAAATGTCTAAGGAAAGGCTGTTTCAATGCATTTGTTTACTTGCTCATTCATAAATTCTGCAACATAAATTAATCTAAGCATTCACCATAGAAGCCAGCTTTATTACTCAGTGACCATAAGTTGCTCCATGGCATTAAGTTACATTCTAATGCACTTGAGTTTGTAACGCGACGTCTGATTGCATAATATCAAAAATTTGTGACAGTATATCATGCGATATAGTTTGACGTCATTAATTGCGCCACAGTTCATTGGATGACGTGCGGCTTGTAACACTCCAATTTGAGCTCAAACTGCAGAAGTGCATTAGAATGGGGATAACCATATTCTGAATTTTCATTTGAGGAGGTATATCGTCGGATATACGTTCGGAAATCACGTTTTTACGGCTCCATTCGCACGTCACAATAAAACTAAATTTCCGACCGTATATCCGATGATATACCTCCCCAATTGAAAATTTTGAATACAGTTATCCCCTAATTTGTATAAAGTGAATAAGTTACTCATCAGTGACTTTAAATTAATCAGTGATCATAAGCTACACTGTGACCAAGCAACAACCCATCACCATAAACCGGGCACCTACTGCGCCAGACTTGCAGCGGCTTCGCCGGAACGACAGATCAATGGTCCGCTGGATCTGCGGAGTCAGAGGTGATGACGAAGTGTGCGCGGACACGCTCTGTGCAATGTTAGGAGTGCAGGAGGTGACAGCAGCTCTCCGCACTAGGTGTTTGAGATGGTATGGACATGTTGCACGCTCCTCTTCATGCATAAACTCCATCACAAGTATGACGATTCCTAGCGCCAGAAGAAGAGGGAGACCTAAAAAGACCTGGTCTGAGTGTGTTAGGGCTGACATGAAAATGTGCAGCCTTGGCAGCATCAATCCACTGAACAGAGAGGCGTGGGGATTGGGTGTTAGACACTCTAGCCACCTGCTGCCTACCAAAGTACCTGGGACAGCCGCAGCAGTTGAAAAATAAACTCAGGATCAAGTCAAGTGAGGTCATAAGTTTCTTAGTGACTAGAAGTTATAGGAGCAGTCTGATCTGGCTCCATATTGTTTGCATAATAAAGGCTACCTAAGAACATAAGCAGACAAGAGGAGCAGACAACAAAAGTCGTGACCGGCGGGCTCAGGATTAATGAGTGATGCAACAAATGCCACATTTCTCATGCTCCCTAGCACCAGCCTGAGTTTTATTCTGCTTTTTGCAAGAATATAAAAGAGTACAGTAAAACCTGTGTAAAACGGCCACTCTCAAAAAGATCGAAAATTGGTTTTCAAGATTAATCATCGCTTAATGCAGGTCGAAAGTATTGCAGGATGCTCCAAGAGGAGCATTCTGCAATATTTTCGACCTTCATTAAGCTACCATTTGTCATTAAGATCTTTATTTTTTCTATTTTTGAGTGGCTGTTTTACACAGGTTTTACTGTAGTCCAAAAATACTTGAGGATGAAACATATAGCAATACTTTAATCTTATGGGCAAATGATTTGTCAAACAAGTACCGTAACTAACTTTGAATATGATATGTGAGAATTACAAAAACAGTGCAAGTAGGAGCCCCCGTGGTGTAGTGTAGTGAGTAAACCACTGGCTGATACCCAGGGGTCCTGAGTTTGATCCCCGGCTCCTTCAGTCTGTCTAGTGAGACTCTAAACTGTGGCCCCGTCTCCATATCACCTTAGTTGTTGTTTGGGCGTTAAACACAATATCATTCATTTTGACATTGCTAGTCAACTTTTGGCTGTAATACCAAGTGAAAATGTCGCAATGATGCATGAAATTGAGGTCATGTTTAAAAATGTTTATACATTTATTCAGATCTTGGTTGTTTTGAGACACTTTGCATCATAAAGGTTATATTAAATGCATAAATGCAAAAAAAGCTGTGTGATGCATAGCTTCTCAAAATTACACAAATTGGAATTTATTCTGACAGTTACATGAGACTGCATGAAATGACCTCTTTTCCATATGCAGTGTCACCAAACCACGTGGTGTGTGACGTAAATTTTTGGTACCACCGGCAGCTAAATCATCAACAAGAAGCATCGCCTCGGAACTTCAATCAATCGTAAGTATTTTATTTTCCAGCCGATTTCAACGACATATAGCCTATTCTAAGGGGAAAAGTGAGTTCTTTACAACGGTGTTAATGGATTTGTCACCAGATTAATACTTTAGGCCTGAAAACGAGGCAAATGTCCAGAAAATGTGAAAAACACCGTGCAACCACGGCAAGCCAGTCCCAAATATTTTCTGGACATTTGCCTCGTTTTCAGGCCTAAAGTATTAATCTGGTGACAAATCCATTAACACCGTTGTAAAGAACTCACTTTTCCCCTTAGAATAGGCTATATGTCGTTGAAATCGGCTGGAAAATAAAATACTTACGATTGATTGAAGTTCCGAGGCGATGCTTCTTGTTGATGATTTAGCTGCCGGTGGTACCAAAAATTTACGTCACACACCACGTGGTTTGGTGACACTGATATGGGCCTCATCGCTAGAAAACCTGTCTTCAGGGTTTCTGACAAAGTCAGTTTCAAACCAGTATCCTCAGCTACAGAGACTAGCTAGAAAATTGAAAGTTCACCTGAAGCGAGTTTACATATGATACTTTTCAAAAAGCGAATAACAAAGGAGCTGATCAGACTGCGCAGATGCGCAGGCTGGTCTGCGCCTTTGTTGTTCGCAAACCCCCCGAAGACAGGTTTTCTGGCGTCGAGGCCCATATAAGATTGGCATGTCGGCATTCATTTTTGGCCAAAAATTAGCTTTAAGACTTGCAACTCTTACATTGGTCCTTTTAAGATATAAATTCAATATTTGGTCTGTTAATGGAATCATAAACACTTCCAGTCTCTTGCAAAGTAATTGAAGCCCGAAGGGTTTCATGTTAACTTGGCAAGAAACCCAAAGTTCATTGGGAGCGCAGTGGCTCAGTGGTAGAGACTGCTTGACTCGAGACCGAAGGGCCGCGGGTTCGAGCCTCACCGGCGTCACTGCGTTGTGGTCCTTGAGCAAGACACATTTATCCTAGCTTAGTACTGGTTCAACCCAGGAAGACCCGTGCCTATATAACTGAAAGATTGTTGATGGGACGTAAAGAATCAAATCAAACAAAGTGCTCATGACTCCATGAACAGACCAAACATTAAATTTATTACTTTTTTACATTTCATATTATCAGTCAAGTACAATTACATATCAATTTTCAATTTTCACCTACTTTGGCTGGTTTTCGGGATATTTTGAATTAAATCAGAGATAACATAGGTTTGTGAATAACCAAAACGCCAAATTTACACGCTTTACATAATGGCAATATGTGTTCAACGTCACAAACGTCTGTAAGCTAACAACTTTATTGGATGGACTTGACGTTGGTTCACCCAAATGGTGTGTATGTGATGGTGGCTTGAACCGATCTGTTCATGAAGGTATGAAGGAACATCTCAATTGTAAAGGTTCATTTAAAGACTCGCAGTGGAAATGTAAATATAATTGAGCCTCGACATGGGATTTCCAGCAATGTGGTATGTGCGACCAGCAAATCCTCAGATCAGCCTGCGCAAACGCACAGTCTGATCAGAGCCTTTGCTAGTCGCTTGAATATTCTATGAATATAAAGCTACTGACTAATTATCATTTGGAGTTTCTAAGCTTAAAAGGAGGCTGCACGTTCTTATCTGAGTCTATTCATGTCAGAATGACACATTGTTAGAAACAAATGTGGCGGCTCATTATGTAAATGCATATATCATCTTTAAAAAGACTTGTGATTTCTGTGTGTTTCAGTACAATACCCGATTCTGATAGCGGCTCAGACAGATCACCTTCACCTGCTCCTAAGAGAAAGAAAAAGTCAAAATCAAGGTATGGTCGTGTATAAGAGTTCTACTGGTTCCAACAATTTCTTAGGCTAAAGAACTTCTAGCAATAAGGAGAGCAATCTCCCTAAACGAGACCTACATTTTATTTTGTTGAAATAACGACTTGAGAAACTAGGCACATTCAACAAATATATATAGACGAGCCGTCGATGCACCATTGCCCCCGAATTTGTATATTTAAAACGGTGTTTCTTTAATGCATGTAATAACTCTACCTCTTATTGAACGAGAATTTATTTCGATCATCAACTGTGCGTGTTATTCAGTAACATACACAAGGGTAAACAGTCGTCCTATCACGCTATGTACAGTAAAACTATTTATACAGTTGATATACAATAAAAACAACCATCTTGCAAAGTGGTCTATGTTTGTCAGATATGTGATGTCTTCTTTCGCTTATACAACGCCTTTCCCCCCCTAGACCCAAGACGCCCTTTACATATGTTATATTTTTGTATAGCGACATTTAATTGTCCAAAGGGCATCTTGGGTCTAGGGGGGGAAAGCATCTAAAAACAAACTGAAAGACGCCAGTTTCATCTTTTCAATGACAAACGTCACAATTTAAAGTATATTTCGTACGCATGTGCAGAAGGAATACCGCAGAGTTTTGGAAATAAAGGGCACTTGTATCCTTAATATTTTAGAACTTTTACTTTTTGAAAACCTGCAAAGGATTTACTAAAACTCTCGTCTAAACGGCACCCAGTCTAAAGACGTAAAATTGGGGGTGGGAGTAGAAGGCGCAAGTTTTCACGTCTTTGTAAATGATGAATCGCTTTGAAACCTATTTTGATACTTTCTATGCATGTTTTACTTTTAAAAACATTAGGTCAATTTGAAAAGGATCATTGACGGTTTGGGCCTTATACCCCTATTTTTCTGATTCCCAGAACGCTGCTTTTGAGCTTCTAGTGTGGTGCATGTAGTATCAGTGCAACAGGTAAATCTAATGGCAAGAGCCAGCTAGCAAAATATTTTCAAAATTCCTACGCACTTGAGAGCTATGGTGGTTAGAAAGGGGAGGGGGTCTGAAATTTCATGAAAATAAAAAGTGCTTTAAAAAGTGATTTCTGCACGTTTTCTTGATTTATTTGGTAGGCATGGTGATATCTATTGAACATACCATATGCAGAGTATTAACTAATCACGGTAATTGATGAAATTGTTTTAAAAACAAAATATGTTTTGTAATAAAATGTTTTTGGGCAGATAATTTAGAAGCTACCTGTATATTTTGGACTACATGTATCGTAAATAATGCAAAACTGAAAGCTTAACAAAAGAAATAAATATTTTTGAAGGAATGAAAGTGTCCCACTTAGCATTGGAAAGTAAAACTGATTCTAACTAGGTCCTTTGAATATTACTTTTGCTTTGTTTAAAAGGCATAGCATTGTTGAATGTATTTAAAGTGTCCGAATATTTATGGTATACATATGCATGTATATCCCTATATCAGACAATATATTGAACACTAAAGTATTTACCTGTTGTAACTCTTTGCATGCCAGTGGATAATTTTGTCGTCTGCCAATAGCCTTTTGAAAACAGTTTGAACCCAGATGAAGACCAATAGAATGGGTCCAAACTGTTTGACACTCTGATGGTGGTCCTGGGTGGTTTATTTTTAAAAACTGAATTTTGAAGAAAGTCAGCAGACGAAAATAAAAACATGAACAATTCCCTAGCATGCAAATAGATAAGTACAGGACGTTTGCAAAATAATGTGTCTTTTAATAACAGTGAGATTTTTTCTTATGAAAAAATGCATAAAACCTTGCTAATTCTACTTTTAATCTTTTAGTACTTTATATTAAACGAGCACAGAATACAAAGCAATTTAGGAGGTTGGTTCTAGAGAACTTCATAACTGTCATTAATTTCTTATTTGGTAGAAAAGGCATTTTGTGGTCTTAGGCCCTGGGTTTTTTGGGCTGCTGAACATCTTTCCCCCCCGTGTGCCAGCAAGCCACTTCCATACAAAGTGTAAAATATGGTAACACATATGCAAGCAAAAGCTTTTGCTGGCACACGGGGGGGAATGATATTATAAAAAATGTTTTCGGATTCCTATATATCTTAATGTAAAACTGATTGTTCTACCCAAAATTTTACATCTTTGAAGCATTTAATATCGAAAACGGATTTCACAGCCATAAAGTACTCAGGTCAGGGTAGCATCAAGGCGAAGAAAGGGACGATTGACAAACTTTTATTTTTACTTAAAACCATAGGCATTTACCCATAGCAAGTGTCAATGATCCTTTAGGTTTTGTAATCATGTCAACAAGGGAAAATATACGCCTTATCGCTAGAGCATCTTTGTTACATTTAAACAAATAAGCTAGATCACTGATCAGACAGTGTTGACCATATATTCAGGGTTCTCACAAGCTCTGGAAATCATGGAAAACCTGGAAATCACTAAAAAAAGTTCCATGCATGAAAAAATCATAGAATTTGAAAAAACCTGAATAATCATGGAAAAATCATGGAATTGTGTGATATAATTTGATGAAACCACCAGTAGCCAGAAAACTAGCTGTCGGACACTTGAGTGTCCGACAGCTAGTTTTCTGGCTACTGGTGGTTTCAAGTTTTAATTATTTCCAAATGCATGCATGGTCTACAAGCATGCTGTTGTTGCTGCATTCCACATTTATGCTCACTGCTCAGCGTGATGAAGATGCTGCTAAAAGGGGAGGTTGGAGGCCGTGCATTAAATAGTCATGGAAATTACATTGTTGATCATGGAAAATCATGGAAAAATCATGGAATTGTGATTTTGATTTGCTGTGGGAACCCTTTGTATAACTCCTATTACGCCAGAGTTCTACTGGTTCCAACAATTTCTTAGGCTAAATTTGTTACATTTAGACAAATAGGCTTTAATACTGATCAGACAGTGTTAACCATATATTGCTCGTGCCGGATCAGTCTGATCAGGGTTGAGATGGTTTGCCATTCCAATCCTATAACATAGGTTTAGCGTAAAATTGTAAAAAATTTTCTTACCCATCAGTTTTAA
Source organism: Loripinus fragilis (assembly GCA_964019695.1). Taxonomy (NCBI): domain Eukaryota; kingdom Metazoa; phylum Mollusca; class Bivalvia; order Lucinida; family Lucinidae; genus Loripinus; species Loripinus fragilis. The sequence continues at coordinate 8,592,267 of OZ026525.1, forward strand.
CATATGTTTTGGGTGCTCAAAAGAACTGTCTCATTGAGACGGTTCTTTTAAATACCCACAACATATGTTTTGGTTGAGAAATAAGAAAATTATTTTTTTGGTACACACTCTTAACTAAAGTCCTGCTATAAGATTCAATCATGAGGTTGAGATGTTGAACATTTGTATCAGCAGATGACATTAGTAGGCAAAGAGTTAAAACTTAATATTGACACCTTGATACATGGGAGACATTAAGTGATAAAATCAAGGCCAGAATTTTTTTTATGAGTTGATTTACAAACCCTCCTACTGTAATTTTCCAGAAAGTAGAAACAAGGTTGCCAATCATGTGGTCAGCATGATTGGGTTCAGGGATTTCCTGAAGCAGTAAAATCGTTCATTACTTTCGTAATACTAAGTCAACTTTCATGTGGTAAAGTGCAAAAACCACCTCATATTTTCTGCACAAGACTGTATCAAAGTTTCTCCTGCATTTGTGTAGTTTCCCAGATTACCTCGAACAACTGAAGAAAAACGGAAAGTTCTCCACAATTGGGTACATACTTTAGTTGTTCGAGGTAATCTGGAAAACGGCAGTGAAACCAGGAAAAACGTTTACACAGTCTTATCAGAAAAATATGAGTTTTTTTTCACTTTTCCGCATGAAATTTGACTTATTTTGTTTGTTTTTGTTGCTTTACGTCCCATGTCAACAGCTATGGTCATTGCGGGACGGTCAGTTCACTTAACCACACTTTTTCCTGGGCAGGCTTGAGCAAGCGGTTAACCAGTAATTTGTGCACATACTTTTGCTTGTAACTGACAACAACCCTTCTTGAATAAATCAGCGGAAGCGAGGAGAATGACCGTAGAAATTATTTCATGATCAATCTCCACGAAAGTATGGTACCGGGCCGGGATCGAACTCGAGACCCCTGGATCTGCAGTCAGACACGCATCTGTAGCCAGACACGTTACCGACTGCGCTACGTGACTCAGTATAAAGAAAGTTATGAACAATTTTCCTTACCTGTGATGTCGGATTACTGGTTCGTAAAGTCTGTGAACCCAATCAAGCAGACCACGTGATTGTCCACCTTGAGAAAAAATAAAAGAATTTCTAAAAAAAAATTTTATTATCTGTTTTCTCTAAATATTATTTGTCAGTTGAAAAAAAAAATATATTTTTGAGGTTCTGTTTGTGTATTTATTGATACTGACACTATTAACAGTGATTGTACTATGCAGGAAAATTATGAAATACTTAAAGATTTAATACAGACTTTTGGTTTACTTTACTAGTTATACTGTTTTTTCTGGAGATACTAAAAAAAAAATCAAAAAAATCTGAAAATGAAAAACAAAACAAAACAAAACAAAAACAAAAAAACAGCTCTGAAAATGACCAGTCAACTGGTCATTTTCAGAGCTCCCTCCCCCCCTGACCCTAAATCTGAAAAACAAATCCCATAAATCAACTAATAAAAAAAAATCTGGCCTAACTAGGTGAAAATGACTTTGACATGATTCCCAAGAGACTCTGTATGAAAGAAAAGACAAGCGGGCAAGCTTGAAAGAAAAAGGTATCACATAGGGATAAGAAAATATTTACAATTTTACACTCAAATATAGGGACCACACATGTTTTTTCATGCATTAACTTTTGCCGGGTCCAGAGGAAGCTGAACACGAGGCCGATAGGCTCTGTTGGTAGAGTGTTAGACTGGGGATTGAAGAATTGCTAGTAAGTCTCACCACTGGCAGGGTCACTATGTCGTGTCCTTCAGCAAGACACTTTATCCGCTGCTTAGTACTGGTTCAACCCAGGGAGATCCATCCCAACATTACTGAAAGCTTGTTTTCTAGGATGCAAAGAATCAAAACAAACAAAAACACAGGCATTAGACTGTCTGCAAAAATAAATAACTTCAGGGACAGAAATATAACCACGTCAAGTTAAAATTCTAATTGGTGAGGTATGTGTAATGAAGCCATGTAAATCCTGATCAGACTGCTCCTTTAGGAGCCATATATAGTAAGCCAGATTTTTTTATGCCCCCAAAGGAACTTTGGGAGGCATATAGTAATCGCACTGTCCGTCCGTCCGTCAGTCCGTCCGTCCGTCCGTCCGTCAGTCCGTCCGTCCCGCTTTCGTGTCCGGTCCATATCTCCTATATTCTTTGAGGTAGGTATTCCAAATTTGGTGTGTGGATGCATCTTGGGATGGCGGAGTGTCGCGTACCATTTTCGGGTCACTGTGACCTTGACCTTGACCTCTGACCTAGTTTTTAGAATAATCGTGTCCGGAGCATATCTCTTATATTATTTGAGATAGGAATCTCAAATTTGGTGTGTGGATGCATCTTGGGATGAGGAAGTGTCGCGTAACATAATTGGGTCACTGTGACCTTGAACTTGACCTCTGACCTAGTTTCTAGAAAATGCATTGAGTCTGGTGCATATCTCCTATATTCTTTGAGGTAGGAATTCCAAATTTGGTGTGTGGATACATCTTGGAATGACGGAGTGTCGCATACCATTTTTGGGTCACTGTGACCTTGACCTCTGACCTAGTTTTTAGAATAATCGTGTCCGGAGCATATCTCTTATATTATTTGAGGTAGGAATTTCAAATTTGGTGTGTGGATGCATCTTGGGATGACTAAGTGTCGCGTGCCATAATTGGGTCACTGTGACCTTGAAGTTGACCTCTGACCTAGTTTTTAGAAGAATCGTGTCCTTAGCATATCTCTTATATTATTTGAGGTAAGAATCTCAAATTTGGTGTGTGGATGCATCTTGGACTGACAAAGTGTCGCATACCATAATTGGGTCACTGTGATCTTGAACTTGACCTCTGACCTAGTTTCTAGAAACCACATTGACTCTGGTGCATTTCTCCTATATTCTTTGAGATAGGAATCCCAACTTTGGTGTGTAAATATATCTTGGGATGAGGGGGTGTCACATACCATTTTTAGGTCAATTTGACCTTTACCTCTGACCTAGTTTTAAGAATTATTGTGTCCCGAGCATATCTCTTATATTCTTTGAGTGAGGAATTCCAAATTTGGTGTGTGGATGCATCTTGTGATAGCGAAGTGTCATGTACCATTTTGGGGTCACTGTGACCCTGACCTCTGACCTAGTTTTAGAATAATCATGTCCAGAGCATATCTCTTATATTATTTGAGGTAGGAATCTCAAATTTGGTGTGTGGATGCATCTTGGGATGAGGAAGTGTCGCTTACCATAATTAAGTCACTGTGACCTTGAACTTGACCTCTGACCTAGTTTCTAGAAACTGGTGCATGATTCCTATATTCTTTGAAATAGGAATTCCAAATTTGGTATGTAAATGCATCTTGGGATGCCTGAGTGTCACAAACTATTTTTGGGTCACTGTGACCTTGACCTCTGACCTAGTTTTCAAGAATTATTATGTCCAGAGCATATCTGCTATATTATTTGATGTAAAAATCCCAAATATTTGGGGTGGTGATTCCTCTTGGGATGGCGGAGTGGTGCATACCATTTTGAGTCACTTTGACTTCTGGCCTCATTTCTAGGTTTTTTGTGCTATATTACAGCTATCTTTCCTCAAATGTGTCTTATGCTAGACCAATTCCTTTAGGGGCATTCGTCACGTGTTTGTGACATTTCTTGTTTATTAGTTGATTTACTGGGAAAAAAAATCAGATTTAGGGTCGGGGACGAGAAAAAAATAAATATAAAAAGCTCTGAAAATGACCAGTTTTTAATATCTCCAGAAAAACAGTAAAACTAGTAAGGTATACCAAGAGTATGTATTAAATATTTTATCATTTTCCTAAAAATCTGGATAGGACAATCACTTTTAACAGTGTCACTCTCAAAAATACACAGAAGAATCTCAAAAACATTTTTTTTTCAACGTAAACAAATAAAATTTAGAGTCGGCGAATAAAATATAAAAATAATTTTAGAAATTAAATTTTATTTTTTTTTCTGCTTTATGGAAGGTTCGTAAATCACTTAATTAAAAAAATTCTGGCCTAACACTAGAAATCTTTTACATATTAACCATTTGCCTGATGTGATAAAAAATGCATCTGAATATGTCCTCTGCTGAAGTTGTCTGGTGTGTGTAAATGCTTCTGTCAATGGTCTATTTCAACATACAGGCAAACAATTTGGACCATCATGAGACTGCTCTTAGAGAAACAGTCTGATCTGGGTCTACACTGTTTACTATAAAGACATTAAATAGGACCAGCAGACAACACTTAGTCGTGATTAACAGCCGAAGAGTTTATGACCAGACCTTGAACGGATATTTATTTTAAAGACAAACAGGCCTTTAGTTAAGAGTGCATACCGAAAAAATAATTTTCTTATTTCTTAACTAAAACATATGTTGTGGGTACTCAAAAGAACCGTCTCTAGAGACGGTTCTCTTGAGCACCCAAAACATATGTTAAAACTGATGGGTAAGAAAATATTTGCAGTTTTAGCCTTAAAAAATTGTTTATCTAAATCTATGGACAAACTTCAAAATTGATGCTTGTACGAGTCTAGACTGCTTAAAGTAGCACCTACACAAGTTAGCAGACACCCTTGTATTATACAAGTTGATATTGGTTTTCTACCAATGGTCATCAATTATACAAACGTTAATCTCTATGTAAATTTTCGGTCTTAAAATATTAGTGGTTTGGCAAAATCAATTAATTTTTTTTTTCTATTTAAAGACTCTTGGTCGAAAAAATGGCAGATATTCTTCTGAATTAATGTAGGAGGTTGGGTAAAGTTAAGAAGGTGTGAAATTTAGAATCTGTACTGACAGTTTTTCAAGTTATCTTTAGTTATTATTCATAGCATATGTAAATGGTGTCTGGAATTATTATTATTAATGCATTGAGTGAATTGTTTTATTCAGGAAATGTATTTTGCTTCGAAAAAAGATAGGAAGGGAAATAGTATACTTAACCCTTGTCCTGGGAGGGCAGTGGCTCAGTGGTAGAGTGCTTGACTCAAGACCGAGGGGCCGCGAGTTCGAGCCTCACCGGCGTCACTGCGTTGTGATCCATGAGCAAGACACATTTATCCTAGCTTAGTACTGGTTCATCCCAGGAAGACCCGTCCCTGTTTAACTGAAAGATTGTTGATGGGACGTAAAGAATCAAATCAAGCAAAAAAACAAAACAAATAACCCTTGTCCTGTTGAGCCCAGATTTATCCGTTTTTGAAAACACTGTGGACCCAGATCAGCTGGCTTCTGATGAAGCCAGCTGATCAGGATCCACATTGTTTTCCACTCTGATAGAAAATACATGCTTATAACTGGAATGCTGCAGGTTAACAGGATAAAAATTGGGGAGGAGTTTAGTATCTAAAAATATTCAGCATGACAAGGGTTGTCCCAGTGCAGGGAGGCTACTTCCATGTGAAGACTCTGGCAAAACTTTATGGCCCTTATCTTCACAGTTTGCAACTGGGTCATGCCCAAAGCAGTCTGTTTAGCTGCAGAGACTTGCTAGAATCTTGAAAGTGAGATTGAGCGCTTCACTCAGGGCAGTCGTTTTCTGTCAGTTTCTTCTATGTAAGCTTGGGTCTCCCTGGCCCCCACATGCCTTCAACCTGTATATCACATGCTGTTCTGACTGCACCGGCCACTAGAACGCTCCACATGTCCAATCCGGGGATAACTTTTGCAAACAGTTTTGACCCAGATCAGGCCAGACTTTTTCTGATCAGATCCAAACTGACACTCTAATGGTATTCCTGAAAGAATTTTTTCGAAAAAGTTGATTTGAAAAAATCAGCAGACGAAACACCCAGTTGGCAAAAAGTTAAGACTGTATGCATTAAGCTACCCACAGGAGCAAGATATCTAGCTTGTTGCCCATTTTTCTCGATGTTTTAATACAACTTTCTTGTTTTATGTATGCACCAGCAAAGGTTCTGGGTTCACATAGGCTCCCCTGGCTGCTTTTCTAATGAGCACTAGCTTAACTCTGCCTCCTGGGTAATTTTTCATGCTTTTTTGTCGTCTGCTGATTTTTTTTCAAAATCAACTTTTTCGAAAAATTCTTTCCGGAATACCATCAGAGTCAAACAGTTTGAATCCTGATCAGACCTGACGTTTTGTTAAAGTGAACACATACAGTAAATCCTGTATTAATCAGACACTCAAAAAGAAGACCAAAATTGGTTTTCAAGGCAGATTATCACTTAATATAGGTCAAAAAAATTCTGCAATACTTTCGACCCTCATTAAGCTACCATTTGTCTATTTTTGAGTGGCCGCTTAAGACCGGTTTTACCATATTCAATAGGAACTATCACATGTCATGATCCAGCTTAGTTATACTTATGCAGTGAATATAAATGGGTCAGTTCATGAAACAGTTTTGTCGGGCCTGATCTGGGTCCAAACTGTTTGTAAAGGTTATCAACAGACGACACTAGGAAGCAAAGAATTAAATATGAGCCGTGACATGAGATTTCCAACAATGTGATATGTACGACCAGCAAAGGCTCAGATACAACTGCGCATACCCGCAGTCTGATCAGAGCCTTTGCAAGTTGCTTGAATATTCTATGAATGTTCAGCTACTGGCTGAACATCGTTTGGTGTTTCTAAGCTTAAGAGGAGGCTGCACAGGCTGGTCTGAGTTTTCACTTGTCAAAATGCCACATTGTTGGAAATCACATGTCATGGCTCATATCTTTTTATTCTCTTGTGTGTTTTTCATTCAGAGATGATAGCAGTTCACCAGAAAGAAGGGATAGAAAGAAGAAAAAGAAGAAACACAGACATGACAGGTACGGAAAGACAAAACATGGATCTCACTCGGATAGCCGGTGAAGGGATAAGTGTTGTGTGTACATTAACAATGACAGGACTTCAGTTAAGGGTGCGTAACAGAAAAATAATTTTCTTATTTCTCAACCAAAACATATGTTGTGGGTACTCAAAAGAACCGTCTCAATGAGACGGTTCTTTTGAGCACCCAAAAACATATGCTAAAAATTATGAATAAGAAAATATTTACACTTTTACGCTGAATTTTTTTTGTTTATCTAAACTTACCAGACATTCACTGTGCAGTAGATCTCTTTTGTTCACCATAGCCCTAGTAATGGCGCCTTTTTTTGGCAGAAAAATTGCGATAATTTTTTTATTTCTGCTCGAAAACATATGTTGAGGTGCTCATTGGAAGCATCTCACTATGCTAGAAAACATTAGTTGAGCCCTAGTAATGGCGCCTTTTTTGGCCTTTTTTTTTTTTATTTCTGCTCCAAAACATATGTTGAAGTGCTCATTGGAAGCGTCTCACTCTGCTAGAAAACATTTGTTGAGCCTTAGTAATGGCGCCTTTTTTTTTTTTTATTTCTGCTCGAAAACATATACTTAGGTGCTCAGTAGAAGTGTCTCACTCTGCTCGAAAACATTATTGGGGTGCTCATTGGAAGCGTCTCACTGCTCGAAAACATTTGTTGAGGTGCGTATTGGGAGCGTCTCACTCTGCTCAAAAACATTGTTGAGGTGCTCATTGGAAGCGTCTCACTCTGCTCAAAAACATTGTTGAGGTGCTCATTGGAAGCGTCTCACTCTGCTCAAAAACATTGTTGAGGTGCTCATTGGAAGCGTCTCACTCTGCTTGAAAACATTGTTGAGGAGCTCATTGGAAGTGTCTCACTCTGCTCGAAAACATATGTTGAGGAGCTCATTGGAAGTGTCTCACTCTGCTCGAAAACATATGTTGAGGTGCGTATTGGGAGCGTCTCACTCTGCTCGAAAACATTGTTGAGGTGCTCATTGGAAGCGTCTCACTCTGCTCGAAAACATTGTTGAGGAGCTCATTGGAAGCGTCTCACTCTGCTCGAAAACATATGTTGAGGTGCGTATTGGGAGCGTCTCACTCTGCTCGAAAACATTGTTGAGGTGCTCATTGGAAGCGTCTCAGTGGGACGCTTCCAATGAGCACCTCAACGTATGTTTTTGAGCAGAAATAAGAAAACTATCAATGTGCGTGTGTATGTCATATGCAGCATATCTAGGGCTATGCTTGCGATTTTGTTTATCTGCCATATTTATTCCAATCAATGCCCATCTGAACGCAACAAATCATTCTCCTCTTTGTGGGAAAAATGATAGATTTTCCCTTGTATGTCTCAACCATCATTTACAGTATTTCAAGATAAGAGTTTCCCTTAATTGTTATCTCAACCAACTGCAACATTTCCCATTATTGCATAAAAGTCCTTACCGCATGGTTTCAACAGTCATGTATTAACAAGGCAATTCACATGCTGTTAATTCATGGATTTTTGGTACCTATACAGTCATTACCAGTACTACATTTTATGACAGCTGATCCATTTATCACTCTATATATGGCTTGGCCCTCGAACAAAAATAGAAATAAAAACTTCCAACCATGTGTTGACTATGAAACGGAGACAAAATATATTACAGTAAAACCTGTTTTAAGCGGCCACTCAAAAAGAAGACCAAAAATTGTTTTAAAGATGGATTATTGCTTAATGCAGGTCAAAAGAATTGCAAAATGCTCCAAGGGGAGCATTCTGCAATACTTTCGACCTGCATTAAGCTACCATTTACCATTAAGATCTTTGTTTTGTTTTTTTTTGAGTGGCCACTTGAGGCAGGTTTTACTGTATCAAATTTGTAAAGTCTAGGTGAATATATTGTTGAATTTATGCAATAATAACAATCAAACATTGTTTTTCAATGCATTATCATTCATCAGGTCACTCAGGAGATTTTTTTTAAAAAAACTTGGGGTTTTGCCCACTGTTTTTAACATCTCCCTTTGGACCTGGTGAACGTTAATGCATGAAAAACCATGTTTGATCCCTATATTCACATATTTCCAAGAACAGCCTACAAAAGATGTTTCAAATGAAGAAATAAAAAAAAATGTAGCAGTCTGGACACCCCTATGATCTAGGGTTATTATAAATGAAAGAATATGGCAAGAAATCTACGTAAGGACCCCCTTCTTCCGGGGATGTATTGCCCCCATGGTGTTTATTAGAATAAATATGCCGTTTTGTAGTAGATGCATGGTGCAGTGTGTTTACCCTTGTCCTGCTGAGTCCAGATTTATCCTTTTTTTTTAAAAAAAAAAAACACTGTAGATTCAGATCAGCTGGCTTCTAATGAAGCCATCTGATCAGGATCCACACTGTTTTCCACTCTGATTGAACAAACATGCTTACAATTGGGACTCCTCACGAGAAAATCTGTCTTTGGGGGTTTGCGACTAAGCGAGACTCAAACCAGTCTCCTCAACTACAGGGACTAGGTTAAGATTTTGCTTGTAGTAAGCTTTTATATGGTGCTTTCAAAAAAGCAAATAACAAAGGTGCTGATCAGACTGCGCGGATGCACAGGCTGGTCTGCGCATTTGTTGTTCCCAAACCTCCGAAGACAGGTTTTCTCGCGATGAGGTCCAATTGGAATGCTTTATGTTAACAGGATGAAAATTGCGATGTGTCGCACATTAATATTCAGCATGGCAAGGGTGAATTTTTGGCCGTTATTTTTAGTCAGAAGCTTGAAAATATTCTTATGACAGGAAGCCAGCTAAGTAAGATATGCGGTTCTGTGTTGGAGCGGGGTTAGGGTTCGGATTTTTTTGATCAGTATTAAAAAATAAATTTAGCTCATTTTTCAATTTCTTTATTTCAAATTGTTAAGGCCAAATGAAATAATAAGTGTGTTTCCGGTAACAGGTCTTAATATTAAGTATGGTAGGCACACATGTTTCTTTTTTCTGAAAAAAAAATATAATTTTATGCATTTTTAAAGGCATTTCGCCTTTCAAAATGCATACAATTATTTTTTTCCAGAAAACCTGAAAATATTCGAGGTTTCACCAGTAAATTTAGGTAGGGCCGGTTTACCCTAAACACAGGTTTTTTTTATTTGGCCTATACAGAAGTTTTCTTTACATTCTAACTCCCTAATATTTCCTAAAGTATTATTATTTATTTTGCATATATTTCTCATTTCAGTAAAGAAAGAATACCACTTTGTTTGACATTCTAAGTGCTATAGTGTTTTGGTGAGATTTGACTTTTTGGTGTTTTTTTATGAAAAATTAATTATTTGGAGTGCAGTGGCTCAGTTCAGTTGGTAGAGTGTTAGACTCGAGATTGAAAGGTAGCTAGCTCAAGACTTACCACCGGCAGTATCACTGTGTTGTGTCCTTGAGCAAGACACTTTTTCCGCAGCTTAGTACTGCATTCAATCCAAAGAGAAGCGAAATCATTCCAACATGACTGAAAAATTGTTGTCTTGGATGTAAAGCATCAAAACAAACAAAATTATGAAAAATTATTTAATGAGGTCACAGGTGTAGGGATTTTACTTTCTTGATGCACCTGTCATGAGATACTTTCTGGCCCCTTATTTTTGTTAAAGCTGTAAAATACTCCTGTATTTTTGTTAATAACAACAATGCACCTTAGTGTGTTAAAGATGATTTTCTCTTCTTCAGATTCATTGAAACCATCTTGCAGGCTTTCAGGTTGACTTTCGTCCTAATGTTCTCCATTCCAGTCCCCACACTGAAGGGGAATTAGGGGATGGGGACATACTATTTTTGATATTGATGGGCCTTGTGTGAGAAAACCTGGCCCCGAGGTTATAAAACTTCTTTTTTCATGCTCAACTCAACTGAGCACGAAATTTCAACTGTGCATAAAAACTAAAATACCGACAAATAAAGAAGTTTCTTGCTTTAAGTCTCTCAGATGTTGTATTTATCCTACTGATAAATGTTAAAATGCCAACAATTGTTTGCATTTTAACATTTATGAGCAGGATAAATTTCATGCTCAGTTGAGTTGAGTATGGAAACAGTTTTATAACCTTGAGGTCTGTCTTCAGGGTTTCCTGCCAGATCATACTCAAACCAGCCTACTCAGCTACATAGAATACACCCAGAAGTTTGAAGTTTTGCATTTTGCAAGATAGGCTACTGTACTTTCTATAGAAAGAATAACAAAAGCACTGATCAGACTGTGCTGGTGCACAGGCTGATCTGCTTCTTTGTTGTTCTCATGCAACAAAGTCATGTTTTATCGTTGGATTTCCTCATTTATATTTCTTCCCCGCACATTATGGGCGGTGTCATGACAAAACCTGTCTTCGGGTTCTGCGACCAGGTAAGGCTCAATCCAGCTTCCTCAGTCAGCTACAGAGACTAGGTGGAGTATTGAAATTTTGCGTGTAACAAGTTTAGCTTTTATACTTAATAGATAGCGAATAATGACGGTGCAGGTCGACTGCGCCAATGCTTAGGCTGGTCTGCACCTGTGATGTTCACATGCAACCATATCAGGTATTGTGATAAGGTCCATATAATAACACAAATGATGTCTTGTACAGTATTTCCATATAAACTCTTTGAATTTGGAGGACAAAAATGAGTATGTCCGCATACAGTGGAGACCCAGATAGAGTTTTATGGGGTCAGCACTGTTTCCTAAGATGGAAATAGTCAATACAGCAGAATTTGACAGTTCTACTGCACAAGTCATTTGTACCACTGCTGTCCCACCTACAGGGATGGCCGAGCTATAGCAGGGATAATGCCCCCCCCCCCCCCCCCCCCCCCCACACACACACACACACACACACACACACACACACACACACACACACACTGCAGTGTGGGGTAAGTACCTGGCTAGTTTTATTATGCAATTATATCCCTAAGGAATTTATTATTGTAAAAATTGGGGCATTGACCTTTAGGTAGTCCCCCAATGCAGGCCTTTTAGCAGGGCTGTAAATTATGAAAAGTTATTGTCCCCACAAGTGGGAGGGCAGTGGTTACAAATGATCTGCGATCCCTTGAAATGTACAATGAAACCATCTCAATGTCAATGGAATAACTTATTAATATAACAAAGGTTAAGCCTGTTGGATGGCTGTGAGTAGGATGTCATTAACCAGTAGTTGTAGATGGAAGTAGAAGTATTTGATAGTCTCTCTGTCTCTCTCTTTCTCTCTCTCTCTCTGCAACATACCCTGTCTCCCTGTCTGTCTGTCTCGCTGTGTCTCTACAGAGTGCAGTGGCTAAGGTAGTAGAGAGTTAGACTGGGGATCAAAGTGTTGCTAGTTAGAGACTAACTGCGGCCAGAGTCACTGTGTTATTACCTTAAGCAAGACAATCCATCCGCTGCTTAGTTCTGGTCTAACCCAGGAAGACAGGAAAATGTCCCGCCATGACTGAAAAAATGTTTACTGGGATGTAAAGCATCAAAACAAAACAAAAAAAACTCTCTCTCTGTCTCTGTCCTTGTTGTGCTGTCTGTCTGATATATACCATTCTTCATCTCTGTCTGTCTGTCTTTCTCTCTCTGCCCCCTATATCTTTGTCCATCTATCTGTCTGTCCTTCTCTCCATAACCGTAGACAAGGCCAGTGTATGAAAAGCACATATTGTAGGCACTCACTGAAAGCAAATTTTCAGAATAATTGCAATGAGTTCTCCAATAAAATGTTTTCATTTCAGAATAAGAAAACAAGCGTTACTTTTCTCCATAGGCTATTTTTAGATTATGACATCATTTTCTATTTTTAGACAACATTGAAAAAAATTCAAGAAAAATTTGATACTTTTTAAAATATTATGGAAAATGGAGCATTTGCTCCAAAAGAGCAAATGCTCCATTTTCCATAATATTTTCAAATACATGTATTTCAAAGGCATCAAAAGGCGTTATTATAGAGTAAACGGTTAAAATGTCCAAAGCCTTATCAACCCCAACTATAGTGTTTCCAGGACTTACGTGACCCCCGTTTTTTGCTAATTATTCTTTAATGGTGATTTTAATTGAAAAATAAATTAGAGAAATGAATTTAGATATAGACCGCGTAATTGAATAAATTTTTTCCACATAAATGTGAGTTTTTGTATAGGCTGGGATTAGATGGAATTTTGGTGTGTTTTTGCCGCTCCTCTTTGAATTAGTCCCCAAGTGAACCTAACGATATAAATAAAACATGGCTTATACGGGTCAGTGGAGGTAGTTCGTCAGTCCTACAGATAAGAGTGCGTAACAGAAAATTATTTTTCCTATTTCTCAACCAAAAAATATTTGCAAAAAATATTTGGTGTGTACTCAAAACAACCGTCTCGATGATACGGATCTTTTGAGCACACAAAACACATGTCTAAACTGATGAAGACAGTCGCAGCTTCACGCTTAAGTTGCTTAACTAGACCATTCTTCGCGCATTAGGCTATGATTCACTGCTTATATTGACTTATAAACTCCACTGTGCATCTTAAACCGATGCATTGAAATGGCCTTTGTTAAAAAGCGATTCATGTAATAGTATTGTCTAAACCTTAAATGCTGGGTTGTTGTTGTCCTCTGCTGAATTTTCTTTCGAGATAATTATTTTCTAAATATGTCTTTCAGGAATACAAGTAGGTTTTCAAATAGTATGGATCCAGATAATGCCCAACATTTTAGCTTGAACTTGGATTCGGCTGTTGACAAAGTTTATCAGCGAAATATCTTAAGCAGGCAAATATTTGATGCTCTTGAAGTTTAATGTATCCCGATTCGCTATTTCTCGTCAACCCTCTAATTTGCTTGAATCGTCGTCATAAACTCTTTACTTACTAGTGTCGTCTGCTGATAATCTTTGCAAACATTTTAGACCCAGATCAGACCCGACGGGCATGATCTGGATCCAAACTGCTTGACACTCTACTGATATTACCGAAAAAAATAGAAAAAAAAAACAACAACCCAAAAAACTGATTTTGAAAAAAAAATCAGCAGAACTCATGACAAATTACCTTGTAGGCAAAAAGAGCCGATGAATTGAAATGGAAGGTGCTACATGTACATGCAGGTTTCATGCTTAAGCCTTATATTTGCCTGCTTGCAATACCGCACGGTCTAGGACCCATATAGACTTTTACAACTGCGTGTGTGCGTGCGTGTGTGTGTCAAAACGATGACGAGTGAGGTTTGCGGAATAGATTTTCGTTGAATCTGCGGATATAGATATTCCTATATACTAGTATATATCATCTTGCAATGCAAATATACCACGTGTATCTATAGGGGTACACATGGGTCCATTCATAGGGAAAAACAACTAAGTTATTCTTTTGTACAGGGGATTTGGGCCTCATTTACAAATAAGGGCATCTCTCAAAAATAAGTTTTAGTTACGCGGTGTGCATTTAAATTCACATGCCAAGTGCCGTTCTTCTAGATTCAATTTAAAGCTGTTTAAAAAAAGAAAAACGGGAGTCACTTAAACTCTGGAAACACATTAGTATTTTTATGGGGTTAGTATCTTTCTTTTTCTTTCTGTGTACAATTTACTTCTGACTTTGGTCTATGCTATTCTGATAAAGATTGAGAGATACTTTTTGATTCTCTCTGACGTAATATGAGACCCTTCATACCAATCTCTTTGAATAATTAATAGCAAATCCTGAGAAAAATCTGCACGAATCAATTCTAGAAATCAAGGTCAATCACCTCAATCATTGCAGTTAACACATTAATAGCAATAATGTATGTCTTTGGCCTGTCCCTGGGATATTGGCATATTGGCATTTATCGCATATGCAGACAACCATTCAATTATCATTTGTATACTGAAAACACATAAATGAGAACTTATACGAACAGTGAAGAGGCTGATGAAATGCCGCATAATGTGGCATTTCATCAGGGTCTGCACTATTTGCTTGGATAAAAACAATCATCAGGGACTGAAGTATATTTTAATTTGGAATTTCTAACCTGTGACCCCTTGATATGTATAATGAACCATTCACAGAGCGCAGTTGTTCAGTTGGTTGAGCGTTAGACTTGGGATCGAAGGGTTGCTAATTTGAGACTCACCGGGAGCAGAGTCACAGTGTTTGTTCTTCTGCTTAGTACTGGTTCAACCCAGGAAGACCCCTCCCAACATGATTAAAAATTGTTGACTGGGATGTAAAGAATCATAAACCATTCCAAGCTCATTGTATGAAACAAAGGGTAAAATGTGTATGCATGGGTGAAAGTTTTCAGGATTATTCCTGAATTCAGGATTTTAAGGCTTCCATAGAAAGTCGGCCTCAAAAAGCTGAATAAGGGAGATTATAACAGCTTCTTTGATTAATTTCAGATTATCTAAACACAATTAATCATTTAAACATGAAATTATTCATTTTTTAGTTGTCTTGCAAGTTTAAAAATTAGAATTTCTAAAGTTCAGGATTTTGGAAATTTTGAACTTTCACCCATGTGTATGCTCAGTGATCCAGTGTGTCTAGAGGTCTATATAAAATTCTCAACTCTCATCTGCTCCCTACCTTATGTGCGTTTGAGAAGACTGAGTGGATACACAGTTTTGTCTTAGCTTTTCCCTAGTCACAGTTTTTGTCTCAATGTTTCTTAATGTCAAAAGCAAAATTGAGGATTTGCTTTGTTTTCACCACTGTCTCTGCTTGTCATCCACCCATCAATCCATCCGCCTTTCCATCCACCCTTCCATCCTCCCATCCATCCGTCCAGTCCAATGAAGGTTCTTGTATCATGCAGTGTCAACGATGGCTTTGTTGAATGATGATTCACTAAGTGACAGAAGTTTTTGTGATTTGATACAAGTTTACTTGGTGGGGGGGGGGGGGGTAGTGGAATCATTGGAATCAGTTTTGTTGTTAAAAGAAGTGATAAAATAATTTTATGAATTTGTTGTTTTGTTCTTATTGCAAGTCAAATCATTTTTAATGTTTTCCCATTTCCAACTAAAAGTGGAGGGAGGGGCTTGTTATACGGCCACAAACATTGTGAAATGGTATACTGTTTTCACATTGTCTGCCCATCCATCTGTCAGAGCTTACATATCTCTGTACTTAGGTGTCTAGGATTTAGGTGACCACAGTTTATTCAGATACGTTTTAGCACCATTCTTGCTCAGGTGCCTGACTTTTGAGATAACAGTTTTAGAGCTTCCTAAAAGGTCAACTCAATAATTTCTGCGATCAAACTTTGTCCTCACTTATGTACTTTAAAAAATGGTCTCATTCTTTTCCCAAAGGTTTTCATCTTGTTTTTATTTGTGGAGGACAAAAATTATTGCTATTACTTCCCCAGGGGAAGAATGTTGAGACAAACACTACATTAAAGGCTGCCAGAAACTTGTCTTCTGTTACAAAAATAGATACAATGCAGCCATTTTATAACACATCTCGTTAATGTACAGATTTGGATAGAACACGGTTTTGTTATGGCTCCCAAAATTCTTTACCATGGAATTTTTACAAAGAAATTATAGGAAAGTGACCATGAAATGGTCATTTTTGTATATCTCTTTTGTAAAAGTGTCCCCTTATAACATGATTCATTTATATACAGATTTGGATATAACACAGTTTTGTTATGGCTCCCAAAATTCTTTACCGTGGAATTTTTACAAAGATATATGAAAGTGACCATGAAAAATATAGGGTTTCCTAGCAATACTCGGGTCCAGATCCCCTGAAAAATCACAAAGCTACCAAGCCAGCATTCAATGTTGGGCCATCATCGGCACGCCAGTGAAATGCCATTAAATGGCATTTCGCTGGTGGGCCAATGTTGGTCTGCTTATAGTGGTATTTGGATCCTTCCTCCTCTCATTAACTAAAAAAAAAAAAAATAATGTCAAAGCTGGTCTGATACAGACGTGGGTGTTCAACAAACAGCATAGATGAACTAGCAAAGCAATCATAGACCTTTAATCACTATTGCCTGCAAGTTCAGTGTACTAAAATGGACAAAACACCCAACTTGGAAGCAATTTATAAAATATGCATAGCCAGGAAATTAAATGATTAATGAAGACTCCATCTGAACCGAAGTAATTAATAATGCCCAAAAAAATTGCTGGCGTTTACAGCAGGCAGATTTAAATGCTTGACTCTTTGCATACTGGGTAATTTTTCGTGCTTCTGTTGTCGTCTGTTGACTTTTTGAAAATTAACTTTTTCAAGAAATTCTTTCAGGAACGCTATCAGAGTTTCAATCAAATGATCTGGTTCCAAATTGTTTGCAAAGGTTATCAGCAGACAATTTATTTTAAGTCACTGCTAGCAAGGAAAGAGTAAAAACAACAATCACAACTGCAGCAGACGACAAATGAGCCGTGACATGAGATTTCCAACAATGTGGTATGTGCGACCAGGAAAGCCTAATATCAGCCTGCACATACGCACAGGCTGATCAGAGTCATTGATAGTTGCTTGAATATTCAATGAGTGTTAAGCTACTGACTGAACATTATTTGGAGCTTCTAAGCTTAAAAGCACAGGCTCGTCTGAGGCTACACTTGTCAAAATGCCACATTGTTGGAAACCACATGTCATGGCTCAAATTTGTACTATCCTTTTTGATTTTTAGAAAAACAAAATCGTGGTATTTAATGTGGAATATCTGCCTGCAGATGATTTTCATGAAATACCATGCCTTATCCGTTTTCTTAAGGCAGAAACAACATTTGATATTACCGTCTGCTGCAAAATTTTAGTGGCACTTTAAAGGTAATGGGAAATTGCAATCAATTGGATTCATCTTAAGTTATCAATAAATAATTGGCTGAAGAATGCAAACAAATAGTCCCAGATCAGACTGTTCCTACTTTGTTTGCACCTGTTTTTCCTGTTGGAGTCATTTGGTTCAGTCTTCTACTGTCCTGCCAGCAAAGAGTGACAGTGACGTAATACTTTGTTTACAGTTGCTAAGTAAAACACTAACGTGTACACTTCGCTTGTGCTAAAGTGAATCAATAGATCACATGTGTATTAATCCTATCCTGAGAATAGGATTAATATACAAGTGATCTATCGATTATAAGTCCCTGATAATGGTGTTAACAAAATGATGCCAGTCTGTTACTCTTGGCTGGCAGGACAGTATCTTTTAGCAATCAAGTTCAAGTCAAGTTGTTGTTTAATGCACTAAAAGCAATAGAAATTTAAGTTTCGTGCACTATAAACTTCAACTGCCATCTGGCCAGGGCCTGGACCACTAGTTTGATTTTGTCTTTGCCTGCAGCTCAGGCCATATCTACCCAGAAGTCCAGGCCCCAGTCCATAAATGTTGATAGGGCTCTTAGTTATGGTTACTATTGCTTAACTCACAACTAAATATCGTCTGCTAGTCCTTTTAAAACATAACTCTGTAGCAAACTTATCCGAGATCGAGGCATGTGCCAGAACACTGTGCTACAAATTACACCAAATAAGGCTAAAAATGCATAAAGAACTATGAAATTTACTTATAGCGGCGGTCAACATGTGATGGGCAGCACCGACTTCATGTTCATTGTCAAGTTTTTCCTTCGAGTTATAACAAAACTCCACTGGAGATCAGGGTGTGCCTCTCCAAAACGTACGAAGGAAAGAAAAAGAACTGTATGAACCCAGATCAGAGCAGTCTGATCTGGGTTCACACTGTTTGTCTGACATAAGTATTTACATGCAGCAGATAACTTCAGGAGATGGCATTTTAAGATGCATTTTTTTTCAGGGAGCGCAGTGGCTCAGTTGTAGAGTGCTTGACTCGAGACCAAGAGGCCGGGGGTCCGAGCCTCACCGGCGTCACTGCGTTGTGGTCCTTGAGCAAGACACATTTATCCTAGCTTAGTACTGGTTCAACCCCTGTTTAACTGAAAGATTGTTAATGGGACGTAAAGAATCAAATCAATAAAATCAAGCATTTTTTTTCCTAGCAGACAAAGGGTATTGGTTTTAAAGTACTCTGGCTGATTTCAGTGAAAGGTAAACGAAGTGCAGCCCGGTATTTTGTCTTGAGGACAAAAAACTAAATCTGATTTGTGACAAATCAACTTGAATGAGATGTACCGATAATGTAATTATGGTTAATCAGTGCAGAATTGATTGGATTTTTTTTTTGTAAAATAGATAAGTTCTTGCAGGTTAACTTCTGGTTAATAATGTACTGTAAAACCACTTAATATTCCCGCAATCACTTAATATTTGTGGCATCAAAATTTGGCGATTTTAAAAGACTGACATATTGGAGTAGTTTTAATGTCCTTTGAAGTTATGATCTATTCTCATAGGGACTACTTTCAAAGGAAAAAAATATGCTTATAGTAGCTCCTATGGGGAGCAATTTCCTTAAATAGCAGCCCCTTTTAAGACATGGTTTTCTCTACGTTGAAACGTACTCAACCGTTCAAAAGTTGAATTTTTGATGATACGGATACCAACATACTAAGGGCATGTGTCCATTGATGGCTTACAAGGGCTGTTCAAATATGAATGCAAGTGGCTTCATAACTTTCTTCACATATATGCTACGACAAAATGTCGTACCTTTCTGGAAAGAACTATTTGTCGCCTTTAAATTGGCACCAAACATAAAGAAACACTCACTATATTTCTCGATTTACAGACCCTTATATAAAGGTCATTCCTGTATACTGAAGTTTTTATGAAGCAAATTAGAATGCACGTTTTGGTACATGTGCGGATATAGTGTCATATCTTTGTAAGCTTTAGACAAAATGGCACAAAATTTTAGATGCAAGGTTAAGTTACAATCCAAAAGTTGCTTGCAGGAAAAAAGTTTATATAATCCTGTTTCAATCTGAGTAAACAGGCAAGTTTGTGACGTCATTAATTTTATGATAAACGTCATTTTGAGTTATCTACTGGTTTGATCTAATTATCACACATGCTGTCGTGTGGCCACACCTAGCACATTTTTGGAGCTCTTTTCCTGAAGTTCAGGACAATTGTCCTTTGCTCCTTTCCCAGCTAATACACTTTGCGGAAGCCTATATTTCTTTAGAATCAGTCTGAAAAGGGTTCATAGTGTTTGCGTCTGTGAGCAAATTATGTCCCCCCAACCAAATGGACATTGGTTTGGGTGCGGATCCCTTTGGTGTTTGCGTAGCATCGTTTTTGTGTGTTAAAGTTTCAGAACCATTGGAAGGATTTTGACCAAATTTGCATAGATACATTGTTTGGAGGGCGGAAAGAGTTTAATTAGATTTTGGTGACCTTGACATTATGTTCAAGGCCACACCGACTCTTTGAAATGTCCAAAATATGGTTTCAAGACATTATCGCTTGAACCAAATAATGGGTTTTGGCCAAAATTTTTATATTTTGTTTTACTGTGACACAAGATTTTGGACATGAAAAGCATGTGCAAACAAGAAAAGTCCCAGATCGGACTAGCTGTTAGGAGCAGTCTAATCTTAGACCTAGAAGTTGCTTTCTTCAGCAAATTATTTATTGTAGACAAGGATGGACTGATCTGCATCATCAGCTGGATATTCCATTTCAGAATCTTTCCTTGCAAGCAGCGACTTCTGTTTTCTGCTGATTACCTTTACAAACAGTTTGGACCCAGAACAGGACCGACAGAGTGTCGGTCCTGATCTGGATCCAAACAGTTTGACACTCTAGTAGTGTTCCTGAAAGAATATTTTGAAAAAGATAATTTTGAAAGAAAAAAAAACAGGAGACGACAACAAGAGCATGAAAAATTACCCAACATGCAAAGAATTCAGGTTCTATCAGTATTGAAATGAGAAAAATTCAATTTGAATAAAATGTCATGGTTTTATCAATTCCTGTATTAATGTACTTTTTTGGACCAAACTCTCTTTGAATTAATTTTTAATTTTGAATCCCTTATCAATGAATGGCTGTCATGCCAGCATTTAATAAAATAAACCATATGATATTTTCATTTTCTTTTTCTGAATATTTGTTCAAATTTACATATTGGGTTATCCTTTGTTAAGTGTATACGTGTAGTCAAACAAATACAAAAGACGAATGAGAATGGAAAAAATGCCTTTGAGAATAAGGTCATGGCATTGGAGGTGAACTGTATCTGAAAATTAGGTCATGGCATCAGAACTTTAAGGCAGGATGTAGTCTAAAATTATTGGTTGAATAATGAAAGACTCTATATTTGGCAAAAGCAGATGTGTATACAGTAAAACCTGTGTAAAACGGCCTCTCAAAATAGACAAAACAAAGATCTTAATGACAAATTGCAGAATCATTCTGCAATACTTTTACCTGCATTAAGTGATAATTGGTCTTGAAATTAATTTGTGGTCTTTTTGAGAGAGGCCATTTTAAACAGGTTTTACTTTATTATGTTTATGGATACACACCCGCTGTATTCGAACCATAACCCACACTCCATTTTGTCCTATTTACCTTGACACGTGTGTTTTGGTGGAAAGTAAAAATGCTTAAATTTCATTTATTTTCCATTCTTCTACTCATCAGAATTTTGCAAAAGGTCTTCCCTTATACTTTGCTTGCAGAATGTATCCAAACATTGTCATTGTTGATGAATTCATTGAGCTATGTTCTATGACTGTTTGCTAAAATGGCTTCAGACTGCAAGTAACCGAAACAGACATCTAATTGAACTGGCTGTTATCTTAGCATACTACATACTCACATTTTCTTTTATACCATTCTTAAATGAGCATGCTTGTCAATGAATTGCATCTTCAAAAAGCTGACTATAACAGCCTTTGGTTTGCCACTAGGATTCATTAAACGGCTGAAAAATGACTAAATTGAATTATTGCCAAAATGTGCATGCCCAAGTAAACAATACTGTTGGTTATCACAACAGACTGTAGGCGATGGTTCAAATACAGTGGGTGATACAAAAAATATAAAACCTGAGGTCTCATAGCAAAAGTATCCTTTTATGTTTTGATGTGTGTGCAATATTGCTAGATATTGTCAATGAAAATTGTTCTAACTTCTATTTTTGCCACATACTGCAGACCCTGAAAATTAACTATACTTAAAGCCATTAAAAACGCAACTGGTATAAGTGTTATTTTTCCTATAAATATCAGCTTGATACACTTTGTCTTTGCACTTACAAGCGTCCCTAACGTAGGAGAACGTTTTACCAAAACTTGAGCTCAATTGCAGACTTCTGCCAGCAATTTTGATGAAAAACGACAAATTCATCAAAATTTTTGGTAACCATATTAAATCTTGAAATTTTATTCAATTTCAGCTTGCAAGTATTGCGTTTCACTCAAACAAACAAGAAAACGGTTTAAAATACAAAATTCACTTAGCTGGAAGGACATAAAATTTAAGTTTTAAATTTTATTTTTCGTGAAATTTCCCCAAAATTTGAGAAATCACTAAAGCTTCAATTAAACTGAATCATTTAAGAAATGGCATACGTAAGTTGTAAGGTCATAACCTATGTTTATCATTTATCGCAATATTTATTGTCGAAAGTGTCGCATTTTCGTCAACTTCCGGTTTTCATGCTGAAACTTTGATGACCATTTTGAAGGTCAAAACTTCAAGACAAAAACAATATGTTGCGTGTGCATAGAAAGTAGAGCAATGTTAAAATTTTCCGAAAGTTTGAATCCAAAAGAGCCATTCATAATGAAGGTCTGTTATCCAGATTAATAAGGTGATTTTTCAGTTTTTGTGTCAAAGTTCGGGTAGCGTCCCTTTATCAAAAAATATAGCCTGGCTTATCTGGACTGCTTTATCCGCACCAAAGGAGTATTGACTTGGTATCGCGACCATAGGTTTATGCTTTTAATCTATTAGAATGATATAATAGCATTAAATCTCGAGTAAGGTTATACTGTAAAAGTTGCGTTTTTACTGGCGTTAAGTATATATCTTGCAGCATATTTTTTTCACCTTTTTTCTTATGTATTCTGTTTTTTGACCATTTTTGAAAGAAAACAATTTTTCCTAACTTCTGTCATTTATGTATGTTTATAAATTGTATGTACAGTACCGACCAGTGTCTGTAAGTATTGAAGGGTTGTGTTGAAAACATAGAAATCTTAATGTTGAACTTACAGTAATGTGCAGAGAATCCTGCCAAAAGACTTGTAATGTGAGGCAGAACATTGGTAAATCATGTATGGATATACAGTAAAACCTGTCTTAAGCAACCACTCAAAAATAGACAAAACAAGGGTCTTCAAGACAGATGGCAACTTAATGAAGGTTTAAAGTATTGCAGAATGCTCTCTTGGAGCATTCTGCAATACTTTTGACCTGCATTAAGTGATAATCGGTATTGAAAACCAATTTTTGGTCTTCTTTTTGAGTGGCCGCTTGAGACAGGTCTTACTGTATATCTTGTTTTAGCCTTTAGCCTGCCAATATATTTTGTCATGATAATAGTGTCTGCTGTTTCATCTGCTGCATATATTCATATACACTCCAGAAAACTGTTACCATGGAAGTAACAATATGGACCCTAACCAGACTGCTCCAAAGGGTTTGTATTTTTTGCAATAAAGGCTGCCAAAGTACATTAGCAGGTGAGAGAGCAGATGACAATTATTGTCATTTAATGGCAGGAAAAGGGTTAAAATAGACTGGAGCCAGATAATGAGGATTTCTTTCAGCCTTCTATTTCATGGAAAATAGATGGACTTCCTCACAAAAAACCTGCTTTTCTGGTTTGCAACTTACTTAACGCTTTTTCTCAAAGAGATGCCTTTTAACAGTTTTGCGAACAGAGCAGACCCAACTCAGGCAGCTCTTCTAAGAGCTGCCTGATCAGGGTCTACTCTGTTTGCTTCTGGAAATATGATATAGCTGATCCTACACTAGTGGACATGACAAGTAATTTCTTTAGTCTTTGTACAAAGGTGATAGTTTACTCGTAGTGGGTGGAGCTTAATTAGCATGAATATTCATGAAGGAAAGGGTGAAATGTTATAATTCACATATACATGTAATAAGTTTAACTAACATGCTTTCCATACACAATTTAACCTTTTCCTTCATGAATATTCATGCTAGGCTCCACCCACTATGAATAATTAATTTATATAATTAAACTTTTATGTTATGTTGGTACATAGAATAAAGAAATTACTTGTCAGGTCCACTTGTGTATGATCAGATATATCATATTTCCATACCAAACAGAGTAGACCCAGATCAGGCAGCTCTTACAAGAGCTGCCTGAGCTGAGTCTGCCCTGTTTGCAAAAGTATTAAAAGGCATCTCAATGGGGTAAAGGGTTAAAGGCTCAGATCAGAAACAGACTGATTTGCACCTTTGTTGTTGGCTTCCAACAGGTGGGTTTTCTTGTGACGAGGCCCCATTTGGGATCATGCAACACGATTGGCTGAAAATCGGATGTAGAAGTAGTAGATAAATCGTTTCAGCAGAAGAATTGTTGAGTTTTTGTTTTAAATATTGGCCATAATAAGCATCCATTCTCCTATCGGTGCATGTGCTTAGGGCTCTCATTTGGTTGAATACAGTAATTTTTTTAAAAAGTACAAACTTGTTTAAGGAACATGCCAAATGAAGCATTTTGTTTTTCATTTTCGGATGTATTTAAAGAGACAGCTATTATAGCTTTTTACCATGTATATTTTGTATTTCTATAAGTTAATTGTGCCTTACATATATATAATGTATGTAATAAAAAAGCATGTAATTTTATTTCTTTATCAACATTTCTTTGAATACCAGTAATACACTAAAACTTTCAATATTTTAAATGTTTTTATTAAAAGTACCGTACATATAATCTACACCTAATGCTAAGAATGACTTGAGTTTAAACCAAATTCTTAAATATATCTTTTTTCTTATTACTCAGTTGAAAACATATGTTGTGGGTACTCAAAAGAACTGTCTCATTGAGACAGCTGTCTCATTGAGACAGTTCTTTTGAGTTGCCACATCATAAGTTTGTAATGAGAAATATGAAAAGAAAAAAGGTTTAACTTTTTTTCTTGAATTGCTCTATAGTGGTAATAATTAATTCAAGACACTTAGTTGACACTTAGTTGATTATAGTTATGTTTATAATGATATAATTTTGAACACTAGTTGCTAACAAAAGGGTCTAGACAAACTGAAACAGTGTAGACCCAGATCAGACTGTTTCTGAAGAAACAGTCTAATCAGAGTCTTCCCTGTTTGCTATTTTGAAAAGCATTTTTTGAATTCCAGCCCTGAAAACGAACCAGCTTTAATTTTTATTTGAGAACAGAAAGAGAAAAGTGTTTGAAATGTTAGATTTTTACCGTACATTATGTTTGAATGTTACAAAATCAATCTATAATTCACCATCCTCTTTTGAACGCTTATCACTACATGAAGTTCTTGTGCTATGATAATATAAGGTAAGCTTTGGTTCATGTTTGTTTATCATTCAATGTGTTTTCTCATGGGGTGAGGGTTTAATTGTGAATTAATTCAGATTGAAAAATGTTACAATATGGTTATTTGTGATGGAATCAGC
The DNA here is from genome assembly GCA_964019695.1 of Loripinus fragilis. Lineage (NCBI taxonomy): Eukaryota > Metazoa > Mollusca > Bivalvia > Lucinida > Lucinidae > Loripinus > Loripinus fragilis. The sequence continues at coordinate 8,617,554 of OZ026525.1, forward strand.
AAGACTATAGATAAGAGTTTAAGAAAAAGAGATAAGAAAGTTGAATACTTTCCTTAAAAACTTTGATTTTGGGACTTTGGGTATATTGAGTATTATTCGAAATTGCAGTTTAATTGGCCATCAGCTTATCCTACTGCTGATTGAAGTTAAGTAGATAGTCTACTTTCAGAGATGTCATTACACATATTCTTCAGATTCATTTCTACAACATATAACACATGCATTGATCATTGGTTTAGATAAGCAAAATTTTTCACCTCATGGCTCTAAGAACATTTTTCATTGGTTGATTGACAACTTTAGAAGTCAGAAGCGGAATTGAAGACATTTAACAATTCATTTACAATGGGTCAACCAATTCGGTTGTAGGAATATACTAGCTGTCATTTGTCACTTAACCTTCTCATTATTTAGCAAGTCCATAATATTTAGACTATCTCATATCCAACAATTAATAGTAAAAGTCCTGTTCCAAGAGGTTGACATGCTAACCTATTTAAATTTCTGGTCAAAAAGATATTTGAACAAAAGTTAAGACAGAAAATTGTAATTTTGTTTGAAAATGCCAGTGTAATTTGAAGAGAGTCAAAGAAATATGTACTAGCTACATCACATGATTAAAAAAAATTTTGCCATTTACTCATTAAATTCTTCCAAGAACATTTTTTGGTAATCTTTGAAGGCTAAAACATTTGTCATATGCCAGTGAATCACACAATGGGGCACTTATCTATAGTCTTGCAATTAATTTTAATCAAGGCTCATGTCAAAATCAAAGAAGATTGAAGTATTTCACTGCAACAAGATTTCGCCAATCTCATTGTCTTAGTTCCTTCTTGCAGCTAAACAAATTAACAGATTGAGAGCAAGCAACACAAAACTGGGTCATTAAACATTGTGACCTTTAATTTTACAGTTTGTGCATTCTAGAAGCTGTTCTTCAAAACGTTTCAATAACAGAGCTGATAATAAAAAGCCACAAAGGTATTTTTATAAAGCAGGTAGACACGGTGTCATGAATCTCATTTAATCCAGGTAGCTGTATTGTTATACATGTCATTCTTCACCAGGTAGCTTCATTGTTAAAAAGGTCATTCTAAACAAAGAAGCTACATTGTAATAAAGGTCCATCTTAACCAGGTAGTTGAGGAGCTCGGTGGCTCAGTAGTAGAGTCCTTGACTCAGGATTGAGGGGTTGCAGGTTCAAGCCTCACCGGCGCTGTTTTTTTGTCTTGAGCTAGACACTTTATCCTCTGCTTAGATCTGATTAAACCCAGAAAGACCGACGTGACTGAAAAAATGTAGAGAATCAAAGGAAACAAAAACGCTGCATTGTCATGAAGGTCATTCTTAACCAGGTAGTTACATTGCAATAAATGCCATTCTTAACCGGGTTCTTACATTGTCATGAAGGTCATTTTAAACAGGTAGTTACATTTTCATTAAGGTCATTCTTAACCAGGTAGTTACATTGTCATCAAAGTCATTCTTAACCAGGTAGTTACATTGTAATATAGGTCATTCTTAACCAGGTAGTTACATTGCAATAAATACCATTCTTAACCAGGTTCTTACATTGTAATAAAGGTCATTCTTAACTAGGTTATTACATTGCAATATAGGTTATTCTTAACCATGTAGTTACATTGTCATTAAAGTTATTCTTAACCACGTAGTTACATTGCAATAAAGGTCAATCTTAATTAAGGCCATAGTTACTTTGTCAAAAGGCCATTCTTAACTAGGCAGTTATGTTGTAATAAAGGCAATTCTTAACCAGGTAGTTACATTGTCTTAAAAGCCACTCTTAACCAGGTAGTTACATTGCCATGAAAGCCCATCTTAACCAGGTAGTTACGCTGCAATAAATGCCATTCTTAATCAGGTAGTTGCGATGTAATAAAGGTCATTCTTAACCAGGTAGTTGCAATGTCATAAAAATCATTCTCAACCAGGTCAGTTACATTGTCATTAAGGTTATTCTTAACCAGGTAGTTACATTGTTATAAAGGTCATTCTTAACCAGGCAGTTACATTGTAATAAAGGCCATTCTTAACCAGGTAGTTACATTGTAATAAAGGCCATTCTTAACCAGGTAGTTACATTGTCATCAAAGTCATTCTTAACCAGGTAGTTACATTGTAATAAAGACCATACTTAACCAGGTAGTTACATTGTTTCAAAGGTCATTCTTGGCCAGGTAGTAACATTGTAATTAAGGTCATTCTTATCCAGGTAGTTGCATTGTAATACAGGTCATTCTTAACCAGGTAATTACATTGTTTTAAAGGTCATTCTTGGCCAAGTAGTTACATTGTAATTAAGGTCATTCTTATCGAGGTAGTTGCATTGTCATTAAGGTCATTCTTCACCAGGCAGTTATGTTGTAATACAGGCCATTCTTAATAAGGTAGTTACATTGAAATTAAGGTATTGAAATTAAGGTCATTCTTAAACAGGTAGTTACATTAAAATTAAGGCCATTCTTAACCGGGTAGTTACATTGTCATTTTGGCCATTCTTAACCAGGTAGTTACATTGAAATTAAGGCCATTCTTAACCAGGTAGTTACATTGAAATTAAGGCCATTCTTAACCAGGTAGTTACATTGTCATTAAGGCCATTCTTAACCAGGTAGTTACATTGAAATAAAGGCCATTCTTAACCAGATAGTTACATTGAAATTAAGGCCATTCTTTACCAGGTAGTTACATTGTCATTAAGACCATTCTTGACCAGGTAGTTACATTGAAATAAAGGCCATTCGTAACCAGGTAGTTACATTGTATTTCAGGCCATTCTAAACCAGGTAGTTACATTGTAATAAAGGCCATTATTAACCAGGTAGTTACATTGTAATAAAGACCATACTTAACCAGGTAGTTACATTGTTTCAAAGGTCATTCTTGGCCAGGTAGTTACATTGTAATTAAGGTCATTCTTATCCAGGTAGTTGCATTGTCATTAAGGTCATTCTTCACCAGGCAGTTATGTTGTAATACAGACCATTCTTAATCAAGTAGTTACATTGAAATTAAGGTCATTCTTAACCAGGTAGATACATTGTCATTAAGGCCATTCTTAACCAGGTTGTTACATTGAAATAAAGGCCATTCTGAACCAGGTAGTTACATTGTCATTAAGGCCATTCTTAACCAGGTAGTTGCATTGAAATTAAGGCCATTCTTAACCAGGTAGTTACACTGAAAAAGACCATTCTTAACCAGGTAGTTGTGATAAAGGTCATTCTTCACCAGGCAGTTATGTTGTAATAAAGGCCATTCTTAATCAGGTAGTTACTTTGTCATAAAGGCTATTCTTAACCAGGTAGTTTCATTGTCATAACGGCTATTCTTAACCATGTAGTTGCATTGTCATGAAGGCCATTTTTACCAGGTAGTTGCATTGTCATAAAGGTCATTCTTAACCAGTTAGTTGCATCATCATTATGGTCATTCATGACCAATTAGATACATTGTCATAAAGTCCTTTCTTAACCAGGTAATTGCATTGTCATAAAGGACATTCTAACCAGGTAGTCACATTGTATTAAAGGTCATTTTCAACCAGGTACCTACATTGTCATAAAAGATTTTATTTACCAGGTAGTTTTGTTGTAATAAAGGTGATTTTAACCAGGTAGCTACAATGTAATACAGGCCATTCTTAACCAGGTAGTTACATTGTAATACAGGCCATTCTTAACCAGGTAGTTACATTGTAATAAAGGTCATTCTTAACCAGGTAGATGCATTGTCATAAAGAACATTCTTAACCAGGTAGTTACATTGTAATACAGGCCATTCTTAACCAGGTAGATGCATTGTAATAAAGGTCATTCTTAACCAGGTAGTACATTGTAATAAAGACCATACTTAACCAGGTAGCTGTATTGTCATAAAGGTATTAGATCTGCATTATCAAATTTAAAATGATTCCTAGCTCACTTATCAAATACTTTTGCTGTACAGCATGAGGAAGATACAAACTGAATAATCTTGCAAATGCCCTTAATTTTTAAAACCGATCTTTGATTTTGGCAATTGTCTGCAGCAGTAAGTGTAGCCCTAGATAAGGGAGGTTCACAGATAACTAGGTTTCTTTTTCCCCCCAAGGAAATATTTTTGCTGGTACACATTTGGTGCTCGCAAAAATATTTTCATAGAGAAATAAGAAGATATGTATATAAAATTTTAGTTGAAATAATTTCAAACCTTTTATCAAGGGCCATAAGTAAGCCTGCTATAGATATGTAAGAATATTCAATGTCACCCCTTCGGTCCTAATACACAGGGCGCAACATGTTGTGTGCTGCCAGAGCTCTAGATTAGAAATCTTTTAAACAACATCTCCTCCTGAACCACTGGTCCAAATTCAAAATAATTTCACAGAATGTGAATGGAATGGCAAAAAGATTTTACTATTTGCTCAAGCTTACCTGTCCAAATATTTATGAAGGTGTCCTCAGTGCCGTGGCTCAGTGATAGAGTGTTAGACTTGGGATTGAAGGGTTGCTAGTTTAAGAATCACTGGAGGTGCAGTGTTGTGACCTTGAGCAAGACACTTTATCTCCTGCTTAGTACTGGTTCAACCCAAGAAGACAGTCTCAACGTGACTAAAAATTTGTTGACAGGTTTGTAAAGCATCAACACTAACTAATATGTAGGGTGAAGATGGTACATGCAGTGGGATCAAACAAATCCAAACGTTTTATCTGGCTAATACAGAAGCAGGACATGGCATTTTAAGCTTGAGAAATAAGTCCACTTTGCATCTGAAAATGCTGCCTATGGGCATAGCAATATAGCAGGCTGGCTTTCCATTAAAAATTGTTGACTTTGTTTAATTAAGCTAGGGATTTGATAGTTTAACATCAGTTTGATTGTGAAGGTCAAAACCAAGTGAATGAGATACAGATAATGACCTGATTCAGTCTATCAAGTAGTCATTTGCACCGATAAAAGCTGGGCTTTTCTTTTCCAAAAATTCCCAAAATCTGAGATCTGTCTTATAAGATAATGTTAGATGTTTTGGATCATAATGTTCTGATTGGTCAAGAAAATTCTGTAATGAGACATTAGCATACAATTATTGTACCTAGTTTTAGAAACAAATTTGGTGAACATTTCATGAAAATTTGATTAGTAGTACAAAGGATACAGAGTTTGAAATATTTCAAAATCACAATTAAGGGTACTGCCATTTTGATTTTAAATCATGTGATCAATTTCTAAAAATGGCCATACACAAATCATGTGATCAATTTCTAAAAATGGCCATACACACAAACATGTTTTAAAAACCTGGCTATTTTGAATGACATTAATTGCATAAAATTATAATGCATCAAAATAGATTTCATATAATTTTTAGCTGTGAGTTTGTGATGTCATTTACTCAAAGACAAGATTTCCTGGGTATATATAAAGCTCAGCAGCCTGGGGAAGTCTTATCTGGTCTGATTACTTGGAAGATTTATCTTCTTTCTTGGGTCTGATGACCTGTTAAAGATGTATAAGCAAGCAGAGGCCAATTTAATTCATACATGACAAGATAAATATTTACTCTTTTTCAGTTAATACTTCTATTTGTAGACTTTATATTTTGTTATGAAAACATCATTATTTTCATGAAATAATAACTCTCTCTCTTAGCCATGTTTGACTATAATTATAGGTGTGCGTGTGGCACATGAAGTATAATACAAATGAATAAATTATTATATAATAAAATGCTATCATCAAATATCAAATTAAGATGTGAATCATGCAATTAAGAAAGAAAAAATATTGTAACTATTTTATGTTAAAGAAATAGATTCATGCTGGCAGTGATTTGTTGCTAAATATATCACTGGCTGGAGGTCAGTCATTAAAGTGGATAAATCACAAGCTTGAAGCACAAGTGATTTATACACTTACGACAGACCAACAGACAGTGATATATTAAGCAAAAAATCACTGCTAGCCCAAATCTATTTGATTATAACACACAAAAAGATGGAAAATATGATTCCGCCATCTTTAATAGAGCATTAGAAATTACTGTGAGTTTTTTCTAGGCTAAAACATGTATTTTTACATACATTTTTGATGCTCATTAGATTTAAAAACTATGTTATGCCATCTAACAAGGCTGTGTGTGATAGATGATGATATGAAAATCAAATTGGTGGCAGAATGATGTCACACTAGTATGTGCAGTGATTTATCAACCAATAAGTCATTGATTTTAACCATTGGGTATATAGGTGACCAGTGTTAGAATATTTCATAATAATTGTGTGAAAATTATACGGTGATTTACAGCAGGATTATCTACCATCATGAAGCAAACATCTCAAACTTATTAGGCAAAGCATCAAAAACACACAAAAATGGTGGGGACTGTATGTGTTGCAAATTAGTGTACCAAAATTTGTTTTATTTGTTTGTTTGATTTGATTCCTTATGTCCCATCAACAATCTTTCAGTTAAACAGGGACGGGTCTTCCTGGGTTGAACCAGTACTAAGCTAGGATAAATGTGTCTTGCTCAAGGACCACAACACATTGACGCCGGTGAGGCTCAAACCCGTGCCCCTTCAGTCTTGAGTCAAGCACTCTACCACTGAGCCACTGGGCTCCCTAACCAAAATTTGTCCTTCTTTTCCAAATAAGAGAGTGCATACCTGCATTCAAAGAAGTTTAATAGCATTTTATTATCCAATCCATGATGACATTGTAACGTAGTTGCCTGAAACAGTTACAGTCAGAGCAATGACTAAACTAAACTAAATGTCACTGCACACGGAAGAAGCAAAATCAGCTTGGAAAACAACCATTATGATAAATGTTGATAAAAATAATTTGAAACCACTCTTTTATTGTTTTCAGTAGTCTGTGACAAGCTTTGTTTAACAGATATGAGTGTTGAAGAGGGGATTCACCATCTAATATTAACAACAATAGCATTGTTTACAGCTGAGCATAGGATATGCTGTTGTCCAATCACAGAAAAGAAAACTTGCATGAAAAGTTTAGATCTATATGATTGATTATGTGCCATGTGATGTGAAAACCTGTTCATGCTATTTTAATATGAATGACAATGTGTTGATCTGCTTGCATGCTTAAACCTACTGCCATCTGATTCACTGTAGTCATACTACTACGGCAATTTGGGTTTCATCACTTATTCCGGTGTTAAGATAACTTTCTCATCATGTTCAATTTCTTCATTTAATCACAGATAAATGCCCCAAAATGCTTAAGTTCCGATTGATTTTTGTTCATCAAATTCACATTGTATCTTTTAGCTTTAAAATTATTTGAAAACTTTAACGTTTGATGTCTAGGGATGAAACAACTTATTACGGTTTTGTCATCCTGGATAATTAATCAATGACAAACCTGTATAATTATGACTAAACCGTAATTGACATTTTTTTTAATATAACTGTAAAAAAACACATTTTAAATCTGATTTTATCTCCATTTTGGCAAAACAACACAGAGGTTGTTAACTAGACGATGCAATCTCAAAGCAAACACATTTGAAAGTTCTCATTTTTGAAGGTAATTTTACTATAACACTGGAGTGGCTGACGAACCCCAAATTGCCGTAGTAGTATGACCAGAGTGTGATTGTCAGAAGAGCTAGTTGGTCAGCTGACTAGACAGCAAAAAACGTAGGAGCCATGTGGTGATTCTTACCTGCTGGTTACAAAACATGGACAGGCTTTCTCATGAAGAGGCTCAATATAACCCTTTTCATTCTGGATACCGGTGAACAGGTACTTTGGCAAACAATGAAGACCCAGATGAAATGTCGCTTAAGGCAGCATTTCGTCAGGGTCTTCACTGTTTGCTAAGATAAAGACAATCTTCGGGGACAGAAACACATCATTTTATTGAATTTTTACTAGCATCCCCTTTAATACATGGGTGAAAGTTTTCAGAATTAATCCTGAATTCAGGATTTTGAGGCTGACTTTCTTTGGAAAGTCATCCTCAAAATGCTGAATTAGGCAGATTTTATTGGCTAAGTCTCTGATATATTTTCAGTTAATCTATAGACAATTAACCACTTAAACCTGAAAATTATTAGTATTTGTAGGCAAATATTTGAATTTCTGAAATTCAGGATTTTATCAATTTTGAACTTTTACCCATGTAAATGGACTATTCCATACTTATTGTGTCAATATGTACAGGATAATCCATCAGAATGAAAAGGGATAAACATGTACATACATGATGTTTAACCTTATTCTTTGAAATCTTTGTTTATGCATGGGTATGGGATTGTCAGTTTCTTATTCGACTGAAACCTTACCAAATCACAGCTTGATTATTGTATATTCTAAGTATAACTTTCACATTTATGCTAATGTTACGCTTGTACTAATCCAACTACAATATTTTGTAGGTCTGAGAGTAGGAAAAGTAAGAAACATAAGCATAAGAAAAGGTAAGGGCTAGAAAAAGTATTTTAAGATTAAAATTGAGAATAGTTTCTTAACCATCAGTTTAAACATGTGTTTTGGGTGGCAAAAAGAACCGTTTCATTGAGACTGTTCTTTTGAGTACCCACAACATATGTTTTGGATGAGAAATAAAGAAAATAGTTTTCCAATACGCACTCTTATCTGGAGGCCTGGTAAGGGCTAGAAAAGGTATTTTAAAATTTAAATTGAGAATATTTTCTTAACCTTCAGTTTAATCATGTGTTTTGGGTGCTTATAAGAACGTCACATTGAGACGGTTCTTTTGAGCTCCCACAACATAGGTTTTAATTGAGAAACAAGAAAATCAATTTTTGATACCCGCTCTTTAGTGCTGCAGCAGAGGTCACCAAAAGTGACATGTACCCATACCGTAAGGGTAACAAGTAGCATCATACATCATTTTAAAGCTTAGAGTGTGCTGAGTTCAGAACTGCATGATGCCACTTTCAGAATTTTGTGCGAAAAAAATTATGACCCTTTAAACATGGGTACCGTCATCATAGCTCAGAAAGGAATGATGATTTCTTTTTTTGACAAGAAGAATACATACTGTTTAAATTCATGTTATTAGGTTGTATATGATGCAATAGTTAATATTAATTTTGTTTGCATTTGATATGCTACTTACGCACATTGACTACTATAATTAAAAGGTCATTGAGTGCAAAAGTCGCGAAAACCAATGATTTTTACAAATAGTCACGTTTATTGCATTTGCTCTACATGTACATTTTTAAATCATAAAAAGGAGTTTTTCCTTGCAATATCAAGTAAACATAAATGCATTTAATGTAGTAATTAATCCAATTATAATGTCCCCCAACAGTTTATAACAGTTATAATACAACTCTGAAGGGAATGCAAACGTGCATAAATGTACTTGTTCAAATTTATACGTCTGCATATATTGAAATAGGTTTATTTACAAAAGCTTTAGAAATCACTTGGGCTAAACCTATGTACGTGAAATATATCTTTCTATGTGAAGGTGGAATGCACCTTCTCATAACAGGTTTTGCTAGCATTGGATACCTTCATGGTAAGGCGAGACTCGGAGAACTGTCATTTGAATTTGAGTTTGTCTGCAGTTTGTGATTGTGGTATTTCCTGATCATACTCGCTTACTTTTTTGATGTCTCTGCTGTTGACAGTGTAAAACAAAAAAATTGTCTGGAAAAGAGTGTGACAAAGCTTTACGAGCTTTGTCATGAGTCAGTTATCCTGCCTTGCCTCTCCTCACCGTGCTGTTGGGGTGATTGTGGCAGTTCCTGGTCGTACTCACTTACTTTTTAAACTAACATTTTCAATACAGTTTTTGAAAGTGGTGCTGCAAGAACAACAGAACTTCCTCTGATGATGTCCAGTGTCATTTGCATGGACTCTAAGAGGATTCCTGACTATGTATCAGACACAGAAATGAACATATAATTGTAATTAACCAATAACATCTGGTCGTTTGTGTGAAGTTGTACATAATAACCTGCTATCAGAGTTCATGTAAAAGGGAATATTTATTTCTCCAACATTATTACTTTTGGAATGACTCGCTGGAGATAGTATCGCTTACGTTTAAACTATTCCTCTCCCCAAGTAGGCTTTGTATTTGAGATGTGCATTAGTTTGCAAAGGCAAAACTATTCCCTCTGATGTTTACAGGCAACATATATGTATATCATATCAAATCCTTCAAATGCAGTACATTCCTGAAGAGGTTGTGAATGGTTTCCATGAAGGCTAATGTACTATAAAAAATGTCAGAGGACAAGTTCTATTCTGCCTGGATTAACCGTGTGGTCTAAGCAACAGAGTACAAAGTTTTAATAGGATCTAGAGGAATCAGGGGACTAACCTTAAAAGGCAATTCATTGACTAGGTCACGTGGTTCCTGAGCCAAGCCTGTGACTGTAAAGTACTAAATAATGTTCCACAACTATGTATGTCGAAGTGCATGTACATGTACAGTGAAACCAAACCAGAGTTGACCTTCACATCATTCTGATACAAAAACACTTATATGATTCTGTTGTAAAAATAATTTAGATGTTTGACAGTCGATTCATTGATCCCCATTTGACCCCACAGAGGCCATGCCTCATACTTCTAACAGATTTTGCAACATGCGTTATATCCAGGCTTGCTTGGTGCCTTAGACACAGGAAGTGAGGAAATAATTCATGAAGGAAGGATTTATAAAGTTTGATGGATAAGACAAGCCTCAGAAGATGTTCTATGAACCCAAGCAAAAGGTCAACAATAAGACACTGGCAGACATGCCAAAGATACAGCAGTGTAGTCATGAATAATTAGGTGATGCGTCTGTGTTTGTAAGCAGCTTGCTCTTTCAGGGAGGTATCTTGTCTTTTGAGAATGCACAAGGAGTCTTGAAATATTTTCAAAAACTTATAATGGCTCGAATCAATGACCAGATTTCATCCATTAACTCAAAAGCATATCTGAAGGCAAAGTAGCATTATTGAGAAAACAGAATGCCTTATCTTTGATGCTACAGCTTTGATACAGATGCTACCAATACTGTCTTAAACGGCTCAAGTAACATTTGTAGCCATAGTTGAACAGTTCCGTGTCTACATACTTTAGGCCAGTTGCATCTATTAGTCCGTTTCACAGATAAACATTGTATTTGACATGTATAGGGAGAATAGTGTGAATACGCTAGCATGCCAAAAAAGAGGCAACACCACAATGTGACATAAAATGCTTCTACAAGCAGACATGAAAGTACTCAAAGAATAGAGGAAATTATTATCCGGAGGCAAAACTAAGGACAACCTTGTAGCTTATTACACCTACACTGATAAAAGCCAGTTGAACAGAAACATACAATCTTCATTAGTGGTGGACTGAAGGACAGAGCCATCAAACCGACCAAAGATGAGCATTTAGACATCTCAAAGCTACGAAAGCGAACACAAGGCCGTATACATGCCTCAATTGCTGCAAAATGACCAAGTACAGATTTTCTTTTTCTTATTGTAACTTCCTCATCAGAGATAAAAAGAAGCTACAAATGAGAACTTTCTTACATGTGAAATGGCATATGATGTTGCTATGAGATGTTATATCCCTGTTAACATCTTATTCACCAGTCTTACAAAAGAACAACACACAAGACTGATCATAAAATACTGTCTGGCTGGATGGGATATAGGCAGTGCTTTCTTTGGGGTTGGTGAGAAATCCGTTTTCAAACGTATAATTCAAGGTGCACTGAAATTTTAGGGACTGAAATATCTTGGCCATGGGCCTTTATTAAACTGTCAAAAGTTTACTTGCACTCAGTCTGTTGGAGCAATATATGAAAAACTAGACCCTACATCCCTAAACGAGGTAAGCTTAGCAAAGGCAGCAACAAAAGTCCTATCGACAAATAACAGTTTCCATTTGCATATTCTACATTCTACCCACCCACCCAACAAAATGAATATGGATAAAAGATAGTTGAATACAATAATGACACACTTACTGTATGCTTCATACGATGACGAACCATTCAACAGCTGCCCCAAAGCTTTTAAATGACCTTACATGCAATTGCGAGAACAGTATCTGTGACGATTACTGTACATTATACATGTTTTCACATTGAACAACTATGTGCACTGACCTAACAACCTAACCTATGAACGCAAAATAGCAGCTCCATGAAAACACATTTTTGTACATTATCCATGCAAAACACAATTAAGTGATTCGAATAGAGAACAACATGTGCTTTAACATCACTCTTTGACAGATGGAAGGATAAATACACTAGACCTTTATTGCGAAGCATTTTAGACCAATTTGACTGTAAATGTCTTTGGTGAAGAACTTTTTTTCATGGTCTTTAGGAATTCCACTTTGTCTTAAACAAGTAATGGTGTCTCACATGCATGTTAGTCATTTAAGAGTATGGCAGACACAGCTGAGCAATATAGCTTCATCCTGTTTTGATATTGATAAAACGTTATAATAATCCAACATGACATTAGTTCTGAGGGAACGCTGTGTCACACCTGCTCAAAGTCATATTTATATTTCTGTCACAGTCAAAATACTGGAACGTAAAAAGTAGGTCAATGTCACAAAGCAAGGTTAAAGAGAATGCGAAGACAATTACTATACAGCAGGGATTTTGTTACCTGCCCATCGTGCATCTTTTGCGCATCATTTTGTCTCTGGGATGCAAAGTTTTTATTTCGGCGAGTCCGAGGATGCAATAGTATTGCAGACTTGTCATTAAAAAAAGTATTCTGGACTCATAAGTTTGTAGTTGGACTCATTGATATGGGAAACAGCGAGTGCTAGGACCCATAAGCCAAAAATTGTAAATGAATCACTGTTTACAAGGTTTGACACTCTCAACTATCACTGCTGCAGAGAACTCACTTTAATGTAAAATTTTCACGGACGGACGTCAATTTATATCAAAGTCACTGGAGCGTAAAAAGTAGGTCAAGGTCAGCAGGCCCCACTGTATACTCAAAAAATATTCAGAGGACAGTAACTATGCAATGTTTAATAACAGTTATTATTGCTGCAGAGAAATTCACTTTAATGTAAGTTGTTGACGGACGGATGACTGACGTGAATTTGAACTCCTATGTAACACCCTGTTTAAAAAAAGCCAAACCCTTGCTCCAAGCAAGTGTGACAAAATAATAAAATAGTATAGATTAAATATTAACAATTTCTAACAGTAAAAATCCTTACAAAATTGAACAGGATTACATGCAGTTGCATCCAGATTAATGTTATGTCAATGTCATAGGATTTCGTGACTTTTGTACTCAATGACCTCATAAAATGTTGAAAACCAGACTGGATATTGTCATTCAATATCTATTATTATATTTATTCATGTTCCACTCTACAATTTACAAGAAATAGATTTTTATGTGCATATATGAGGATAAAACCTGCTTGGGAAGCACACAGAAAACGAATACTAACAATTTAGGGTGAATACTTTTGAAGGGCCGTAAAAAAATTCGCACAAAATTTTGGAAGTGGCATCATGCAGTTTTGAAATGAGCAGACTCTAAGCTTTAATTTGGTATATAGTAGTACTTGTTACCCTGCTGGTATGGGTACCTCTAAAATTAGGCTACTTTTTGCCACATTGCTGCAGCACTACTTGTAAGGGCTAGAAAGCATATTTAAACCATGGGAATTTATACCTTATGGGATTACGATGAACTTTGAAGTATCAAGAGTTATCTGTCTCTATAATACATGAAAAGCATATAAAAGATGTCATAGAATGTCAACAAGTTCTTACACAAATTTATTTAAAGATGTGACCATGCTGTGAATCAAAGACTAAATAGCAGTAAATTATGTTAAAAACTTTGGAGGACAGGCAGTGTGATAGATAAACCAGGGTCTACACAGGCTTGGAAAGTACTTGAATTTCGAGGGCTTTCTTGAAAATTAAATCTGCCTTGAAAAGTACTGGAAAATCACTCAAAAGCCTTTAAAAAGTCCTTGAATTCTACTATTTTCTGTAGGACTTAGCACAGATGATAGACACCTAAATCAGTATAAAATTATTGTGCCTTTATTTGGTGCAGCATATGCTGCATTGCTGCACCAAATAAAGGCACAATGGTTTTATACTAATTCTCTAGTACTAATTTCTCCATTATCTCAGTCTAGCATTTCTGAAGTACAATTTTAACACTTAAATCTGTTTTTTCATAAACTTTAGTCCTTGAAAAACTGTATACAGGAAAGTCTTCTAGAAGTCCTTGAACAGTCCTTGAATTTTACTCAAACCTGCCTGTATGAACCCTGTAAACTATCAGCATTTTGCATGGCAACAGCATTGCTAACAAGGCAGTAAATCAGCAGATAAATAATAAAGACCTTTAAACTATTCTAGTTGTCTCGGCATACAATATCTGACAATACTTCTTATTTGGTGCCTTGCTCTTGGAAGTTTGGAATCTATTTTCAGTAAAACATGGGTAAAGTTTTCAGGATTATTCCTGAATTCAGGATTTTGAGGCTGACTTTCCAAAGAAAGTCAGCCTCAAAATGCTGATTTAGGCAGTCTCGATTAATATAACTTCTCTGATTCATTTTCATTTCATCTTAGGACAATTGAGCATTTAACTTTGAAATTATTAATGATTTGTAGGCGTACAACACTTTTTAATACTTGAATTTCAAAAGTTCAGGATTTTGGAAAATTTTAACTTTCACCCATGGTAAACTGCTGAACAGTCATATTTGTGTTTTAATTTCAGTGAGTCTCATGATAAAAGATCTAAGAAACAGAAAAGACGACATGCTTCACCAAGCTCAGGATCTGAGTCAAGCTCAGGGTTGGAGTCGGATCATGGCGATAGGTAAATATTGATTGATTTGTCAGAGTTGTTTAAGGCCTCAAGGAAGGAGTACACCTAGCAAAGTCTATGTGGCTATATCGTAAAGATATCATGGATAAAGCGCCGCCAAACCAGAAGTGACAAGTGTTGTATATGTAAAAAGTCTTCCTCAAGTTTTCCCATGAATAGGATGATATTATAAGCTAAGTTGCACATTAAGTTACCATCGTCATGCCAGAGATGTGTTCATAGTATTCACCTTTAAATAGGAAGGCTGTTGGATATTAGAGCCGCCGCATGAGATTTCCAACAATATGGTATGTGCGATCAGCAAAGCCTCAGATCAGCCTGCCCTGCGCATACGCGCAGTCTGATCAGAGCCTTTGCTAGTCCCTTGAATACTCTATGACTGTTAAGATACTGACTGAACACCATTTGGAGTTTCTAAGCTTCAAAGGAGGCTGCACAGGCTCGTCTGAGTCTACACTTGTCAATATGCCACATTGTTGAAAATCAGGCCGCGGCTCATATATGTACACTACACTTCCACCCACAACATGCAGTAAAGGATGTGTAACAGTTTGGCTGTTTTTTTTGGCCCATGGTGGATTTGGCTGAAATTTAAATATATGGTGGTATGATCTTTGCCCTTTCACATGAGCATGTTTTTGAACTAACAACGGCATATGCAGTCACATGAATTAAAGTTTCTCACTAGTGTGTATAAACAGAGGTTTGTTCATGAATGTGGATATTTTTAAAGATGCAGCAAGCAAACTGACCTCAAACATAATACCAAACATGCGTGTGTTTATACTTGTCATGTCTATGTCGTAACTTGAGCTAACACTACCATCATAAATTAAAAATTATGCTAAAACTTGTCTAAATACTGTGTTTACGATTACCTTGATGATATGTTGTTTTAAGGTGTAATATATATTGAACATTTAGTGTTTTATCGCCTTTTCCAGTTAATCAATAGCTCAAACAAGCCTATTCCGGTTTATTCATATCAATATAATCAGTATGACATGTACACAAGCGTGCATGTAACATGTTAAACGCGGCATAACATGCGCAACCTTTTTTTGCTGGATTGGTATGAAACATGAATATAAATAGTTACAAAGCTACAGAAATGATAATGGAAGCTTTGAACACTTTTTTTTTGCTCACAGCCACAATTATTAAATAGATACATATGAGTGTTGTATATCTGTCTGTGCATCTGTCAGTCCGTCTGTATGCCACACTTTTGTGTCTGTGACGTATCTTCCAAACCCCTGATTCGATTATAAGATTAATTCACAAAACTGTGCACCTTTGTGGATGAACATGCAGAATAAATGAATACTTTAAGGCTATGTGCAAGACCCTTCATCTTTATTGCGTAATATTTACATTTCCACTGCGAGTCTTTAAATGAACCTTTACATTTGAGATGTTGTTCATAGCTTCATGAACGGATCTATTTAAGCCACGCCAACACACACGCTGTTTGGGCGGACCAACATCAACGCCATCCAATAACATTGTTTGTTTACTGGCGTTTGTCTGACGTGGAGCGTGTATCATCATGACGTTAAATGCGGGAATTTGGCGTTTTGGCTGTTCCGAACCCTCCGTTATGTCTAGTATAATTTAAAACATCCAGAAAATCAGCCAAGTTATATGAACGTTGAAAATTGATACTTGACAGACAATATGAAATATAGATATAAGTAATAAATTCGTTTTTTTGTCTGTTCATGAGATCATGAACACTGCGGGTCTCATGTAAAGTAAGTGAAGCCTGAAGGTTCAACCGAGGAAACGGCATGACTGAAATATGGTTCACTGTAACGTAGAGCAATGGCGTAGAGCATTTAAACACTTAGTCATTTTTCAAGCATTTGTAGTGCAGACATCTATTTCATGTTTGACAACTACCGTCAAGCAGAGATTTCAGAACCGTTTGAACAACCTAAATTGTGTTTTGATAAAGGTGAATGAACATCTAAAATAGAGTATTTCGATCCTTGAATATTAAATGAATGTGTTTGTTGGACCAGTGACTATTTACCTTCTGCAGATAAGTGGATGTTGTATATATACTGCATTATTTTAGCAAACACTTTACGAGAGCGATATTCATTGAGGAAACAAACAGTTTAGCACAGATATTGTGTACATGTAAGCATGAAAAGAGCATTACACTCATTATGAATAAAATGCTTGTGGCGTTCCCATTCAGGCCATTGGCTGTTTTTATACATGATTTCTTGCATAAATAACAATGAATTGAAAAGAGCAAAACTAAATCAAAGAATTACATTGGTTTATTTGTGACAATATCTGCGCCACTATATGTACATGAGAAGTTACGTATTTCAAAAAATATAGATAGGTGTTAGCTTTGAGGGTCAGTTACAATATATGTTGAGAGTGTGCATTTGTATACATCACACCAGCTCCATTTAGTTCAAATAAACTCACTTTAATAATATTACCATTTAACTGACACAGTTCTATCAAAATTTTGGAATCATATCAAATGATTCCGATATCTGTGCTGTGAAGTAGCTTTTTGCTCTACCTTATGAACCGCTAGATGAATTTCATCTAAACTTGCACAGATACTTATCTGGGACAGCCAAAACCAATTATAAGATTTTGGTGACCTCCACCTTATTTACAAGGTCACCAGGGACATATATATAAATATATAAAAAAAAGGCTTGTCTGTACTATATCTTCCTAACCAATGACCAGATTTTGACCAAACTGACACAGATAATTCATTGGGAAGACCTTAATGAATGACTAGAATTCTGTAGCATTGACCTTTATTCCAAGATCACCAGCTTCACATAACTCTTTTAAGTGGGTGGGGGGACAACTCTATCTAGTGTAAATACTTTCCATTCCTAACTACTCTAGTATGGCCATATTAAACAGTTTCTGCCCTGTAATTTGAGAATACCAATAATTGATTATTTTTTCCTAATGCTCCAAAGAATGATCACATAATTTGCCATTTTTGACTTTCTTAATTCAAAGCAATGGGCCTGTCAAAACAAAAGTGGCGGTAAGCTGTTAAAAGCTGATTGTACCAAAGAACTGTCTCCAGAAATCTATGTATCAGTTAAAGAGGGGGGCACATCAAACTCTCTCCTTGCTCTCTCTCTCTGTCTCTCTCTCACTGTCTGTCTGTCTGTCTCTCTCTCCCTCTCTCTCTCTCTCTCTCTCTCTCTGTCTCTTTCTGTCTGTCTCTCTCTCTCTCTCTCTCTCTCTCTCTCTCTTTCTCTCTCTCTCTCTCTCTTCTTTACAATCGATTCTTTACTGTAAAAGTGGGCCATTTGTAATACAAAACCGTTACATGTCCTTCGCAGGATTCCTGTTATAAGTAGAGTATCGTGCAAAAATCTTCTTGTTTTCTCATCAAACATATTTTAATGCAATGAAGGATATCCCTATTATTAAATAATGGAAATTACTATTTTGTGTGTGAGAAACGGTACAGTAAAACCTGTCTTAAGCAGCCAATCAAAAAGAACATCAAAAATTGTTTTTCAATACCAATTATTGCTTAATGCAGGTCAAAAGTATTGCAGAATGCTCCCCTTGGAGCATTCTGCAATACTTTCGACCTGCATTAAGCTACGCTCTTCCAATTAAGACCTATGTTATGTCTATTTTTCAGTGGCCCCTTAAGACAGGTTTTACTGTACGTGAAAACACCTTCATTACAAATGATATACAGTGTTTAATGCATTCAGTGAGCTATTTTTGCACAGATATATCACCATAGTCTAATCATTTTCGCACACACATAGCACTTCACCCTATAAAATAATTGCCATATAATTAACTCCAAAAATTTGAATATCCCCTATATGTAGCTTTGTCCATTGATTTAAGGTCACAGGGTTGTGCTTAGTACTTACCATATGACATTTGAACTTATGGCATAAATCAGTTCGCGCAAGGGAGCGCAGTGGCTCAGTGGTAGAGAGCTTGACTCGAGACCGAGGGGCTGCGGGTTCGAGCCTCACCGGCGTCACTGTGTTGTGTCCTTGAGCAAGAACATTAATCCTAGCTTAGAACTGGTTCAACCCAGGAAGACCCGTCCCTTTATAACTGGATGATTGTTGATGGGACGTAAAGAATCAAATCAAACAAAAATCAGCTCGCGCACAACGATACTCAAATGATAATTGCTGTGATATTAAACATGATTTTTGTAGTTTATCCGAAGTAGACTCCATCCCTGACAAGCCCAGAAAGAGGAATGAAGATCAGAGGTCAAGGTCACATGAAAGATCAAGGTCACAGCAGAGGTCAAGACATTCATCAGTTTCAGATTCCTCTTCACCTTCCCCAGAAAGGTATAATATGAGCCGTGACATGTGATATCCAACAATGTGGTACTTTGACATGTGTAGACTCAGACAAGCCTGTGCAGCCTCCTTTTAAGCTTAGAAACTCCGAACGATGTTCAGTCTTTAGCTTAACAGTTAAAGAATATTCAAGCGACAAGCAAAGGCTCTGATCAGACTGCGCGTATGCGCAGGCTGGTCTGAGACTTTACTGGTCGCACATACCACATTGTTGGAAATCTCATGCTGTGGCTCACAAATGTTTAGAGCCGACTCATTTGATAGATCTGTATAGTCTGAAAATTGAAGGTTTGCTAGTTCGAGACTCACTGAAGTCAATGTTGAGTCCTTGTGTAAGACACTTTATTCCCTGCTTTGTACTGGTTCAACCCAGGAAGACAGGAAATCAACCTGACATTACTGAAAAGTGATTGCATAAAAAGCCATGTCGCACACTATTAAGAGCTATGTTTTAATTGATAAAAATTCATTTATTAATCAGGCTATTCATGTGCTTTTGATGCACAGAGTTTGTACTTTACATAGTCACATTCTACTCTGGCTGTCACAAAAATTGACGTAACCAACAGTAACATGCATAGAAATGAACGTAATTTAGTGATGTTAGGATGGCAGAAGTCTTTGCTCTGGAACAGGTGTTTTCAAAACTTGCGAATCCTTCATGGTTTTGCACCTCATTATAGTAATACAAAATTGCACTTTAAGAAGCGTTCAAGTGAAAGAGTGGTTTAATGCAATAAAAAACGATCCAAGATGTTTTTCTGATACACATACATCTGCTAGACCCCTCAGAGGTCGTTTAACCTTCGCCTTTCAGGCTTGAAGAAAACCTTTTAGTCACACAACATTTTCTATTTAATTTTCAGACAAGACAGAACAGATGAAAAGAGACGTAATAGAAGCCCTAGTCTATCTTCACCTAGCCCCTCTTTGTCTCCTACCCCCTCCCCTACTCACAGAAGACATAATAGATCCCTCAGCTACTCACCGGTACACAATAGGAACTCCCCATCACCAGTGACAAACAAGTCAAAGAAATCTGCATCACCCAGAAGCAGTAAGCACAGTAGAAGACCTCACTCTAAATCTCCTAGACGATCAAGATCAAAAAGCAAGTCTAGAAGAAGGTAATACATTATTTCTTGATTCTCCAAATAAAACAATTATGATGAAGCAATCACAAACCCTTTTCAGATCAATGGAATTTTTCCATATAGCTTCACACAATAAAGTCAGGATGATCCATTGTATATATTGAGGGGCAACAGTTATAATTCAAAAAAAAAATGTATTTTTTTATGTCGGATTTTGTCTTAGGTATTAGTGCAGACCCTGATGAAATGCCGCAATATGCGGCATTTCATCTGGGTCTTCACTGTTTGCCAAAGTACCCATTTAGGGGTTTCTGGTCTTCCAAGGGTTATAGGTGCATGGGAGAAAGTTTTCAGGATTATTCCTGAATTCAGGATTTTGAGGCTTTCCGTAGAAAGTCAGCCTCAAAATGCTGAATTCTGTAGATAATAATAGCTTTTCAGATTTAGTTTTAGTTTATCTAAACATATTTGACCATTTAACTTTGAATTTTTAATATTTTGGAGGCATACAGCAATTTTTAAATTCTGATTTACTAAAGTTCAGGATTTGGGAAATTTTAACTTTTTACCCATAGAGGTGTACAACCATGCAAAATGTAAAAAAAAGTATGAAATGTGCATCTTTTCACAGTTTTCATCAATAAAATAGAACTGTCACATGCATTTTTAGCAGTTTGATAATTTAACATGTTATCAACTTGTTATTGAAAGTATTTGAGCCGTGGCATGAGATTTACAACAATTTGACATTTTGACAAGTGTTGACTGGGACGAGCTTCTGCAGCCTCCTTTTAAGCTTAGACACTACAAATGGTGTTCAGTCAGTAGCTTAACAATCATAGAATATTCAAGCGACTAGCAAAGGCTCTGATCAGCCTACCCGTATGCTCAGGCTGATCTGAGGCTTTGCTGGTCGCACATACCACATTGTTGGAAATCTCATGCACTGGCTCATTTGTAAAAGGCACCTGGGCACAGTTGTATAGAAAGGCAAAACAACCTATATGACAGATACCAACAATTAAGCAATTTTGAGCCTTGTCTTATTTTAGCTCACCAAAGCGGAAGGCTCAAGGTGAGCTATTGTGATAGGTCTTTGTCAGGCGTCTGTCATGCGTTGTCTAGCATTCGTAAATTTTTTCTTTAAACGACATCTGCTGAACCACATGTCCAAATTTAAATAATTTCACATGAATGTTTCCTATAATGCCCTCTACCAATATTACACAAATGGATTCACTCCACTGAACAAAATGGCTGGCAGAGCTAAAAATACTCCTACCCTCTGGTACAGGAATTCTAGCCACAATTCCCTTATAAAAATAATAGTTCATACATGATACCTTTTGTTGTACAAGCTCTATGCACTTTCGAGCCTCTCGTCATTTTCACCGATCTACACCTTGTTTTTTCCCTTACCCTCTTGCTCATAAAACCGTGCCCCGTAGTGCAGTCGGTAATGTGTCTGGCTGCAGGTATGTGCCTGACTGCAGATCCAGGTGTCGCGAGTTTGATGCCAGCCTGGTCGCATACTTTCGTGGAGATTGATCATGAAATAATTTCCTCAGTCATTCTCCTCCCTTCAGCTTATTCAAGAAGGGTTGTTGTCAGTTACAAGCTAAAGTATATGCACAAAGTACTGGTTAACTGCTTAGTCAAGCTTGCCCAGGAAAAAAGTGTGGTTAGGTTAACTGACTATTCCGACATGACCATAGCTATTAACTGGGACGTGAAGACCCATGTTTATCTCTAGTTACGATTTCATACATGATTCTTGTACTTATCAAGGTACTGTGACTTTATTTATCATCAGCAAGGAGGTAGGGTATCCACAGGGCACTGATGATTTAATGCTACATAAATCATTTACCTCCTCCACAGTATAGGCTAGCGTGCAGCTTCACTTACAGCTGTTTTTACTGCAGCAGTAGTATTTTTGGATGTTGCTGTTGCAGGACGCCCAGAGCGGGGCTCATGTTTGATATCTGTTCTACCTACCCATCTCCTAACTGCATTGCTAAAATTGACCAAAATAACAGCAGGCATAGATGGGACTGGCTGTATGCTTTTTGCCAAAGCCCTCTTATCAGGGTTCTCACAAGCTCTGGAAATCATGGAAACCCTGGAAAATCATAAAAAAAAAAGTTCCATGCATGGGAAAATCATAGCATTTGGAAAAAAAACCCCTGAATAATCATGGAATTTTGTGAAATAATTTGACGAAACCACCAGTAGCCAGAAAACTAGCTGTCGACCACTTATGTGTCCGACAGCTAGTTTTCTGGCTACTGGTGGTTTCAAGTTTTAATTATTTTAAAATGCATGTATAGTCTTAACAAGCATGCTTATTTAAATACATAACTGTTTCTGCATTCCGCATTTTTGCTCTGCATGGTGAAGATGCCGCTAAAAGGGGAGGTTGGAGGCTGTGCATTAAATAGTCATGGAAATTACATTGTTGATCATGGAAAATCATGGAAAAATCATGGAATTGTGTTTTTGAATTTCTGTGGGAACCCTGGGCATGCTGTTTACCAAAGCCCTCTTATGAGGACATCCTCACTGGAGCTTGAGAGATTCACCTGGTTGTGGCTGCTTCCTATTTTCAGAACAAAGAGTAGATCCAGATCTGATTCAAGGTCAAAAAACTCCAACAAAAGACAGAAATACGCATCAAGGAGCAGAAGTAGGTCAAGAAACAGAGCATCGCGTAGTCCATCTATTCGTAGACGGAAGGGTTCTCCTAGTCACTTGGAACGAAGACGTATTACGAGGTATTTGTTTAGATTGTGGTAAATCAAGGTGTTTATGTTGTATGTGCATTGTAACACTATTATTTTATAAATAATGAATAAATTATTCAGTAAGACCTGAAATTGAAATTCTGTCAAGATATTGTACGTGGTCTCTCCTCTCAACAATTGTATTGCAACTTGATATCATTATACAAACTCAGCATCATCATTCCTTTTGTTTTATTTATTACAATATTTTACTTTTTCCATCCAAATCATGTTTAACTTAAACCGTCTGATTCTTATGACCCACAAGGGTTGATAGGTCGTTAAGCACCAAACAAACAAACAATTTTAACCTAAAATTGAATAACAATGAATAATCTGTCTGTGTGTCCATCATTTACCTCGATCTTTTTGTTTTAGTCTTAGCATTAATCATATTTATTTTGCTATATAAGATGTGTGTCCAATTTTTTTAGAAATACAAGTCCCAGATTTTTACAAGAACCTAGATCATTAGATGGACTCGGATAAGATTTTAGAATCATCTAAGTTTAGAAGCAGAAATAAAAACAAAAAAAACATCTTATAGATAAGTAAGGCCAATTATGCAAGACTAATTTAATCATTTATGGAAAATATAATGTGTTTGGCATAAAATAGTAATATTTTCTGGGCCATCCTCTAAACATTTGTTTTGAGTACCAAAAAGAGCCATCTCATCTGGATGGCCTGAAATTTTTCTTTCAGAATAAAAAAGATACATGAGTGCTCATATTATTGAATTTATTAAACAAGTTGGGGAAAAGAGTTAAAATTTGAGGTTTACTAAGCATTTTATCACTTTTTCTCAATGAGTTTAATAAATTCAATGATACAGGAGCACAAATGTTAATTTCTATTTATCATATGAGATTAAAAGTACTTTGGAATTGCTTTTTTGGCATGTAAGATTTTGCCATAATTTCATAACTTTACTCAACATCTAAACCACTAGTGGTTTATCGTTTTTAGTATGTAGCGTTAAATCACTCCGATACAATGCCATATGATAAAGTTTTTATTATCCTCTCTTAACTAGAGGTCCTGGAACATATCCAATTTTATAGTCAAATATATATGCTATATTTCCTGTGATATTGTTTGTAAAGTGGTTATATTATAACTCCTGGTGTCATTTGCATGTTTTATGTGGTGCAATCCAGCCTCATTTTGGTGTTTTTAGTTTTCTTTTCTAATTATGTTTTAGTTTCTAAGAGGTGAGTATATTGAAGTTTTTAGTTCTGCTTTTCAAAGAACTTGTGACTGGCAAAAGTCTATCTTAAAACATACATTTACTATTGAACAGACAAAAATATAATCAACTTGTCTTGCATACAGACTGAAGCTCCATAAATATGTTAACTGCTTTAACACGGATACCAATTTTTGGATATGCAGATCTAATATCATTTTTAATCCATACAAGTCTCATGGACATAGACAATAGACTATAGGACTCGGACAAACAGTACAGACTAAAATCAGATGCCGCAGTATGTGGCATCTGATCAGGATCACTGTTTGCATACAGAATGTTCTATCAAAATTTGAATAAAAATGAAAAAAATACCATCCAACTACCCTTAAAACAAAAATGGACTGGTCACGCTTGTCTGACGATACTAAGATTTTAGGATTGTTTGAAGGTTGAAATACACTAAAAGCACTTTACATATGGGCCTTGTCGCGACAAAACATGTCTTCAGGTGTCCCACAAAGCTAGTTTCAAACCAGTCTACTCAGCTACAGAGACTAGCTAGAAAATTGAAATAGCACCTGTAGCAAGTTTACATATGATACCTTCCAAAAAGCGAATAACAAAGGCGCTGATCAGACTGCATGGATGCGCAGGCTGGTCTGCGCCTGTGTTGTTCGCAAACCCCAGAAGACAAGTTTTCTTCCGTTGAGGCCCATATTTGGTATAATTTTGGAATATCACAGTCTTATCCTCTGATGTCAGTTACAGGTTCTTTGCTTAACATATTTTGTTTTATTCATGTTCTTTTATGTTGTCTTTTATTTTACTCTCTTTTTGTCCGCACCTAAGGTCCAGCTCAACGGAATACAACAGATATCAACGTGACCAATCATCATCTCCGGAGAGAAGGCGGTCCCCATCTCCATACAACCAAAGATCAAGACAAAAAAGAAATAGATATTAATGGAGTGGTCATTCCAATGGTAATGGTTGATTTGCATCTTGCATTTGCTTCCAATAATGTATGAACTAACATGAATTAAAGATAAGTTCAATCCCAAAGTAACTAGCATGCCGAATGTGAATTCAAATTAGTGCATAATTGCCATACTTTTATTTGTGGGAGGAGGGTCTTAATGGCCATGCATCTTGAATTTGCCTCCAATAATATATAATCTAACTTGGATTAAAGATTAATTCAATCCCCAAGTAACTAGCATGCTTAATGTGAATTTAAATTAGTGCATAATTTTTATTTGTGGGCGGAGGGGGGTCTTAATTTCCATATCCATATTTAGCACTCGGTATATGACTATTTCAGTATGACAAGAACAAGCAAGTGGCTGAGCACGCATGTCAGAATTGAATATTTTTCGGCTGCGTCTTTATGCTCATCATTTGGCTAAGATTCGAGATTTCAAACTAATTAGTAAGGCACCGACTTCCACTTTATGCCGTAGGCCGAAGCAGGGGAAATACTGCCAAATCTTTGTTTGAAGCCCCCGCGGAAGCAATTGGAACTAGACCTGTGGTACAATGCCATATAGTTAAAGTTACTGGACTGCTGCAGGTCGTCAATTTACTAAAAATTTATCATCATCAGATAGGTATATATACAGTAAAAAGTGCACACAAAGATGTTTTTGTAGTCTGAAAGTGGAGGAGAACAAACAAATCTTTATTCCAGACTTCAACTAGCAAGATGGGTGGTTTCAATTTGCAAAACTAATAGTTATCAATTTCCTTAAGCTTATAAAGGATATCTTTGTTTGTTTGTTTTTTCAAAAAAGAATTAATCCAATTAATCAGGAGGTAGACTGGCTCCAGTCCTTAAAACAATTTTTCATCAATGTGTCATATTATATACTTGTAGCTAGTCTAATTGATGGCTCTGTTTTAAGACAGAGCCATCAGAGTTAGACTAGCTACAAGTATATGATATTACACATTGATGAAAAATTGTCACAGTCATGAGAGTTAGACTAGCTACAATTATATGATAGGACACATTGATGAAAAATTGTTTTAAGGACTGGAGCCAGTCTACTCAGGAGGTTGCTTGAATTTTTATCCCAACTTACTAGCATGGTGAATGATTTTAATACCAAACTAACAACAATTAACATTATCCCAAAATTGAAAGTACACAGGTTTAGATTAAGAAAAATTTTTCAGTGTAAAATTGTAAATATTTACTTATACATAGTTTTTAGCTTTTTTCTTGGGTGCTCAAAAGAACCGTCTCATTGAGACTGTTCTTTTGAGTACCCACATCATATGTCTGGTTGAAAAATAAGAAAATTATTTTTCTGTTACGCACTCTTAACTATAGTCCTGAAGTATTAACAAATTTATGGACAATTTTGTCTGAAAATCACCAGTTATGAGTAATATTGAAACAATAAAGACCCAGATGAATCCACATTTGATCAGGGTCATACTCAGGCCTTTAGTTAAAAGTGCATACCAGAAAAATAATTTTCTTATTTCTCAACCAAAACATATGTTGCGGGTACTCAAAAGAACCGTCTCAATGAGACGGTTCTTTTGAGCACCCAAAACATATACTAAAAATTATTAGAAAGAAAATATTTACAATTTTACTTTGAAAATTTTTGTTTATCTAAACCTATGGTGTCTGCACTGTGTGCTGTGATAAAAACAATCTTCAGGGACTGAAGTACCAGTAAATCTTAATTTAGAAATTCTAACATGTGACCCCTTGATGTGTACAATGAACCCTCCCATGCTCATTATATCAAACCAGATTGAAGGATTCATTAGTATATAAAAGGCTAACTGGAATGGTTGATGACTTTCTCCCAAACTAGCAATAGCAATATCAACCTAAATGGTAAGTTACACCTTGGTCGACATTTTTTCACAAGGATCAAAAATGATAACATGTTACTAAAAATGAATCCAGACAATTTTTCCACACTAATCGGAATGGTGAATGATATAAATCCTACTAACATAACAACATTATAATCAACATTACACTATAATTATAAACTTATGCTGTGGCTGACATGATTCAGGGTGAATTTGAAAGCACTTTTTCTGCTAAAAAAATTAAGGTTTTCAAGCATAAAATAAAGCGTGAAGTAGTTTTGTCTAAATTCCTATTTCTTATAATGACATAAAATGCAGCTCTAGTTTGGCTAAAAATTTAGGGGATGGGGGGCAATGATTCAGAATTATGCCACCTTTAATGCAGTTCTGACTGACACTTTATAAGCCTGCGACTTCTCCAGACAAAATAAAAAACAATGATTTTTGATGGTACTTATATGAAAGGGGTATGCAGGATTTTTTGCATGGGTACTTGATTTAGCTTGAATAGTTTTCACTTTTATGCATGAAATTACCCTTTTTGTTGTATACTACCAAACTTGGCCTGATAAGTGCACATAGTTCTTTTTGAATTGTGAATCAGTATTTTGAAAGTTGTGTATATTCAAATCAGCTGATCTGAATCTACACAACTTTCAGGAGGTATAAAATCTTTAAAAGAAATGTGCACAGTGCACTTATCAAGCTGAATATGGTAATTTACATATTAGTTCTTTCTTAGTTGTAGATGCATGATTTGTTGTCTTAGATTCATATCTCATGATTAGGTATTTTT
Source organism: Loripinus fragilis (assembly GCA_964019695.1). Classification (NCBI taxonomy): domain Eukaryota; kingdom Metazoa; phylum Mollusca; class Bivalvia; order Lucinida; family Lucinidae; genus Loripinus; species Loripinus fragilis. The sequence goes on from OZ026525.1 coordinate 8,645,459, forward strand.
TGAACAGGTGTTAGCCCAAACAATACAGGTATTGGCCGAAAATGGATATTCACATTTTTATTGAACATGCTTCTGTCTGTAACTTAAAGATTAACAACTGATTTTAATAGGTATGCAATAAGTAATGGATGTTTGATGCTTACCAGAAATAGGAAATGTGCTAGAAATTGCAGAACAACCCAAACCAAAACATTTTTACAGAATATAGGATTTAATGTTTTTATAATTTCAAATTTGCTTGAAATGTGAATTGCGATTTTCTAGGAAAAGTAATTAACAGCTAAATTGTTATCTGTGACAGAATGGGATTTTCGATATGCAGCAATAATTTGTTAGAATCTTATCAAAATTATGTAAAGCTTACCAAATCAACCCATTTGAAGGCTGCACCTTATATTATATTAGGACTTGTCCACTTTTACATAAGGTAAACTGGAAAACGGGGTGTAGCTATACCATTAAACTGTCAATAAGGTTACAGCAGACATACTTAAATTATGTTGCTTTTCAGGATCTGATCAGTGTCTTCACTGATTACTTTTCTGACAAACTTTGCATGATTCAAAAATTTCCAAAATTTTAATTTCAAACAATAAGAGGAAAGTTTCCCATAGACGTTTTTCTTAGTATGCAGCATAGATATTGTTAAGGGAGACTAACTTCCAGTTTAGACATGCAGAGTTATTCTTATCTGGGGATATGACATGACAGTGACTGAAACAGTTACAGTTAAACCTGTCTTAAGTGGCCACTCAAAAAGACCATCAAAATTGGGTTTCAAGACCTATTATCACTTAATGCAGGTCAAAAGTATTGCAGAATGCTCCAAGAGAGCATTCTGCAATACTTTTGACCTGCATTAAGCTACGATCTGTCTTTAAGTTCTTTGTTTTGCATTTTTTGAGTGTCCGCTTATGACAGGTTTTACAGGACTAGCTCATATAAATGAATGGTATTTATTACAGTGCCAGAAAACGTCCAGTTCCTTACCACCGACCGACTCCCCCATCACCCAGCTCCGTCAGTAGTTATGGATCATACCGGTCTTACAGCCGTTCACGGAGAAGTATGATTCATCATCGCTCCCGACATCGCCGCCGCAGAAGCTGGAGTTTCAGCAGTGTGGACAGTTATAAAAGATAATTGCACACTCTCTCTTCACTTTATCCCTTTTTTTGAATAATGGATTCTTCCAGCTGGTGTGATACAATATTTTTTGGATAATCCATTATACATTTTTGGGGGACACAGGTTAGAATAAGAAAAATAGAGATTACTACTGTCGTGACAACCAAGAGTAACAGTGACATCATGTTTTGTTTACAAAGTAATCACGGACTTAGAATCAATATATCACTTGTGTATTAATCCTATCCACAGGATAGGATTAATACACAAGTGATCTATCGATTCGTGTTAGCTCAAGTGGTGTGTACAAGTTAATGTTTTACTTAACAATTGTAAACAAATTATGACGTCGCTGTCACTCTTGGCTAGCAGGACAGTAGGTGAGTGTCTTGTGATATCAAGTTTACCAGGCAAGCAGAGCCTGGTAAACTTGATATCAAAAGACGCGAACCTGGTATTCTATTTATCAGCTTACCAAGTTGTTTCACTCTTCAAACTAGCGAATATAACGTAATGATTGATTTTTTTGTGTCGATTCAGCGTCATTGGCGAAGTCATTCAAAAATTGCAATGTCATCATGACCTGATAAAGGCACATGCCGTGAGATAGACAACGTTTATCAGGCAGCGTGCAACACTGCAGTTAATATGAGAGGTAATTGATAATTACTGTTGTTCTGTTCAGTGTCCATGACCTTCAAGATCTTTATCTTAGCAAACAGTACACTATATGTCAATAAATCCCATATACGGTAGACATGAAAAGCATTCACACACAAAATAACCCCAGATCAGACTTATCTGGTATATTTTATTTGCTTGCAATAACTAATGATTAGTGCTAGAGTGGATTGGTCCAAGTCAACTGCTGGAAGATGCCATTTTAGAGAATCAGTCAAGAAAGGGATAAATGCTGCTTTTGTAAATTTTTATATCATAATTTATTTTTATCACCTGTATTTGATGATACAGAGAGGTAGTACCTTTCCGTTTTACTGTAATTTCAGATATTTTCGCCAGGTTTTTATTTTTGTGAAACTTCGCATATGCGAAGTTTTGTGAAAATAAAATCCTTGCAAAATGGAGAAATCATTCTGTCCTTTACTGTTATATGTGAATCATACCCTAGTCGTGAATTTAAACGTCACAAATATGTCTTTTAATGCTATTCGCAAAAAATAAAATTATCGCGAAAATTTCCGTATTTACATTAATGTTCCCTTATATCTCCAAAAAATTATATTGAGTGTTTGCATTGTAAGGATCTCAATGATAGACTGGTCCTATTGCAAAGCACAATTTTAAGTAATCCGACTTCTAAAGACTTTAAGAGGACAACAAATTTTCTGACCCATTTCTTCATGATGGGAGGAAAATAGGGTTTTGACATCTCATAGAATAGTCTGCTGGCAGACTATTGATATGAAATAGTAAGCCCTATTTGATTTCTAAAAGAAGCAACAACAATTGAAAATGTCCTCTGCTGCAAATTCCAGGTGGCACTTTTAGTATGAAAACTTTTACAATCAACTGGCCCCGAGGTTATAGAAAAGTTTTCGTCCTCAACTCAACTGGGCATAAAATTTCAAATGCTCACAAAATCTAAAATGCTTGAAAATAAAGACTTTTCTTGCTTTCAGACACTCAGATGTTGTATTTATCATGCTAATAAATGTTAAAATGCCAACAAGTATTGGCATTTTAACATTTATGAGCAGGATGAATTTTGTGCTCAGCTGAGTTGAGCATGAAAAGTTTTATAACCTCGACGCCAGGTATTTTTTTGTCATAGATGTGCGAATGCCATTTAAACTTAAAAAGCTTATTATAAAAATGAAGGTGCTTTGGGCAGATACAAAATTAAGCTTTGCCCTGGCGACCTTGATAAACTATACTAAACAGTTCAAGTCTCCACATAAGAATGGATAATTAAAAATTAATTATCTTATTTCTCTGCAAAAACATATGTTGTGGGTACTCAAAAGAACTGTCTCAATGAGGCTGTTCTTTTGTGCACCTGAAACACGTTTTCTGATTGATAAGGGAATTCTCACAATTTTACTCTCAAAATTTTAGTTTATTTTGACCTATGTATACTTGAAGGTAAATATATATGTAAATATAGAAATCATAATGCTTTACATGAGGGAGTGTGCAATAATCTTACTGCCAAAGGCTGTGCAATCAAAGATGTTATAGCTTACATGTTAAATACCGAGATTTAGATTTTATTTATGCCTATTTTAAGCACTTCATATGAGCCCTCCCAAGAGAAAATGATACTTATTGCATTTGTATCATAATGCTCACACAGTAAAACCTGTCTTAAGCGCCCACTCAAAAAGAACGCCAAAACTTGGTCTTCAATACTGATTATAGCTTAATGCAGGTCAAAAGTATTGCAGAACATAAAAGAGTACAGTAAAACCTGTGTAAAACAGCCACTCTCAAAAAGATCGAAAATTGGTTTTCAAGATCAATTATTGCTTAGTGCACAATTATGTCATTTTTGGTCAATAAAAAAAAATAGCTATTACACATACTATTGCCATTAAATTGAAGGAGAATGTCAGCTTGTAGCTTGTTTGTGTGTTGACTGAATGAAAATCCCAATCTTCATTATTTCAGAAGATCAGGATTTTTTCTTCAAAATTGGGAAAAAAAAATCACCTAAATTCCACTGGGAATGGGGCCGAATTTCGGCCCCTGAGAACACAAAAAAATCCCTGCAAATTGTGAAGGATCTGGTGAGACTATGCAGGTTTGTTGGAACCTTTGTTCATTGTCTATGCAATAAGTACCATAAACTCAAGGCCAGGCTTGTGTTATCATTTGGTAAATGGTAGGTTTTGTAACAGTGACCATGTTACTATATTCATTAAAAATGATCATATTTCATCTGACACAAATAATCATTTGATCTCATTCATTTGATTGTTAATTTGAATATTGATGGTACAAAACAGCAGAAACCCATTTGATTGTTAATTTGAATATTGATGATACAAAACAACAGAAACCCCTTAAGCCCTTTAAAGAAACGTTAGTTTACTAGTCTTTAACAAAATATGAATAAATGTCTTTCCTTTATGTAATCATTGCGCTATATATGAACACCCTAAGTCAAAAAACGAAAAACTCCACGATCTTATTCATTAAGGTGATTTGCAATGTTTCTTGTCATTTACACACAAGATGAGAAGCCAGCTGATCTGGATCTACAGTGTTTTCAAAACGAGGATAAATCTGTGTTCAGCAAGACAAGGGTTAGTAATGACGATTTGTGTCAAATGAAATACACTTATTTTGAACAGAAAAATTGCCTTTTAGTTTCTATCCATTCTGTTCTGTTGTTCATCTGTTGTATGATCTATAAGAACGACAGAGTTCATATTTGGTTTACAAATCTTAATATCATCATGGGTGAAAGTTTTCAAGATTATTCCTGAATTCAGGATTTTGAGGCTGACTTTCTATGGAAAGTCAGCCTCAAAATGCTGAATTTAACAGATTAAAATAGCATCTCTCATGTATTTTCAGTTTCTCTAAATACTATTGACCAGTTGAACTGAAAATTGATGATATTTTGTAAGCATAATGCAAGTTTTGAGAATTTGAATTTCTAAAGTTCAGGTTTTTTGAAATTTAGAACTTTCACCCATGTATCATGCACTAATACTGCCTGAATTTTTTCTGCTAATCCTTGATAGGATGCAAGACATAATGGAATAAATTTACGAAACTCTTAATGTTGACGTCTGGCACCAGCTGATCATAGACTCATTTGAAGTAGTTTGGAGGGTATTTTCTCTGAAGTAACTGAACATTTTTATTCAGTACTTTTACCATGGGTGAAAGTTTTCAGGATTATTCCTGAATTCAGGATTTTGAGGCTGACTCCATAGAAATTCAGCCTCAAAATGCTTAATTAGGCAGGTTATGTTAGCTTTTCCGATTTATTTTCATTTCATCTAAAAATATTGACCATTTGATACTATAAATGTTGATGTTTTATACACTGAAGGACTTTAAAAACGCAAAAATCGGAATTCATAAAATTAACAACTTTTTGATGTATCAATTTTATTGAGATTTGGCACAAATACACATCAATATGTCAACAAAACATGCATTGAATCTCATATCAAAACGATAAATAATTTTAGAGCAACAGTCTATCAAAAGACAATACCCTTAGATTCTAAAGCTGCAATTTGAAATTTGTCTTGAAATTGGGCATGATTTAAAGTTATTGTAATAAAAGATTTTTTATTAAAAATCTGAAACAAATTACCCGTGGAGCCCTGCTATTCTTCTGGCAGTGTTGGTAGCCAGCCGGAACGGATATCGTCGGTGTAAATATCGTCGATATAATCGACTTTAGTTGCCGTCTTAATGTCGGTCGCCATTCTTAGTTGGCCAGGCCTGTGTCGACCTTTAACTGTCCGAGTAGCCTGGTAACAATTTCTTAGGTGCTGTAAAGCTGACGGATGGCAATTATAATATCTGGTGACGCCAGAAACACGCACCCCAGCTTTTAACATTCCAATTGCGCCAGGTCGTTCATGTTCAGACAAATGTGGCACGAATAATAAAGCTTTGAAACTAAAGCTACTTTGTTTTTTATACATGATTACCTACAAGCTTTATGTGAAATGATAAAATATTTTGCTCGATTGATTCGTGGGGACGCCACATGCAAAAAAATAGTAAATCACGGATGCGTAGCTGGTGGTGGCCATTGTCTATAAAAATGCCGGTTTTAGGTATAGGTAGAGGCAAATGGTCGTTTCCAGCCGATTTAACTTGTAAAAGAAGACTAAAAATGTTCTGGGTTCAAAAAATAATAATTTTCATTTTTTGCGTTTTTAAAGTCCTTCAGTGTAGACATACTGCAAGTTTTTAGAATCAAGTTTGTAAAGTTCAGGATTTGGGAAATTTTGAACTTTCACCCATGTTTTACATGCACTGTATATAGATGAGAATTTTACAACAGTATTGAATGGGTATCGTAATAAAAGCATAATTTATCAATTTTACTCTATTTTTAGCCTTAACAAGATTTTTCCAAATATGGAATTCACCTTTAAATATGGATTTTGAGAATTACACGTACACTTTTAATTGTTTGTGAACTAACTTCATAGGTTTAGATAAACAAAAATTTTCAGTGTGAAATTGTAAATATTTTCTTACACATCAGTTTCAAAAGAACCGTTTCATTGAGACAGTTCTTTTTAGTACCCACAACATGTTTTGATTGAGAAATAAGAAAATCAAATTTTTGTTTCGCACTCAATTAAAGACCTGTAACTTTTACAATTAACTCATATCCTTATATTCCATATTTTAAGGTAAAATCCTTATTTACAAAATCTTTATTGTTCAGTCATCATAGAAGCTGTTGATTATATTCCTTTAAAGTATTTTGCCATTATTAAACTATTCATCATCTCACATTGAAATTGACAGCTGTATTATAACACTAAATGGGCCTCGTCACGACAAAACCTGTCTTCGGGGTTTCCGACAAAGCGAGACTCAAACTAGTCTCCTCAGCTACAGAGACTAGCTAGAATAGTGAAATTTGGCTTGTAGCCAGTTTAGATATGATTCTTTTCAAAACACGCTCTAAAAGGCGCTGATCAGTTTGCCCGGATGCACAGGCTGGTCTTCGCCTTTGTTGTTTGCAAACCCCTAAGACATGTGTTCTCGCATAGAGGCCCACATGTAAACAATGTACAGTTGACTAGGACAAAGTTTAGGGTACTGGCCAAGTCCATAGAACCAAGAGTTCTAGCTTGGTCTAGAGAACCAGAGTACTGGCCTAAGACCAGAATACTAATGTTTTTGTGAAGTCCAAAGGACCAGAGTACTGGCCATTGGCCAAGTCCAGAGGGACAGTTTAGTAACAGAGTCCAGAGTTTTGACAGTGTCCATAGACCAGGCCACAAGGTTATAAAAAAAAAATCATACTCAACTCAACTGAGCTTGAAACTTATCCTGCTCATAAATGCTAAAAGGCCAACAATTGTTGGCATTTTAACATTTATTACCAGGATAAATACAACATCTGAAAGACTTAAAGTAATAAACTTTTTTATTTGTCGGTATTTTAGTTTTTATGAGCAGTTGAAATTTTGTGCTCAGTTGTGTATGAAAAAAGTTTTATAACCTAAGGGCCAGTCCTTACAAAGTTCATAGGGTCCAGTCCTTACAAAGTTCATAGGGTCCAGTCCTTACAAAGTTCATAGGGTGCTCCTGGAGTTGCCAGGAATTATAGGAAAATGACCCCATAATTCCTTTTTATGGTCCAAGTTCCTGGAATTCCTTTGTGAAATTCCATGGTAAAACAAATCGAAGCCACATGAACATGACACACCACAATCTGTCTTATAACAAGGTATTTTAAAGAAGTACTGCAGTGTTTAACCCCAAAAAATGTATACCTCCTGATTTTCTATCAATATTTCTTGTGGGGAACAGACCTGAAGAGAACCATTTTTCTCGCACGCCAGATTGGGATTTCTGTTGTTTTTACCCATGTGAGACATTTTTATCTCACTTACCCGTAACAGCCCATGGGAAAGATAAAAAACGAACAGCCGCACGTGGCTGCACACCTGCCACACGTCATTCTGTGACGTCACTGTAATGTTGAACCCAAATATTGACTTATGCAGGTTTCCCAAGTTACCAGGTTTATTTATGTCTAAGGTCAACTGTACATTTTATCTGTGCATACATAAATAGCAAAATGTCATTTTTTCCATGCTTTTCTTGTACCAACTGTTCATTAAAGACAGTGCCATATGAATCATTATACTGTACATGTCACATTTAATATTTAGATAATTATGCTTTTAATCTCTTTGCCTGCTAGTGGCGACTTGTCGTCTGCTGTTCACCTTTGCAAACAGTTTGGACCCAGATCAGTCCTGACAAAATGTCGGACCTGATCTGGGTACAAACTGATTGACACCCTGATAGTATTCCTGAAAGACGTTTTCAAAAAAAGGTGGTTTGGGGAAAAAACTCATCAGACGGTCAAATAAATTATAAATTACACAACATGCAAATGATTCTAATGCACTTGCAAATGCAACACTATGTCTTATTGGATAACGTCATAAATTTGCGACAGTATATCCTACGATATACTGTCGCAAACCCGACGTCATTTTGTAACGTCGCTTGTCATTGGTTGACAAGTGAATATATGCAGCTGGCAAGCAGTTTTATGCAGCTACTGGACATATAGGCACAACAAAGTACATTTTCGCCGTATATTTGAAGGGAAAATGTTAATAGTGCATTAGAATGGGGATAACCATATTCAAAATTTTCATTTGGGGAGGTATATTGTCAGATATACGGAGGTATATCGTTGGATATACGTTCGTAAATCACGTTTTATGGCTCGGGTTAGGCGTCGCCGTAAAACTAAATTTCCAACCATATATCGGACGATATACCTTCCCAAATGAAAATTTTAAATACAGTTATCCCCTAAATTTCACATTTTTCTGCTGAACCGGAAGATATCCTTATAGCTTTGGTGGAGAATAGGCTGGACAGAACATGTGAATCATCAGTGGATGCACCTGAAATATCAAGCCTTGTTCAATTTATGTGGTGACAATTTTAAACTATAGTCTCACCATTAGGGCATGTCCCCCACAATTCGAGAATCGAATCATGGCTCAGGTGTATGTAAGGAGATAACCGCTAGTACTATGTACCGAAAAGCTCCATTTTTTTAGCCAGAACTGGCGTACTGAAAATTAGTTCTGTAGCATGCATGTGGGTTCAGCTCTATTAAAGTTGATTATTCTGATTATCCCAAAAGTTTAATCAGCAGAATAAATGAAGTTTATGTTTTTTCAATAAACATTTACTTCCTTTAAGCCGTTTGTTTTGCTGCAATCATACTTGTTATTGTGTTAACGTGACACTGACGTCACAGAAACCATGTTATCAAATTAGATTCTCGATGTACATATGTGGTCTGATTCCACTGATTTTCCCGGAATTTGTCGAGGCACTTCCGATTGTCATCTCGCCTCACCTTCTTTGGTGGCGATTTTAACTCTTCAGGACTCATCTGTTGTATGTATTCATTTTCCATTGTTGCAGTGAAAATATGTTTGAACCCTTTTTTTCTGCAGTCCATGACCAATGTCATCTGCCTTGTCATCTGCTGATATACTTTGGCCGATTTTGCAAACAATATGGACCCTGATCAGACTGCTACATGGGGAGCAGTCTGATCAGGGTTCATAGTGTTTGCTTCCATACTAAAAGCAGATTGGAGTGTAATTGAATATATGCAGCAGATGTATAAGCAGACAACATTTTCAGGGAAAGAATATTGGCAGGATTAGGGTGAAAGTGAAGAACAGGAGCACAATAAATTTGTTGAATATCCATGACATGAATCCTTGTTGCTTATTGTCTTTTTACATCCTCGTACCTTATTTATGGTCAGTGGCGGATCCAGAGGGGGTTTGCTTGAACCCCCTTCCAGCCCCCCATTTTTAACTATCCCATGAGAATGAAATAATTTGGTCTCAGTGAGACCAAATTATTTCATTTTCATGGGATATTTAAGAAAAATGAGATAAAATTAGCAATATGACCCCCCCATACCTTTATACATACGAACCCTCTTTCCAGAAATCCTGGATCCCCCTCTGTTTGTGGTAACTAATCAGAAAGATAGGGGAGTGCAAACAGCCTAACCCTGATCAGGGTTTACACTCTTTAACCATTTCACACTACCTTTTTACACACTTGTCAAATGAGCTTTTTTGCTTCGCAAAGGGCTCAATGTGAGCTATTGTGATCCGTCTTTTGTCAAGTGCCTGTAGATACCGAATTTTTGGCATGCAAACAGAGGAACAATAGATACGAAACATATCAAACAGGATTTTAGTTAAAAGGCCAGGGTCCGATTCCCTGGGTGAACTAAAGGGGAAGCATACAGTCTCTGGTTCATCTGTCCTTCAGCCCAGTCTTTGTTTGACAGTTTTCTCAGCAACTATTGATAGGGAGCGCAGTAGTTGAGTGCTTGACTCGAGACCGAGGGGCCCCAGGTTGGAGCCTCACTGGCTTCACTGCGTTGTCCTTGAGCAAGACCCATTAATCTGCGCTTAGTACTGGTTCAACCCAGGAAGACCGGTCCCTACATAAATGAAAGAATGTTGATGGGGCGTAAAGAATCAAATAAAAAACAAATCAGCAACTATTGACCAGTTTTCCTTGGCTCTTGTTTCAAAAGAACTTTGTTGACTCTCCACAGTGTAGCTGTGGAGTGGCAGAATGTCAAAACATTAGCTTTCAAACTGCCTGTGCTTTATAATACTTCATAATCAGGTGCTGAACAAATCTTCAAATGCCAATTAAAACCTTGTGTTTAGGAGACCCACAATTATTATTCATCGAAGATAATGAACTTGTATTTATCACATGTTGTCGCATCTGGGAGTGAAATAATGGCATGCATTAAAATCGATCAACGACTAGTGGTTTACAGATTTTCGAGAAACGTTATGGCATCCATATCAATGCTGCGTACATAATGACAAAATTATTACGTTTTTACGGCAGAAATGAATTTTCAAAGTAATATAAATGTCATATGATAAAATAGAATCTAACATTCATGCTCTTGTATTATTGAATTTATTTAAACTCGTTGCGAAAAAGAGATAAAATGCTCGGCAAGCCTCGCATTTTATCTCTTTTCCCCAACTTGTTTAATAAATTCAATAAAACATGAGCACTCATGTAAGATCCTCTGTATTGCACACAACAGAAGATTTAGTTAGTTTGTTGATAGCAACAACAACTTTCAACACAAGCAGAAGCTGCTACAGGCAGCTCCTTGATTTGTACTGGGCTCTAGATTTGGTTCAGGAACCGAATCCTTGGAACTGTTTTTGTTGTTTTTTTTGGTTTGGCTTGATGCTTAATGTCCCAGTGAACAGCTATGGTCATTTTGGGACGGTCAGTTCATCTAACCACACTTTTCCTGGGCCAGCTTGACTAAGCGGTTAGTCAGGAATTTGTGCACATACTTTCGCTTGTAACAACCCTTCATGAATCAGAATGGCCGTAGAACTTATTTCATGATCAATCTCTACGGAAGTATGAGACCGGGCTGGGATCGAACTTGCGACCCCTTGATCTGTTGTCAGACACATTACTGACTGCACTATGCGACCTGGTCCTTGGAACTGGGGGACAGGGTGAAGCCGGGGGTGAAGCAGCATAAACAAAATTTCATTTGCATTTATCTTAACAAAATAACATACACTTTCATGACACATAGTTATGTTATTTATAAGAATTTCAATGAGAGGATACTTAAAAAAGCTAATTCTCCAATCCCGATACTTTATATACTATACTAATTGAAATACAGTGCAGTTTTTGGGGGGTCTATAGGAATGGACCATGTTATACAAGAACTGTAAGGGACATTTTACAAAGGAATGGAAGGAAAATGACCATAAATGGTCATTTTCCAGGAATTCCTTTGTAAAATTCCATTGGAAAATCCTTGGGAGCCACAACATGACTAGAATCCCACAATGGGAGTAACAATTAACAAAGAATTAACAATAACAGAACCACCACCTTAGAAAGGACAGCAGCCAAAGCCAATTGGGGGGGGGGCTTAAATGCATTTTACTGGTACCAAATCTTCGCCCTAGATTCTGCTGTTGTTGAAGCTTACAAAATGTTAACCCTTAAAGCGCCAATCACTACTGCAGCAGAAGACAATTTTTGTAACATCTTCCCCAATTTTAGAAAAAAATATTTTATGAGAATTGTCTGCCAGCAGACGATTCTAATGAAATATCATGCCTTATTGTTATTTTTGAAAAAGAGGAAAAAAATGAAATTGTCGTCTGCTGCAAATGATAGGTGGTGCTTTATGGATTAAGCTTGCATGAAGGATGTTTTAAGAATGATATCACACATATGTGATAAGTAACAAATCTAATGTACTTGCTCATTTGACATTTGTTTTAGTTGAGAGATGAGTAAGCTTTTAGGCTCAACATTTTGGATTTGCTGGAGCAGCATTCCCTGCTTTGAGATTCAATTAATATTTTACTACTTACTGAAGAGTAGACAATTGAATTTTCTTGTGTACATAAGCAACAAAAACACATAGCAACAAAAGCATTGAAACAGTTATTCTTTAGCTTTATTAAATAAATATCAGATCAGGAAATGTATGAATTAAATATTAGATCAGTAACCGGGCATGTGCGTAATAAAAATGGTAACATTCAAGGGAGGTCACCTTATTTGGTAAAGGTGATTTTTAATACCTCTGGGAGAAAATTGTTTCCTTTACATTTTGAAAAGGGATGCAATTGAAGCAAATCACAGCTTGATACAGTAATCTCCCTTTGATGTACATAACTGTTAACATCGTTCTGGCTACACCCTTGATGGGTATAATATTTAAGATCTAACCCAACTTGAGCGCATTTGTTTAAATATGTAGCTATGGGTAGATAACAATTTAACAATTTTTCATTCAGGTCGGGGCATTTTCTGGCTTAGTATTGGTTAAAGCCAGTAAAAGTCCCAACAGGAAAGTAGAAAGTATCAACACAACACAACACAAACATTTAATCTTTAAAATCGCCCACCTTAACCTTGGAGCGGGTCAACTGAAAACTACACTCTGCATATGATCTCATTGAAATCAACATGTGAGTGATATTTTCAAAATCAGTCCAGGGGTGGACATGTGATATTTAACTCTTAATGCATGGGTAAAGTTTTCAGGATTAATCCTGAATTCAGGATTTTGAGCCTGACTTTCCATAGAAAGTCCTCCTCAAAATGATGAATAAGGGAGATTTTGATAGCTTCTCTGATTAGTTTTTAGATTATCTAAACACAATTAATCATTTAAACTTTAAGTTATTCATTTTTGTAGGCATCCTGCAAGTTTTAACATTTGAATTTCTAAAGTTCAGGATTTTGAAAATTTTGAACTTTCACCCATGTTTATGTACTAACGTATACTTCCTTCTGGTTTAATACAATAATCTTGGGATGGTCTATTGTATATATATCAAGTGGACACTGGCTATAATTTCCCCAAAAAAATATATTTCTTTCTTTGAAGATAGTTTTGTCTTAGCAAACAGTGAAGACCTTGCTGAAATGCCACATTATGTGGCATTTCAGCAAGGTCTTCACTGTTTGCCAAAGTTCACAAATAGGAGATTCTTGTAATCCCACTATGAACTTGACCTTTGAACATGATGACTCAATCCTACACTATGCAGGTCTTAAATATATGTACATGTATATCAAACTGAATTGAAGAGTCTATTTGTTTAAAAGGGTTAACCTACTTCACTAAAAATGAACAAAACAGTTCCAGTCGGTCTTCACTGTAAATATTGTTCTTTTCTGTTTAAAACCAGACTGAAAAGATATTTCCCACACCATAAATAATTTAAAAATTGGAAGATGAGCAGAACACAGATTTGTCAGTTATATAGCCTCTGTCATGCTGTTGCTTTCGTCTTGCCTTTCTTTGCAAACCATTCATCACTCTTATCAGCTGTCATTGCCTGAAAGTAGGAGCGGATATCAGTTAAATTCTTTACCTACATGGCTGTCTGCTGATAACCTTTGGGTTCGTCCTTCCTTCCGTAGATGCATTGAGTTGGTATTTTGTGGGGGAAACTCTTCTTACAGTTTTATCATTTTTCTAACACAGTACCTTTTTTGCCACCACAACAATTATTGTCTGCTCTCTCATCCGTAAAAGTATTTTGATAGCCTATACTTACACCTCATACCTCACACTGAGATAAAATCTCACAGAATTTGGCCCTTCTGAAAGCCGATTCCTATAAGATTTTCAAATCTCGCAGAATTTTCAGACCATCTAAAAACACATTTAAAACAGAAATTATCATAAATCACACTTTATTATGTTAATCACAAGTTTCTTTCATTATCTCACAGAGTTTATCTCACAGATTTCAGTCCACAGCTTATGGTATGTATGCCTATATTGCTAACAACATGTACCCAGATCAGGGTTCATATTGTTTGCAGGCGTTTTATCAGTGTTCAACGAAAGGGAGCAGGATGGCATGGAAATTATTTCGTAATCAATCTCCACCAAAGTATGGGACTGGGTTGGGATCGAACTCGCGAAATACAATGTCATTTACATTTTATAACCTGACCCATGGAAATATAAATTGGACCATACAATCTTTATTATATCACCAGTCAAGAAAGGGTTAGCTTTTTGCCTCCTTGTGTCATCTGCTGATAACATGGGTAAAAGTTCAAAATTTCTTAAAATCCTGAACGTTTGAAATTTCAATCTTAAAACTTGCAGTATGCCCACTAAATAGCCACAATTTCGAGATTAAATGGTCAATTGTCCCTAGACAGACTGAAAGTAAATCAGAGAAGCTAATATAATCTCCTTAATTCAGCAATTTGAGGATGACTATCTGTGGAAAGTCATCCTCAAAATCCTGAATTCAGGAATAATCCTGAAAACTTTCACCCATGTGATAACATTTGACCAAATTCCAGGCCTGATCTGGATCCAAACTGTTTGACACTCTGATGGTATTCCTGAAAGATTATTTTTAAATCAGCAGTCAACAAAATTGCGTGCAAAATTACCCAGCAGTATCATTTTTTAGCTTGTACCAACAGTTTTGTATCTTACCTCATCCAGTAACTGGTCTGCTTTAGGATCAACCTGAGAAAGTTCCCTAAAGGCTTCATCTCCTACAAAACAGATCTCATGGCCATCCTGAAAGGAAGAGCAGAGATGTAATGTTGGAATTTTGGAAATGAGCCAGCACATGAGCAGGGTTCCCACAGAAATTCAAAGATACAATTCCATGCTTTTTCCATGAAAATCCACGATCAACAATGTAATTTTCATGACTACAGGTCAACCTCGTTATCTCAAAGTCCAAGGGAATGGCAAAACTACATCGAGTTATCCGAAGTTCGACATAAGCAAAATGTGACGTCACCCCAATATGGTGTACATGTTCAATTTCTCCAAGACATACTTTTGCAGTACATGTGTAGTCAAACTGTTCCTACTAGAAAACGGATTTATTGAAATAAAGACAAAAGAAATTCATTTTAGTTTGTTTTATTTCCATTTTAATTACGTTGTGGACTGCCATAACGCCACAGCCTTAGCGAGGGATTAACAATATGGCGGAAACGGTGATTTTTTAAATTACTGGTAATGAATAGGGAAATGGTGAAAACGGGCTTTAATTTTTGAAATTTCTGATTTTTTTTTCAAGAGAATAAACATAAAACCAAACCAAGTTGTATAAGTAAAGACTGTCGAAAATCACCTTTATACAACATTAAGATTTGAATGGCACGGCTATTTTTCTGATCTTCAAATCAAGCACGCCTGGGTTGTTATGCATTGTCAAGGTCAATTGATGCAATTATTTATCAAACAGCTGATCAATGAACAATGGCCGCATCCACGCTATAACTAATTGGCGATTACCCGCAACAATGGAATATACTGGACTGAATTAAAGGCTATTGTTCGATGTCTGAAGGTTAATTACTTTATTTGACATTCATATTGTTTAATTTTTTGACCAACACAAAATTTATTTCGACATAAGTAGTGGTAAAGAAGTGGAAAACTAATTTTCGGGAATGAAAAACCACTTCGACATAGCCGAGATTTCGTGATAACCAAGTTCGACATAAACAGGTTTGAAATACAAAGCAATATAGGGGAAATGTTTGGGAATGGATGATAACTTCGACATATGCTGTGTATTTGAGATAAACAAGTTTGACATAGCGAGGTTGACCTGTACTTAATGCACAGCCTCCAAAGTCCCCTTTTAGGGACATCTTCACCATGCACAGCATATATGCGGAATGCAGAAACAGTAATATATTTAAATAAGCGTGCTTGTAGACTATGCATGCATTCTGAAATAATTAAAACTTGAAACCACCAGTAGCCAGAAAACTAGCTGCCAGACTCACAAGTTTTGTGTGTCTGACAGCTAGTTTTATGGCTACTGGTAGTTATGTCATCTTATTTCGCAAAATTCCATGATTTTTCCATGATTATTCAGGTTTTTTCAAATTCCATGATTTTTCCATGCATGGAACTTTTTTCGTGATTGTCCAGGTTTTCCATGATTTCCAGAGCTCGTGGGAACCCTGCATGAGGTTTTAGTACAGTGCAGTCCCTTTATAACACACTTCAGTATATCAATGATTTGGATATAACATGGTCATGTTGTGGCTTTTTTTGCTATCAACTTCACAATTAATGTAGGAAGGAAGACCATTTTTTCTTCAGTTTTAGATGTGGTTTTCTGCATGCCTCCATATAAGAGTGTGATTTAAAAGTATATAATTTTCATTCTCAAAGAGACGGTTCTTTTGAGCACCCAAAAAAATATGTTTAAACTGTTGGGCACAAAAATAATCATTATTTTATACTAATAAATTGCCAATCAGGACCTTTGACATGCGCAGATCCAGAAAGTTTTGCCAGAGGGGCCCAACTTTGACAACATTTTTTTTTAGTTGATGAGAGGTGAAAGGATCCAAAATAACACTATAAGCGGGCCACCATCGTCCCACAAGCAAATCACCATTTGAATGGCATTTTGCTGGTGTGCTGATGATGGCCCAACATTGAATGCTGGCTCGATCGCTTTGTGATTTTTCAGAGGATCTGGACCGGAATTGCCAAGAAACTCTAAATTTTTGTGATTTTTCAGGGGGGTCCGGACCCCCTGTCCCCAAGCCCCTCTGGATTCACACATATGGCTGTAGTAAACTTACAGGATCAGCTGGTATGACGACTTCCACTGTAGCTTTTCCTGGTGTATCTAAACTGACTAGAGGTGTTAGTATTTTCTGTCCAGAAGATTTCAGGCCATCCTGTATACCTGACAACTAACGAAATAAGAAAACTAAATAAAAGTGATTTGATTTGATTCTTTATGTCCCATCAACAATTTTTCAGTTAAACAGGGATGGGTCTTCCTGGTTTGAACAAGTACTAAGCTAGGATAAATGTGTCTTGCCGTTAAACCGGTTTAAGCCCTCCAGTAAAATATTTTACTGACCGTTCCAAGGCGGTATTTCTTTTGTGGATCTTTTATGGTTTTTTTCTGTCTTGTGTTTGCTATGTCTTTATGCATGTCTATCTGTTTATATGTGCTTTGTGGTCACCTGCTGGGTAAGGGTTGACCGCTTAGCTCTCGTTTGTGGTGTCTAACTGTAAGTTTGTCACTTTCCCATTGGTATCCTGGGTCAGGTGTGGTACTTTATTGTATCGATTCCCGATCTTTGCACCCTTACTTACTTTGCTCAAGGACCACAACGCAGTGACACCGGGGAGGCTCGAACCCCTCGATCTCGACTCAAGCACTCTACTACTGAGCCACTGCTAAGGTATTGCATTCTACTATTCTGATTGAATTAAAACAAGTTAAATTGGTCAATTTTTTATCCCCTGGTAGAGTAAACCACAAAATATAAATCCTGTCTCTCCAACCCCTAAATCCACCTTGAGCATCAGCCAGGTCTAACTCAAAACTGTCAAGTATGCAGTACACCCTTTGTTTAGATGTAACATGCTTAGTTACAGGAAAAAAAGTTCAATCTCTGCTCTGGACCTGCGTCGCCGGTGCACATCTTCAATGTGTGATCAATCATTATGCAAAGTTTGAATATAAAGGAATGAAAACTATTGGAGTTACAGATTACACAGAGATCACACAATGTAAGCACCCAAAAGGTGGTGTAGATATTGTCTAAGTTCAACACTCCCAAAAATATAATAAAATATTATCATATGTGCACAAAATAGGAGGTGCACACCTACAATGTGTGAACAATCATTATGCAAAGTTTGAATATAAAGGAATGAAAACTATTAAAGTTACAGATTACACAATCCAGACACCAGTAAGCATTTTGAACACGACTTCTTTCAGAAACAGTTATAGTTTCCAACCCTGGCCATATCCATTTATGCATAATATGTGTGCATGTTGTTCTTTCCAACATGACCGCATTCTATAAAAGTTGATTTTGGTCTCAGCCAACCCCAAATGTCCAACCAGAAAAACTGTCCTGACACCAGCCTTAGCCCTTAAAGCGCCAAGAAAAAATGCATCTGAAAATGTCGTCTGCTGAAGTCGTCTGCTGGAAATAATTGCCTAACATTACTGACGAATTAAGTATAGGAGCAGTCTGATCAGGGTCCACACTGTTTGCCATAGAGGCTTCTTAAACATTTCAGCAGACGAGAAAAGCAGACGACTTATGTTGCGATTGGCGCATTAAGGGAAAGAACTTAATATTATGTTTCATATCTTTTGTTTCTCTGTCTGTTTGCAAAGGTTTGATTAAAAAGGGGCTCTTGCATGGTATGGGAAATTAACGTGGGAGTCTGCCCACGCTTGGATTTTGAAAATATGTTATTTAATTGTCTGGGATATAACTTTAATATTTATGGTGCGTTTGAATTTTTATGCAATTCCACTGCTAATTTATGACTTCATGAATGATCTCACTACAATATCTTATAGACTTCGAGCTAAAAAAGGTTCTGCTCCCCCCCCCCCCTAGGGAATTTTGCAGACATATCCTTTCTTGAAGAAAATTTCAAGCCGCATCTTTTAAGAGATGTTTGCACTCTGTGCTCCGGGGCGTTAGTCTCTGACAGCCTGTTACATATGTTACTGTAACAAACTAAGGAAAAAATCAAAATGAAAGTTTGAGCTACAGAAAGAAGACATTAAACCATCTAATTATTCAAATTTCTTATGTAGTTTGCAAGCTGGATGCCTAAACTACATAAAAGCAGCATTTTAAACAAAATTACAGCCTTCAATGGTGTTATATGCGTTACATAGATTAAATTTCCCTTTGAAAGTTGAAATCGTGACTAACATCATTCATTTTACAGACGATTTGTGCATTTTTACAAGTGTTTTTAATCTTAGTTTACTAAAGTACTCATTTGACTAATAGAAAAACAAAGTCTGCTTTTCTATCTCAAATACATTGTTTTATATGAGCTATTAAACAACCCTACCCCCAATTTTAAGTATCCAATTTTGGTATCTATTATTGAAGAAAAATATATGAAAATATTTGACGCTCGTGGATATCTTACATTTTTGGCACTGTCTTGCTAATGCAATAAAGAATCATACATCTGCAAGTTTGACATCAGGATCAGAGCACTTATTCAAGTATGTAACGTATGTTACATGGCATAATGAATGAGCTACAAAATTTTCTTGGAAGTAAGAGATGATATTTCAGAAAAATACCGCTTTTCACATGTTTTCCTATTAATCTCTAGCCTCTGGTGCCTTAGTCTTAGTAATTACAGTCATTGCTGATAACAAGCCCTTGAAATTGTGTTACCTATGTTATATATAACCTTTGTAATCACATATTTCCTAATGCCTATAATATTAAAATATATAGTCATTTAGATAGAAAATAATAGTTCTCATTTAAATGACACAGTTTAATAAATATTCCTATTAAATAAAATTATTCAAAAGCAATCTTTATTCAAGTCACCCTCACAATGTCTATCATTGTGTCTGCTTCTATTGCAAAATAATCACCCATTTCATCACAACCAGTAGAATCATGGCATTGTATTAGGACTGCAAACTGAGTACAACCCTGTTCCTCTCCACCCCTTTGGGAATTGTGCAGCCATATCCTACCTTAAAGAACAATTCAAGCTGCATCAAATAAGAGATGCTTGCACTCTACTAACTAGGGGGTTAGCCTGTAATGGTATGATACGTATGTTACCATATCAATTTAAGAATAAATGAATTGAAAGTCTGAGAAACAGAAAGAAGACATAAAACTATCTATTTATTTGAATTATTCATGTAGTTTGCATGCTGAATACATTTGATACATAAGAAAAGATTTTTTAACAAATATACAGCTTCCTATGGTGTTATATGTGTTACATTAATTAAGATTACTTTTTAAAATTGGTAATTGTGACAAACATCACTTATAAGCATTTCGTGTGATCCTCCTCTTTAGCCATCAAAAGACTTAATTTTCTTTGCATGTGTGGCCAGTGCCAGCGTCAAACAACTTGACTCAGCCAAACTTGAATCCTTAGCATTCTTCAAAAGCAGAAACAGCATGTCAGTGTCATGGGATCAAACACCTGATTAAATATGGGTTTAATGCCATTTCACATATATGCATACAATGGAGTATGACTGGTATATATCTCTTCCTGTGAAGTGGCAAGAGCAATCTAACTGCAGCTGCCTCTGTATCTGTGCTAGTCAAATGATAACTTTGCTCTGATTTTGCAAAATCTATGTCTCTACCCTGTACCTCTAAGAATACTTTAAGATTTCTGACATTGGTCGAACAGAAATTTGATAGGCTGCTTTTTTGCATCATTTGCCATGGAACCTATTCAGTCTTCTGGTGCTTAAGTCCTCAGGTCTTAGATCAATAGTATTTTGCTGCGCCCAAAGAACTTTATAAGTTTTCTTTAGTTACAATATTGACTCTTGATGGTTTTGGCAGACCGTCTGAAACAATTTCTGTTACACCTTGAAAGTTATCTTGTATAAGAGAAAGAATATGGAGCTGGACATTGCCATCAATTATGTTTGCAGTTGGTTGTTTTTTATGTCAGTACATTGAAGCATGTCTTAAAATAATGTAAAACCTATGATTTCTCAGTTTTTGCAGCCATATCATTAGCTGTTGCATTCAAAAGAAGGAAAGTGGACTATAGGTAGAATGCAATAACCAGTAGTTCTATATTATGCTCTATGGAAGATTTATACAGAGTAAACAAGTTGATAAGGTGCCTTATTTCATGATCCATTGAAAACACTGAAATTGAAAACACTTGCCTCTGACTGTGTAGTCAAGAAGGATGTCACGACAATGCCCTTGCTCATTTATTATGACAAGTTATATATGTTACATCCTTTAATAAGCGCTCTTATCTTAGAAACTTAGTGAATCATTGAATTGAAAGGGTCTAATTTGCGCTCTTTTCATCCTGCATTTCATTGCTTTACTTGCTGTGATACATCTAGTTATTTTATCTGAAGGGTAAGAGTTACCTTGGTTTCAGCACTTCAGAAGTACTAAGACTTCAAATAAGTTTTTGAATGCTTGAGGAAAGATAATAAGTGCAGAGACATTATTAGATGAAAATATGTGGGTTGCATGTATGGAAAGGCTACATTTATAAAAGTTAACCAGCTAAGATATGATTCTTTATCACAGAAATATCAAGGTACATCAGTCCAGGTTCTCATTGCTCTTAATGGCATAGTTTTCCTCCTTGTATAGCTTTAGTCTTTCTCCTACTTACAGAGTATCACTTGAAACACATACTCAAAGAGCCAACTATTAGGAATTCATATCAGTTTCCGAATGTTCCAAGCCATAAATGGCAAAATTGGAAAGTTGATAATGGCTCATCAATTTTGAGTGGACTGGTGGTAAAATTGCATAACAGTAAATGATTGAAATATTGTGTGATGATTCTACTAGTTGCAAGGAGGCGTGTGATACCCTGTAATAATGATTACCACAGAAGCAGACAACTACAAACGTTTAACATGAGTGTTAAATCGACGAGAAATAGTTTGGACCATTTCATTTATTGTATTTTCTTGTAAAAATGTAAAACTGTCTTTTCTATTTGTGGCTCTATATTTAGCATTATATGCACAGTATTAGAAAATGTGTCCAAAAGGTCATTAATACATCTGTAACACCAGTCCATTGGCTTGATAATCAGAAATGAATATAATTCCTAGTGTTTTGGCACCAAAGACTTATAAGTACACATTAAGTGTCCTGATCTTTAACTTAATGACATCTAGTAGATATATGAGCGAGACAGACTAAGAAAATGAAAAATATCCACACGCTGTAATCGCTTTCATGTGTTTTACTTAAACGGTAATAACAAAATTCGCTTCTCTGTAAAACTGGGAGTAGGGCTGTGTATTAGCTCTTATAAGACAACATATTTAAGATAGAAAAGCAAACTTGGTTTTTCCTATTCATCAGTTGAGTATATGTTTGTAAAAACAGTTTGAAACCAAGTCATAGTAGTTGTTTAACTACATGACGATAGCCACAATTATAGCTTTTAAATTATAATTAGGTTCATGTAACGCACATAACACCACAGTTCACAGTATTAATGTTAAACAGCTTCCATATGTAGTAAAGACATCCAGTATAAAGACTATAAGAATGTCAATTTATTAGATAATTTTAATGTCTTCTTTTGGTAGCTCAAACATTCAAATTTCTTATTCTCAAATTAATACGAGGGGTGATCAGAAAGTTCGCGGAAAAGTGCTATTAAATCGTATTGCTTTTATCGATTTCAACGAAAATTCATAGATATAAACTACCATTCATAGCAAGTTGACTGAAAATGAAATATAGAAAATGTGACGTCAGACGTATGAGCACGAGGCGCCGCTGTGATGTCACTTCGATGGAACCGGCCCATCTGTACCCCTGGCCTGCTTCTTGGGGCTAAAACTCGTAGTTGTGTTTGAATTGATTGGTATTTTTAACGGAAAGTAATGTTCCGTTATTCTTTGAACATAATATGAGGTTTTATGTTATTGTTCAGCAGCGCTATGTATTCAAATTAATAGGTTTCAGTACGAAGGGAAGGCCTCAAATATGTCAATTTTTGCGAGTTTTTGTAAATTTTGAATAAATAACTTATTTTCTTGTCAGTGTTCATCACAATAATTATAATATCGGACTTAACTATCAATATTAGATCTACTGTTCTGAATAAGGTGTTTTTCGAAGTATGTAAATAGTTTATTTTAAAGAATTTACATGCCAAAACAGGGAATGGGTTCATAGAAGTTGAATGCTTTGCTTTTTTGACAGTATTGTTATTCATTTCGATTTAGAACACCATCCGTTAGATATAAATCTTTGAAAGTTTGAGTAGAAGGTGAGTAAATATGTCGTTAAATATGCATGGAACGCAACATGGGCTATCACATAATAACAAAAATTTACAAAACGTTGAAGTTAAGTTGGTTTTGTAGTAAAACGTCAAAATGCAACGTAAAATGGGCCGGTTCGCGCCATATAGCTTTGCCTTGACGACCGCTGAAACGCCCGTAGACGACTTACATCACGCATATTGTAACCAATCAACTGCATATGTGTTGCAGTATTATGTGCTGTAATTCCAGCTCTTTTGATCAAACGATGTAGAAATGGCAACTATTTTCCGCGAACTTTCTGATCACCCCTCGTATAGTAACATATGTAACAAGCTGTTACAGGCTAACACCCCGACTTACAGAGTGCAAACATTTCTTATTACATGCACCTTGAATGGTTACATAAGTTGTAATTTGTCTGCAGAATTCCAAAGGGGATTAGGATGGAGCAGGCCCTTACTCAGCTTGATGTCAAAATACTGTTTGATGATTTTACTTATCACGCTAACATATGTAATGCTCTCTGATCTTTAAAACTTGATGACAACTAGCAGATCTATAAGTCTTTATCATAGGAGCCAGTTTAAAATCCCTAAACAATGTAAGATATCAAACAGCTGCGAGTTTTTTCACAATTTTAGCTCAAACTTTCAAACTACATTTCCTTTATTTGATATAGTAACGCATGTAACACGCTGTTTCAGACTAACGCCCCAACATAGAGAGTGCAAACATCCCTTATTCGATGCAGCTTGAGTTGTACTATAAGAAGGAATATGTCTGCAAAATTCCCTCGAGGATATTAAAACATTTTTAGGCATATCTTACGTAAAGACAATGAGCTTGCCCATTTATTACATCAGGTAACATATGTTACAGCCTCTGATATTAAAAATTTTGCAACAAACTTGCAGATTTATGAGTTTTTTCATATAAGCAAATAAATCCCAAACAATGAAACACATTCATCAACTGAAAATATTTTTTAACTATTTTTTCTTTAGTTTTAATACCTAACATTTCACCTTAAAACTGGGTAGGGGTAGGGTTGTTAAATTGCTTATTTCAGAAAAAATATTTAAGCTAGGGAAGCCAACTTTAATTTTTCTGTTAGCCAATTGCATAAGCTAGTCAGACATGGTTAAAAACATTTTGCAAAACACACAGAGAGATTGTGAATGTAAATGATGTTAGCCACACTTGCAAATTTTAATGGGTTATCTGATTTATGTAACGCATATGACACCTTAGGAATCCGCAATTTTGTTCAAATGGCTGTCCTAAGTAGTTAAGATATCCAGTATGCAGACTATATGAATCATTTGTTAAAATAAATATTTTAATGTTTTTAATTTGTAGCCCAAACTTTCAATTTACTTTTCCTTAGTTTGATTAAGTAACGTATGTTACAGGCTCTTACAGACTAACGCCCCGGAGCACAGAGTGCAAACATCTCTTAAAGACTCGGCTTTCAATTCCCTACAAGATAGGATATGTCTGCAAAATTCCCTGGGGGGGGGGGGAGCAAACCCATTCTCAGCCATCCGTCTATTAGGGTACCCACTTATAATCAATTCTAAAGTAATCGACATATCATGTAACAGGCGGAGAAATGTTTTAATAAATAGCTATATCATTGATAAGTTCGCTGTTACTTAAAATGGCTTTGTATGTATTAGGATATTGGGGAGGCATTCATTTTTATAGCATGGTAAACCAATTTTTGACTGTATATTTTGTATTCAGTTAAATTCAGATTTAACATTTTTACAGGTTGCGGTCTTTGTCAAGATACCATTTCAACATATTACCTATCCATATATGTTAAGAATATTTAGACCAAAGGACGTGTAACGGTTTGGCCGTTTTTTGGCCCACGATTGATTTGGCTGAAATTTAAATATATGGTTGTTTGATCTTTGCCCTTTCACATGAGCATGCTTTTTAATTAACGATGGCATATGCAGTTACATGAATTAAAGTTTCTCACTAGTGTGTATAAACAGAGGTTTGTTCATGAATGTGGATATTTTTAAAGATGCAACAAGCAAACTGACCTCAAACATAATACCAAACATGCGTGTGTTTATACTCGTCATATCTATGTCGTTATTTGAGCTAACACTACCATCATTAATTAAAAATTATGCTAAAACTTGGCTAAATACTGTGTTTACGATTACCTTGATGATATGTTGTTTTTAGGTGTAATATATATTGAACACTTAGTGTTTTATCGCCTTTTCCAGTTAATCAATAGCTCAAACAAGCCTATTCCGGTTTATTCATATCAATATAATCAGTACGACATGCACACAAGCGTGCATGTAACATGTTAAACGCGGCATTACATGTGCAACCTTCTTTGCTGGATTAGTATGAAACATTAATATAAATAGTTATAAAGCAACAGAAATGATAATGGAAGCTTTGAACATTTTTTTTGCTCACAGCCACAATTATTAAATAGATACATGTGAGTGTTGTATATCTGTCTGTTCATCTGTCAGTTCGTCTGTATGTCACACATTTGTGTCTGTGACGTATCTTTCAAACACCTGATTCGATTATAAGATTAATTCACAAAACTGTGCACCTTTGTGGATGAACATGCAGAATAAATGAATACTTTAAGGTCATGTCAAAGCAGGCGGTCATAGGTTACATGTACAGAATGCATATCTGCTCCATATTTTACGCATGTCCCGGCTCAGCTATCCAACAGTCGTGATAGAGCTGTGGTCTATATTACTTACCTATTATCTTACGTGTAACTAAGGGTTCGCAGTTCACAATTCCGAAGAAACATATGTTTTGTGTCATTGTGCAAGACCCTCCATCTTTATTGCGTAATTCATGTTCGACCGAGAAAACGTCATGACTGAAATATGGTTCATTGTAATGTAGAGCAGTGACGTAGAGCATTAAAACACTTAGTCATGTTTCAAGCATTTGTGGTGCAGACATCTATTTCAAGGGTGACATCTTCCGTCAATGCAGGAATTTCGGAACCAATTGAACAAAATACATTGCGTTTTGATAAAGGTGAATAAACATCTTAAATAGAGTATTTCGATCCTTGAATATTAAATGTATGTGTTTGTTGGTACGAGTGACTATTTACCATCTGCAGATAAGTGGTTGTTGTATATATACTGCATTATTTTAGCAAACACTTTACGAGAGCGATATTCGTTGAGGAAACACACAGTTTAGCACAGATATTGTGCACACGTAAGCATGAAAAGCGCATTACACTCATTATGAATAAAATGCTTGTGGCGTTCGCATTCAGGCCATTGGCTGTTTTTGTACATGCTTTCTTGCATAAATAACAATGAATTGAAAAGAACAAAACTAAATCAAAGAATTACATTGGTTTATTTGCGACAAAATCTGCGCCACCTATATACATCATATATGTACATGAGAAGTTACGAACTTAAAAAAATATAGATAGGTGTTAGGTTTGAGGGTCAGTTACAATATATGTTGAGAGTGTGCATTTGTATACATCACACCAGCTCCTTTTTGTTCAAATAACCTCACTTTAATAATATTACCATTAAACTGACACAGTTCCATCAAAATTTGGAATCACATCAAATGATTCCGATATCTGTGCTGTGAAGTAGGTTTTTGCTCTAACTTATGAACCGCTGGATGAATTTCATCGAAACTTGCACAGATACTTATCTGGGACAGCCAAATCGAATTATTAGATTTTGATGACCTCAACCTTATTTACAAGGTCACCAGAGACATATATAAAAAAGACTTGTCTGTACCCTATCTTCCTAACCAATGACCAGATTTTTACCAAACTGACACAGATAACTCATTGGGAAGACCTTAATGAATGACTAGAATTCGGTAAAATTGACCTTAATTCCAAGATCACCAGCGTCACATAACTCCTTTAAGTGGGTGGGGGGACAACTCTATCTAATGTTATATACTTTCCATTCCTAACTACTCTAGTATGACCATATTAAACAGTGTCTGCCCTGTATTTTGAGAATACCAATTATTGATTATTTTTTCCTCACGCTCCAAAGAATAATCACATAATTTGCCATTTTTGACAATCTTAATTCAAAGCAATGGGCCATTCCAAAACAAAAGTCCCGGTGAGCTGTCTTTTTAAAAGCAGATTGTACCAAAGAACTGTCTCCAGAAATCTATGTATCAGTTAAAGAAGGGGGCACATCACACTCTCTCCTTGCACCTTCTCTCTTCGCTGGTCTCTCTCTCTCTCCCTCTCTCTCTCTCTCTCTCAAATAAGACTCGCATTTACTGAAATGTTGTTGTATTTGCTTTTCAAACGCAATATATCCGAGGACTGTTTGTAAGAAATAATATTGATACGAGCTTGCTAAAATTACATTGTATTCCATCTTTTTATGGAAATCTTACGTCTCTCCAGTGATTTTAGTACTCTCAGTGCTTTGATAAGTATGAATTGAATAGTACATTTCAGGATAAAATTTGCAGAAAAAGTCTTTTTACAGTATTTGCCACATGCGGAACCGGCTCAGAGTTACCATTTTCTGGTGTAATATTATATGCACAATAAAATGAGAAATAGTTTTATCCGGTTCCGCATGTGGACATGTATGTAATTAAGTCACGAAGTACACGAGGGTGTTTGGTTTTACCATAGACTTAGTGTTAAGTGTGGTTGATAGGGCATGCATTTAACCCCAAAATTTATCATAAAAATACATTTTAATGAAGAAAATAAATTATGGACATTAAACTAGAGACTCTTAGGTATCATTTGGTAATATTTTGGAAGGATTTCTTTACAATCGATTTTTTACTGTAAAAGTGGGCCATTTGTAATACAAAACCGTTACACGTCCTTTCATGAAATTCAAGGACCGGTAACATATTTTTTTAACTTGATGTAAACACATGGCTCTAATTCATCGAAATGTAAAAAATACAATAATTATGTTTCAGTGTAAAACATACTTGAATACTTGCTTAGTTTGAATCATTATGCTAGTACATTTATTGGTAGAAGTTGATATGTTCAGTGTTTACCCCTTTTATGGATTGGAAAAAGAAAAAACAACAATATTCTTTGATATTAAGTGCCACGATTCTTATTTAATGAAGTGCTTACACAATGATATTAGCCAAAATGATACAATATGTTTACACCTGTACTTAACACATCTAGTTTCTAACATTAAAACTACATCTAGCCAATGTTACATTTAATATGTAACATTATTAAGAATTTTAATTCATACAGAGGAGAAACCTTATGACAAGTCAGTTCATACAGGAGAAGAACCTTATATCTATGATTTTATAATTGTAACTCATTAATAAACCTGCCTCACAAAAATACCCCCCTGTCAAACCTATTGGTTAAAATTAACCATTTTGGTCACAGATAACTCTTGGCTTTTAAGGTACTGCTGTTTAATGCTTAAATCTTCTCTGTTCATTCTGTTTTGTGAAAATGATGCTGATTTCCATCAAATAGCAACATTCATACTTTAGCTGGCTGTATATTCTAGGCATACAGTTTTGTTTCTGGACCTCACTTATTCATGTAGTACACTGTTTTATGATACCTTTGATAAGACTCTGTTATATGTTATCCTGGTCACGGCACCAAAATGTGGTTCCTCTCGTTCAGTTGGGATGTAAAAGAAATATTTAGTCTTCTTGTTTTCACGTGTTTATTTTTAGGATATAATGTTTCTTAAACAATATCACGCAGAACTTGAGGAAGTGATACACATTGCCTTGGCCCCATAGTGCCATGACACAGGGCCATGACCTTCGGCATTTCTGACCATTGAATCATTTAAAATTGTCTAAACATGTCTTTCTTTAAGAAAAGTGGAAGTAGATTAAAAACCAACCACCTTATGTTGAGTTATTGATTCATTTGAACTAAATAATTAATTTTGCTAAAACTGAACTATACCCATAAGAGGTAGGAAATGACAAAGTTACCGGTTTTGGATTTTCATGATATTTGGCTCAGATCAGCAGTATATATATGGCATGTTTTTGTGATAATATGATATCTTGACAAGACTAGAACAAATCCATCTTTTGAATTGAATGTTGAATGTTTTGTAAATTTTTGAAAAAAAAAATTGAAATTTTACAATGACTTCTTCTGAAAACGTAAACCATAATTTATCCAAATGGTTTCGTGGTATTAAATTAATGTCTATGGTATTTGGATTCAATCTAGATGACAAATCATAGAAATAAACAAAACTATAGAATTAGGACATGGAAATTTAGAGACAGGTACCACCTCAAATGTGGAGTACGTCAGGGTTGCTTCCTAAGCCTTATTCTTAACTATCTAATTCGATAAATACATTTTCATAGTTCGTATATAATGAGGTATTAATATGCAAAGTTTGAAGAAAATCCATGCTTGAGCAAAGATGAAAGTACCCCTTTCAAAACTGTCTTAGTTATTGCAAAATTTAATAATAAATTTGCCAAATGGGTTAGCCTCCCTATAAGTAAAATTTGAATATGGTTATCCCCTGAATGAACGTAGCCACAATCCTACCTCGTCTCTGGGACAAGAAAAGGCTATTCTACCAAATGCTGTGGCATGATCAACTGGTTCCCCTATATCACATAACTCCAGTTTACACTGATCCTCACTGTAACCAACTATACATGTTTTATCATCTTTATTGAAGAGCTTCATTCCACACAAATTGGTCCAGAAATCTGAAATACATGAGCAAAATAGTAAATAATAACACCTTGGCTAGAGAAATCTTCAAATCTCATTTGGTCCAAATGTAAGCCAAAAGTATCCTCTTCCAACAATATAGGTTTAACCCATAAAGCGCCACCTATAATTTGCAGCAGACGACAATTAAAAATTTTGCCGCTTTTTCAAAAATAACAAATAAGGCATGATATTTCATGAGAATCGTCTGCTGGCAGACGATTCTCATGTAATATCATACCTTATTTTTGTCGGAAATTGGGAAAGATGTCTCAAAGTTTGTCATCTGCTGCAGTCGTGATTGGCGCTTTAAGGGTTAAATTGTCCACCCCAACCACCACCACCTACTCGATACACTTTGAAAAATATAATGGCCTATGGTGGTCATTAAATGATTAGGTTATCAGTGGTGCAATAGCTCACTGTAGAATAACCCTTCCCTTCATGACTATTTCTGCTAGGCTCCACCCACTATGAATAATTAAATAAACTTTCATGTTTGTACATAGAACAAAGAAATTACTTGTCAGGTGGTTTGTTTTTGTTTGTTTTGTTGCTTTACGTCCCAAGTCAACAGCTATGGTCATGGCGGGACGGTCAGTTGACCTAACCACACTTTTTCCTGGGCAAGCTTGAACAAGCAGTTAACCAGTACTTAGTGCTCATACTTTCGCTTGTAACTGACAACAACCCTTCTTGAATGATTCAGCGGAAGGGAGGAGAATGACCGTAGAAATTATTTCATGATCAATCTCCACGAAAGTATGGGACCAGGCCGGGATCAAACTCGCGACCCCTGGATCTGCAGTCAGACTCGCATCTGTTGCCAGACATGTTACCGACTGCGCTACGCGGCCCGGTACTTGTCAGGTGGGTCCACATGTGTAGGATCAGATATATCATATTTCCATGAGCAAACAGAGTAGACCCTGATCAGGCAGCTCTTACAAGAGCTGCCTGGTCTGGGTCTGCTCTGTTTTCAAAAGCATTAAAAGGCATCTCTGTGAGGAAAAGGGTGAGAGAAATCGTCGCTTTTTGTTATGTTTGTTTATCGTTGCCGTTGAAATCAAAAGTTGGCTTGTTTAATGTTTACAGCAGTGTACAATCAGTGTCCGTGTATAATTGACCCAGTAAAATTTATCCGCTCTACTCGCAATATAGATAAAGAAAAAGACAGATCTTTAGGATGCAACCTGGAATCTTAACATCCAAAAATATCACATCATATCCAATAACTTGAAAGTCAACAATTCATTGTCTGTGACTATGGTATCCTTTGAAAATTGCCTGCATCACTATCCTTGACAATATAAATGTTAATATGCGGTGCCTTTACTAAAACTCTGCGTCTTAAAAGTAGCAAGTGGAAAAATATATATCAAATTCAAAAATAGGAATCATTTACTTGAATTTTATAGCAACTCTCTAAAAATATAGTGTATTATAGTATTTTTTACGGCGGCCTTTTGGCCGCCGTTCTAATATCGCTTTAGCTCTAAATTATTCACCAATCAGAAGCATTTTTAAATTGTAATATTCATCACACCGACTGGAAAAGATGCTCTCATTGGTTGATACTCAGAATGTCCTTACAATCTTATTAAACATGAAACTAAACTTGAAAACATACATGTAAATGGCAGAGAACCAGTCTGTGCACTTGGTCTAAAAATGCAAATGTATTAACGACCTCGTCTCGAATATAGGTCAACCCCCGATGTACAGTATTTGTAAATTGCTGTCACTATCATTGTTTACATGCCTTGCACACAGTAAAGAAGTGCATTATAAAATAACCCACTAAATTCGAAAGGACTTTACAGTAATATTACGTTATTTAAATAAAATATTTGTAACTTTTCCAATTCCCATATCTGGACATGATTATAGTCTGTTTCATATATTTCGACAATAGTCTTTTTTGGCCGTTTTACGGTTATATTCCCAATGCCAAAACGTTTCTTTTCTCCTATGTTTGGATGAAAAATCCCCTTTTCAAGTCGGAAAATATCAAAGAAAAAATCAACGTTTTTTTTCGAGTAAATTGTGTTAAAATTGTTTGTTTATCGGACATTTTCAACTGACTGACTATCGGCATATCAGTCGTGCTACTACCATGTAAATCCTCTCGTTGCACTATAAGGGCCCAAGAGTGTTGCGCCCTCGTCTAAACCAGCGAATTTGGTTGCGTTTATCGTCAGTATTTGAGAGCCGCCGAATATCTTTTTTAAAGATATTTCTTGTTAAGGGTAGAATGATATTTTCTTCAGTAAAAACATTTTTGAAAGTTTGACATAATG
The DNA here is from genome assembly GCA_964019695.1 of Loripinus fragilis. Classification (NCBI taxonomy): domain Eukaryota; kingdom Metazoa; phylum Mollusca; class Bivalvia; order Lucinida; family Lucinidae; genus Loripinus; species Loripinus fragilis. Next base: position 8,677,675 of record OZ026525.1, read on the forward strand.
AAGCATGCCATCAAAGTCTACACTGTTTGCTAAAATAATAAAAACAACCTGCTGAGAAATAAATAAATTGAATTTGGAAATTATTGTCTGTGACCCCTCCATATATACAATGGACCATCCCAAGTTTATTGTATAAAACCAGAGGGAAGAATCCATTAATATATAAAGGGTTAAAGACTTATAATGATTAAAAAATGCACACTATTATCTCATTTTGTTTGGTTTGACTCTTTACAGCAACAATTTTTCAGTCATGTTGGAATGGGTCTTCTTGTGTTGAACCAGTACTAAGCAGCGGATAGCATGTCTTGCTCAAGTACACAACACAGTGACTCCATCGGCAATGAGGCTTGAACTAGCAGCCCTTCGATCTAAAGTCTAGCGCTCTACCTATTGAACCACTGTGCTCCGCAACTATTATCTCATGCAAATGCAGCTTCTTAAGTTTACTTACCAATAGATTTCTGTAAATTTGATGACGCTAAAGAGACCATTTTAACTGGATCTGAAAACAAACACTCCAAGTGCAAGCTTTCAATCATAAAACCAGCACAGCTTGATTTTCCTAATAATTATTGTTTATTGTTTACTTAAGATTCCATTATCTTAAGCAGGACTTTAGTTAAGAGTGCATAAAGAAAATATGATTTTCTTATTTCTCAACCAAAACATATGTTGTGGGTACTCAAAAGAACCGTCTCAATGAGACGGTTCTTTTGAGCACCCAAAATATATGTTAAAACTGATGGGTATGATAATATTTACTATTTAACGATGAAAATTTTTGTTTATCTTAACCTATGCTTAAATCTTAATTACCATCTGAAATATAGCAGTATTGAGGTAGCAAACAGATGCTCTCAACCGCCTGAGCTAGTTTATTTTGGCTATTTCAATCATGAAGCGGAGACTATTTAAAGCTTAAGACCATCTAAATCTAATAAACTTTGATCATGCCCCATTCACGTATGCCTGCTAACTTTTACTTAACATTTTGAGTAACATTTCTATGAGATTATTTTGAATTTGACAAGTGGTCAAAATGTTGATAACAGATATATATTTCATGCTCTGTTGGCCATTTCGTTCAACGGAGCAGAACTGATTGTGCAATTTCAGTAGAGGGCATAATGAGGAATATTTCTGTGGAATTATTTTGAATTTCAACCAGTGGTTCAGGAGATGTTTGACGATTTTTTTCTTTTTTAGCTCTGGTGGCCATTTTGTTCAGCAGAGCAGAACCATTTGTGCAAATTCAGTAGAGGGCAATATGGGAGCATTCATGTGAAGTTACTTTAAATTTGGACTAGTGGTTCAGGAGATGTTGTTTAAAGATTTTTCAATTTTTAGCTCTGGTGGCCATTTTGTTCAATGAAACAAAACCATTGGTGCAATTGTGGTAGAGGGCATAATGGGGAGCATTCATGTGAAGTTACTTTAAATTTGAACCAGTGGTTCAGGAGATGTCGTTTAAAGATTTTTCTATTATACTTAGAAGAAAAAGTTTAGTCAGTATTTATGTTTTCTCATAAAATCAACAATACTTCATATATCATTGTCAAGCTTTATACATGAGTTGTATTATTGTAACTTTACATGTACCTGTTTATTGCGTGACGAATAATGCCTCTATTAGACTGTATCAACCAAATTTCAAAATGCACGATGTGCACGTGCTGCGGTAAACCGGCAGGGTTATTTTTTCATATACTGTTCGATATTGAAAGACAGTTGTTCCTATTGCAATAATCCGGAGAGAAAATTCAGTGCTAGCAAGCTTAATTCCCCATCCAGGCTATCAACAAATAACAGAAATACCGCGTTTTGACGTCTTGAAACAGGTACACGTGTTGCTGACGTAACACACGGTTTTGGATGCAATGAACAAACAATTTATAGTCTGCAAACACGTTTTCAACGGCCTGGCAGTAAAAATGACAAGCCTCCATTGGGGAGACCACGGATAACGACTCCATTTTAAGTTAGGGTCACAGTGACGTCAACATGACATAATCGCTTCATGGCCGCTTGGAAACTTCTTAAATTCCTTAGTCATGCAACAGGTACGAGAATTTCCGTCTGTACTACCAGAAATCGTCTGAGGGGCGCTAGGCTGATTTTTGAGTTATGAAATTTGAATTTTAATATTGACCACTTTGTGTAATTTTGATGAAGAAAATGGGTATATTTTCAGAATGTTTTGTTAAAAATGTTCTCATTTGTAAGACATTACATGAATTTTATTTTGAGTAAGGTTTTGTCAATATTAAGACTGTCTAACAAAATTATTGCACACAGTGTCTGTACTGACTAAACTTTTTCTTCTGAGTATATTAGCTCTGGTGGCCATTTTGTTTAATGAAACAAAACCATTTGTGCAATTTAGGTAGAGGGCATCATTGGGAGCATTCATGTGAAGTTACTTTAAATTGGACTAGTGGATGTCGCTTAAAGATTTTTCTATTTTTAGCTCTGAAAAAGTTTATGGTTGACCCATGTCAGATACCGGACGAATACAGATCACTGAGCTTAATAAGTTCTTCCATACAAGTGCCCAAATGGCGATCTTATGTATAAAATGTGTCTTGGAAGAGTTTGAAAAGCAAATTCTCAAAACTCACAGCTGACTCAAATTCTTAGATACTTTTAGTATCTATTACCAATAAAACTGAGCACCAAATATTGCATTTGAGTATTTTGCATACAATTTTGTGTTGCTATGGAAACTGTAAACCCCAAAATTTGATGTTAAAGTCGCTTCCAAAAAGTAAATATCAAACTGGGATGCTTTATTTTCTAACAGAACATACTTTAATTATGCATGTACAATATGTAAAAAGTTCCGAGAGAAAAACTTCATATCTTTTAGAGAAATTGGTCGAGAAAGATTTAGTACACTTAGTTTCAGACAACATTTTTAAATGCTTAAAATTTGACTACTCATCTTCAGAGACTGTTTCAAACCAGAAAATAAAACTTAAGAACTATTTTCTTGATGACTGTGTATTCCTGGAGATCAGACTAACCAATGGAAATCAATTATTACACAATATAACCAGAAATAAATGAGTATCGACATTTTCAAATTTGTTCAAATAAACACGAAACACCTCTTGTACTGTACATTGAGAATAAGAGCCATTGATATATTGGTTTGTGGTTTTACATTCCAGTCAACAGCTATGGTCATGTTGAGATGGTTAGTTAACCTAACCACACTTTTATTCCTGTGCAAGCTTGACTAAGCCGTTAACCAGTACTTAGTGCACAAACTATGGGTTGTAACTGACAACAGCCATTCTTTTATCAGCGGAAGGAGGAGAATGACAGTTTAAAATATTTCATGATCAATCACCATGAAAGTATGGGGCCAAGCTGGTATTGGACTTGCTACCGATTGTGCTGTAGGGCCCGGCATATTCATATATTGTTTCTCTGTCAATAAAATGGTTGGTACTCAAGACATGATGTTGGGAAATAATTACCTAATAGAAGTTATAACATGAGAAAACCTGACTGTGTTGGCTCGCATGCAACAAAGGTGCAGACCAGCCAGCACATCCACACAGTTTGACCAGCACCTTTGTTATTCACTATCAGGAAAGTATAGTAGTCAAACTTGCCCCATGTAAAATTTCACCTTTCCAGTTAGTCGCTGTACCAGAGCAGACAGGTTTGCTTATCTGTAGCTGGGCCCACCGTGGCTCAAATTGAGATTTTCTTCAGCTCTGACTATCTGTGAGTTCTGAGCCATTTTCTTTGTTTCATCATAGTGTGTTAATTTGATTAGATTGTTTCTCCATGATGATACAATGCAATAGTTAGGAAGTCTCCATGCGAGCTTAACATTTGTGTGCTTCAACAACAGCAGAATCTAGGGAGAAGATATGGTACCAGTAAAATGTATTTAAGCCCCCCAGTGGCCTAGGCTGCTGTCCGTTCTAAGGCAGTGGTTCTGTTGTTGTTGATTGTTACTCCCATTGTGGGATTCTGTAATTGTTCTATGTTTTGTTGTGCATTGCTTTATGTCCATTCTACTTTCTAGCTTTGCAATCATCTTAATGGGGAAGAGAGAGCTGGTTGCTTTGCTTAGTTTTTCTTCCTGGTGTCTGGTGATTGTTATGTGGCTCTTCGTGGTGCATGGATTTGTCTGCAGTTTGTGACTATGGTATTTCCTGATCATACTCACTATTTATTAGCTTTACTTGGTCAGATACCAGAAGACGTGTTTTCCCACTTTGAGGCCTATATAGAGTTGACAATTGGTTAAGACTACATATGGGCCTTGACGCAAGAAAACCTGTCTTAAGGGATTTGTGAACAACACAGGCGCAGACCAGCCTGCGCATCCGCGCAGTCTGATCAGCGCCTTTGTTATTTGCTTTTCAAAAAGTATCATATGTAAACTTGCTACAGGTGAAATTTCAATTTTCTAGCTAGTCTCTATAGCTGAGGAGACTGGTTTGAAACTGGCTTTGTCGGACACCCCAAAGACAGGTTTTCTCGCGACGAAGCCTATATGTAATTACCTCCTGTAGTCTGTTTATTGAGAATGTGAAACTTGTAACCATCTGGTGACTGTATGGTATATTTACCACCTTCTTCTTGGCAGGGGTAGCTATGTTTCTTAATGTTTTCAACCACCTTGGAAGACTCCACAGTTATTCCCTGAATCATATAGTGAACAAAAGCATTGCCGACACTGAATGATTCCCAACATATGATATTTACCCTTTGTATACTAATGGATTATTCCTCATGGTTTGATACTATTAACTTGGGATTGTTTATTGTACATATCTAGGGTTGTCAGGTTGTAATTTTAAAAAAATATTGTATTCTTTTGTCTGAAGATCTTTTTTACCTTTACAAACAGTGTAGAACCTGATGAAATGCAGCATGATGCTGCATTACAGCTGGGTATTCACTGTTTGCAAAAGTACTCATTTCCCGAATACAAAGGGCTATGGTAAGCATTTAAAGAAAATATGATGTTAGACAAGAGCCAAAATTCTTTGGCAAATGAACATTATGTCAGTGGCCAATCCAATCCAGAACTCACAAGCAATCCATATATACAAAATTTGGCTGAAATCCATTTATTCATATACCGGGTATATAAAAAAATACATTTTTTTCTTCATGCCCCTTTATGTTTCACAAGGAATGTGATGAAATGTATTTCCATAGAGACATTAAAATGGTGGTAGTATTTCCAAGTCATTCAACTGAAGACAAGTTACATTACTTATTGGATGACCTTTGAATGTAAAATTGAAAAGAACTAAAACTCAAAATTAGTAATTTCCAACTTGGTACAAGTCAAGACCATAATTGTGTGTCTTTGACTTACCATAAAGTCATTTCCTAGTTCAGGGGAGGGAAGACAAATTTTTTGTTTGTTTGTTTTGTTGCTTTACGTCCCAATACACAGCTATGGCCATGTCGGGACGGTCAATTCACCTAACCACACTTTGTTCCTCGGCAAGCTTGAACAAGTGGTTAACCAGTACTTCTTGCACATTATTTTCGCTTGTAACTGACAAAAACCCAGAGGAAGGGAGGAGAATGGCCGTAGAAATTATTTCATGATTAATCTCTACGAAAGTATGAAACCGGGCCGGGATAGAAGAAGACTGTAATTGCATACTTGACTTACCATAAAGTTATTTACTAGTATATAGAAAGAAAGACTGTAATTGTATGCCTGACTTACCATAAAGTTATTTCCTAGTTTATAGGAGAGAAGACTGTAATTGTATGCCTGACTCACCATAAAGTCATTTCATAGTTTATAGGAGGGAAGACTGTAATTGTATGCCTGACTTCATTAAAGTTATTTCCTAGTTTATAGGAAGGAAGACTGTAATTGTATGCCTGACTTACCATAAAGTCATTTCCTAGTTTAAAGGAGGGAAGACTGTAATTGTATGCCTAACTTACCATAAAGTCATTCCCTAGTTTATAGGAGGGAAGACTGTAATTGTATGCCTGACTCACCATAAAGTCATTTCCTAGTTTATAGGAAGAAAGACTGTAATTGTATGCCTGACTCACCATAAAGTCATTTCCTAGTTTATAGGCAGGAAGACTGTAATTGTATGCCTGACTTACTATAAAGACATTTCCTAGTAAATAGGAGGGAAGACTGTAATTGTATGCTTGACTTACCATAAAGTCATTTTTATAGAAGGGAAGACTGTAATTGTATGCCTGACTTACCATAAATTATTTTAGTTTATTGAAGGGAAGACTGTAATTGTATGCTTGACTTACTATAAAGTCATTTCCTAGTTTACAGAAGGGAAGACTGTAATTGTATGCCTGACTTACCATAAAGTTATTTCATAGCTATAGGGGGGACGACTGTAATTGTATGCCTGACTTACCATAAAGTTATTTCCTAGTTTATAGGAGGGAAGACTGTAATTGTATGCCTGACTTACCATAAAGTCATTTCCTAGTTTATAGGAGGGAAGACTGTAATTGTATGCCTGACTTACTATAAAGTCATTTCCTAGTTTATAGGCAGGAAGACTGTAATTGTACGCCTGACTTACTATAAAGTCATTTCCTAGTTTATAGGAGGGAAGACTGTAATTGTACGCCTGACTTACTATAAAGTCATTTCCTAGTTTATAGGAGGGAAGACTGTAATTGTACGCCTGACTAACTATAAAGTCATTTCCTAGTTTATAGGAGGGAAGACTGTAATTGTATGCTTGACTTACCATTAAGTCATTTTTATAGAAGGGAAGACTGTAATTGTATGCTTGACTTACCATAAAGTTATTTCCTAGTTTATAGGAGGGAAGACTGTAATTGTATGCCTGACTTACCATAAAGTCATTTCCTAGTTTATAGGAGGGAAGACTGTAATTGTATGCTTGACTTACCATTAAGTCATTTTTATAGAAGGGAAGACTGTAATTGTATGCTTGACTTACCATTAAGTCATTTTTATAGAAGGGAAGACTGTAATTGTATGCTTGACTTTACCATTAAGTCATTTTTATAGGAGGGAAGACTGTCATTGTATGCCTTACTTACCATAAAGTTATTTCCTAGTTTATAGGAGGGAAGACTGTAATTGTATGCCTAACTTACCATAAAGTTATTTCCTAGTTTATAGGAGGAAAGACTGTAATTGTATGCTTGACTTACTATGAAGTCTTTTCCTAGTTTATAGAAGGGAAGACTGTAATTGTATGCTTGACTTACCATAAAGTCATTTCCTAGTTTATAGGAGGGAAGACTGTAATTGTATGCCTGATTTACCATAGAGTCATTTCCTAGTTTATAGGAGGGAAGACTGTAATTGTATGCCTGACTAACCATAAAGTTATTTCCTAGTTTATAGGCGAGAAGACTGTAATTGTATGCCTGACTCACCATAAAGTCATTCCCTAGTTTATAGGAGGGAAGACTGTAATTGTATGCCTGACTCACAGTAAAGTCATTTTCTAGTTTATAGGAGGGAAGACTATAATTGTATGTCTGACTTACCATAAAGTCATTTCCTAGTTTATAGGAGGGAAGACTGTAATTGTATGCCTGACTCACCATAAAGTTATTTCCTAGTTTATAGGAGGGAAGACTGTAATTGTATGCTTGACTTACTATAAAGTCATTTCCTAGTGTATAGGCGGGAAGACTGTAATTGTATGCCTGACTGACTATACAGTCATTTCCTAGTAAATAGGAGAGAAGACTGTAATTGTATGCTTGTCTTACCATAAAGTCATCTTTATAGATGGGAAGACTGTAATTGTATGCCTGACTTACCATGAATTATTCTAATTTATTGAAGGGAAAACTGTAATTGTATGCCTGACTCACCATAAATTCATTTCCTAGTTTATAGGAGGAAAGACTGCAATTGTATGCCTGACTCACCATAAAGTTATTTCCTAGTTTATAGGAAGAAAGACAGTAATTGTATGCCTGACTCACCATAAAGTCATTTCATAGTTTATAGGAGGGAAGACTGTAATTGCATGCCTGACTTACCATAAAGTTATTTCCTAGTTCATAGGAAGGAGGGACTGTAATTGTATGCTTGACTTACAATAAAGTTATTTCCTAGTTTATAGAAGGGAAGACTGTAATTGTAAGCTTGACTTACCATAAAGTCATTTCCTAGTTTATAGGAGGGAAGACTGTAATTGTATGCCTGACTTACCATGAATTATTCTAATTTATTGAAGGGAAAACTGTAATTGTATGCCTGACTCACCATAAATTCATTTCCTAGTTTATAGGAGGAAAGACTGCAATTGTATGCCTGACTCACCATAAAGTTATTTCCTAGTTTATAGGAAGAAAGACAGTAATTGTATGCCTGACTCACCATAAAGTCATTTCATAGTTTATAGGAGGGAAGACTGTAATTGCATGCCTGACTTACCATAAAGTTATTTCCTAGTTCATAGGAAGGAGGGACTGTAATTGTATGCTTGACTTACAATAAAGTTATTTCCTAGTTTATAGAAGGGAAGACTGTAATTGTAAGCTTGACTTACCATAAAGTCATTTCCTAGTTTATAGGAGGGTAGACTGTAATTGTATGCCTGACCTACCATTAAGTCATTTTTATAGAAGGGAAGACTGTAATTGTATGCTTGACTTACCATAAAGTCATTTCCTAGTTTATAGGAGTGAAGACTGTAATTGTATGCCTGACATACCATTAAGTCATTTTTATAGGAGGGAAGACTGTAATTGTATGCCTGACTCACCATAAAGTTATTTCCTAGTTTATAGGAAGAAAGACTGTAATTGTATGCCTGACTCACCATAAAGTCATTTCATAGTTTAAAGGAGGGAAGACTGTAATTGTATGTCTGACTTACCATAAAGTTATTTCCTAGTTTAGGAGGAGGGACTGTAATTGTATGCTTGACTTACCATAAAGTTATTTCCTAGTTTATGGAGGGAAGACTGTAATTGTATGCCTGGCTAACTATAAAGTTATTTCCTAGTTTATAGGAGGGAAGACTGTAAGTGTACGCCTGACTTACTATAAAGTCATTTCCTAGTTTATAGGAGGGAAGACTGTAATTGTACGCCTGACTTACCATAAAGTCATTTCCTAGTTTATAGGAGGGAAGACTGAAATTGTATGCTTGACTTACGATGTAGTCATTTTTATAGAAGGGAAGACTGTAATTGTATGCTTGACTTACCATTAAGTCATTTTTATAGGAGGGAAGACTGTAATTGTATGCCTGACTTTCCATAAAGTTATTTCCTAGTTTATAGGAGGGAAGACTGTAATTGTATGCTTGACTTACCATAAAGTCATTTCCTAGTTTATAGGAGGGAAGACTGTAATTGTATGCCTGACTTACAATAAAGTCATTTTTATAGGAAGGAAGACTGTAATTGTATGCTTGACTTACTATAAAGTCATTTCCTAGTTTATAGGAGGGAAGACTGTAATAGTTTGTCTGACTTACCATTAAGTCATTTTTATAATAGGGAAGACTGTAATTGTATACTTGACTTACCATAAAGTCATTTCCTAGTTTATAGGAAGGAAGACTGTAATTGTATGCCTGACTTACCATCAAGTCATTTTATAGAAGGGAAGACTGTAATTGTATGCTTGACTAGCCATTAAGTCATTTCCTAGTTTAAAGGCGGGAAGACTGTAATTGTATGCCTGACTTACCAAAAAGTCATTTTTATAGAAGGGAAGACTGTAATTGTATGCCTGACTCACCATAAAGTTATTTCCTAGTTTATAGGAGGGTAGACTGTAATTGTATGCTTGACTCACCATAAAGTCTTTTCCTAGTTTATAGGAGGAAAGACTGTAATTGTATGCTTGACTTACCATTAAGTCACTTTTATAGGAGGGTAGACTGTAATTGTATGCTTGACTCACCATAAAGTCATTTCCTAGTTTATAGGAGGGAAGACTGTAATTGTATGCCTGACTTACTATAAAGTCATTTCCTAGTTTATAGGAGGGAAGACTGTAATTGTATGCCTGACTTACGATTAAGTCATTTTTATAGGAGGGATGACTGTAATTGTATGCCTGAATTACCATTAAGTCATTTCCTAGTTTATAGGAGGGAAGACTGTAATTGTATGCCTGACTTACCATAAAGTATATTCCTAGTTTATGGGAGGAAAGACTGTAATTATATGCTTGACTTGCCATAAAGTCATTTCCTAGTTTATAGGAGGGAAGACTGTAATTATATGCTTGACTTGCCATCAAGTTATTTCATAGTTTATAAGAGGCAGGGCTGTAATTATATGCCTGACTTACCATAAAGTTATTTCCTAGTTTATAGGAATGGAGACTGTAATTGTATGTCTGACTTACCATACAGTTATTTCCTAGTTTATAGGAAGGAAGACTGCAATTGTATGCCTGACTCACCATAAAGTCATTTCCTAGTTTATAGGAGGGAAGACCGTTATTGTATGCCTGACTTACTATAAAGTCATTACTAGTTTATAGGAGGGAAGACTGTAATTGTATGCCTGACTTACGATAAAGTCATTTTTATAGGAGGGATGACTGTAATTGTATGCCTGACTTACCATTAAGTCATTTCCTAGTTTATAGGAGGGAAGACTGTAATAGTATGCCTGACTTACCATAAAGTATATTCCTAGTTTATGGGAGGAAAGACTGTAATTATATGCTTGACTTGCCATAAAGTCATTTCCTAGTTTATAGGAGGGTTGACTTCCATAAAGTTATTTCCTAGTTTACGAGGGGGGTTCAGTATGTAATGAAAACCCATTCATAACTCCATCCCCAAACTTGTTAGGATTTTATGCTATATGCCAAACGAAAGATCAAAGCATCTTCTTTAAAATGGTGCAAAAACATTATTTTATCTTTCCAAATTTAACAAGTTACAGACTTTTAAAAAGCACACTAATATACACTGCATATATTTTCCTTCGAATTGTAAAGACTCATTTGACAAAGGTAGAAAGGCATGCTGTATTTTCTAAAACAAACATTTAACATGCAAGAATCACATATCCATAGTTTTCTGACTCATTTTACCTTTATCTGCCATAACGATACAAACTTTTGACTGGTACCGATTTTTCGTGCAAACTGTTTTATTACGTTACCCCCACTTACGTTGACGTCGTTTAAAGCAATGGACGTAACACTAAAATACGCATGGTTCTTGAAAATTGGAAATGTGGCTTTGTACCAGGAAAAGACAATTTTGATTGTATCGAAGTTTCAATACACACAGTGCATAGGCAGCAGACCAGTTAAACTGTAACCAATATCTTAGGGTATCTCATCTGAGTGGTATACCATTTTCGTTTCCTATAATTTTATTGTCTGAAATAAGCCAGCCAGAGTATGTACATGTAAATACGTGTAACAATGTCCAAATAATACATCCGAATGCAAACATCAATGAAACGCGGTACTTTGTCTGATTCATTTCAGTATAAGCCAGACATGGCATTCTTTTAAGTCATTTTCTTATTTCAAATGGCGCATTTGCGGCACTTTATGGGTGAGATTAAATATGGAAATTTCAAAATCGGCTGTATTACTTGCAAATGAACATCAAAGCGACCAGAAAAAATGTTATAAATGATTTTCGTATAAATTTTCATTATGTATTCGTTCACGCAAAAACGACGCTGTCCGTTGAATACCTGAAAATGTAGCTTCATGGAGGATTTTAACCCAAATGGCAGCCTCAGTATTTTATAGAATATAGAGCAATACCAAAAAAATTTTGCAGGTATAAATCACTAAAATATGGATATTTACCACACAAAAAAGCAGACTGAAAACATCCCTCGTCTATGTAGTTATCTGCTTTTGAAAACATTGTTTTATTTCATATCGCAGTGTACTTCAGCACCCTATCTTGAAAGTGGCTTGTGTAAATTTGACAAGTAGCTGGACAACTGCAATTTTACAGTCATTTAGCCAAAAACAGACCTTTTGATGAAAGTAATTATGAATTGTGTAAATATAAAACTTTGGGATATACTGGACTGTTTTCATTACAGATTGAAAGCCCCTCGTATAGGAGGGAAGACTGCAATTATATGCCGGACTTACCATAAAGTCATTTCCTAGTTTATAGGAGGGAAGACTGTAATTGTATGATTGACTTGCCATCAAGTTATTTCATAGTTTATAAGAGGCAGGGCTGTAATTATATGCCTGACTTACCATAAAGTTATTTCCTAGTTTATAGGAAGGAAGACTGTAACTGTATGTCTGACTTACCATACAGTTATTTCCTAGTTTATAGGAGGGAAGACTGTAATTGTATGCCTGACTTACCATAAATTATTTTAGTTTATAGAAGGAAAGACTGTAATTGTATGCCTGACTTACCATTAAGTCATTTCCTAGTTTATAGAAGGGAAGACTGTAATTGTATGTCTGACTCACCATAAAGTCATTTCCTAGTTTATAGGAGGGAAGACTGTAATTGTATGCCTGACTTACCATTAAGTCATTTTTATAGAAGGGAAGACTGTAATTGTATGTCTGACTCACCATAAAGTCATTTCCTAGTTTATAGGAGGGAAGACTGTAATTGTATGCTTGACTTACCATAAACTTTTTCCTAGGTTATAGGAGGGAAGACTGTAATTGTATGTCTTTGACTTGTAAACCACAAAGTCATTTCCTAGTTTAAAGAACTTTTTTGCTTGATTTATTCTTTATGTTTCAGTCAACAATTTTTAAATCATGTTGGGATGGGTCTTCCTGAGTTGAACTAGATCTAAGCAGAGGATAAAGTGTCTTGCTCAAAGACACAAAGGAATGCCTCAATCATGCATCCCCTTGATCTCAAGTCAAGCACTCTACCACTGAGGAAAGATTATAATTGTATGTCTTTGACTTACCATAAAGTCATTTCCAAGCTTGTACGAGCCAAGGCCATAATTGTATGTGAGTTCAACTACAAAGTGGTTGTCTTCTGGACCATACCCAACCATTGATTTACTCCATTTGCCATCATAGGGTCTGGAAATAAACCACTGAATATCAGTACAATAAAACGTAATTTTTTTTTGGCTATAAAATTGGGGATCATGATGTGTGGCTGCGGTAAAAGAAATAGCTTTGTAATGCAAGGCTGATTTATAAAAGAGACCTTAAGTTAATATTTATCTTATTTCGCAACCAAAACTTATCTATGTTTTATTTGTTTGATTTGATTCTTTACGCCCAGTCAACAATTTTTCAGTTATGTCGGGACAGGTCTCACTGGGTTGAACCAGTACTAATCAAGGACTAATGTGTCTTGTTCAAGGACATAAGGCAGTGACGCCGGTGAAACTCAAACCTGCAACCCCTCCGTCTCGAGTCAAGCACTCTACCACTGCGCTCCATAAAACATACCTTGTGGGTACTCAAAAGAATCATCTCAATTTTTAGGGTTTCTGGAAAAAAATATAATTTTATGCATTTTGAAAGGCGAAATGCCTTTCAAAATGCATAAATTATAATTTTTTCCAGAAAAAAAAAATCATAAAGAAAATATGATTGTGTGCCTACCCTACCTAAAATTTTCAGACCCTTTAACCGAAACACACTTATTTTTTTATTTGGCCTAATAAGTGCACTACACATGCAAATAACTTACAGTAAAATACAGTATAAGTCCATCTAGCTAGCTGATGAGGTGTTTAAAATGTAGTGCATCTCATTCATGAGTATGCTGATCTGGATTTATATTGTTCACAATTCTGTAAAATTGTTTTGGATTTGGACCAGTGGTTCAGAAGGCGATTTCGTTTAAAGACATTTCTTATCTAGAGCTCTGGCAGCCCTTTCGTTCAGCTGAGCGAAACCATTTGTGCAATTTTAGCAGAGGGCATTATGGGGTACATTCATGTGAAATTATTCTAATTTGGACCAGTGGTTCAGGAGATGTTGTTTAAAGAGAAAGTTTACAGACAACCCACCGCTCGCACACTTCAGATGCAGACCAATTTACAATAGCTCACCTTGAGCCTTTGGCTCAGGTGAGCTAAAAAAGGAAAAGAAAATCATTAATTATATTTCAAACTGGCCGGTACTTATCCGTATGCAAGTAAAGAAGGCTCAGGACAAGCCTGTGCAAATGCCTTTGCTGCCAGCACACTCAAAGTAGGGTCATAGCTGAAGGTCAAACAAGAATTTTGGCATCTGGTACCGCTAGATAGCTGGGAATGCACATTTAAAGGACCACCTAACACATGTATGTGCTAACTTGGACCCAGTATAAACGGACTGGTCACTGACGGAAATACAAAGTTATGTTGTCGTGGATTTATTTTAGCGCTATTTCAAAGTACTACAGCCAATAAAATTGATTCTAAACATACACGAGATTATAAGAGGGTACTCCTGATATGCAAAGCTGAAATATTACGAGTTACAGTAAAAATAATTGAAGTTTTCTCATCTGTTTATATATAAATGTTGATTTCTGACGATTTTCGGCTGAACTTAGTGCCGAAAATAGCTAAAAAGGGCACCTAGGTTCCTTGCTGGTGTTCATAAAGACGGATTAACTTTCAATAAATATAATCATACAGTCTTAAAGATAGTATATTGAACCATTGCTTTTTGAAGAAAATTCAAAGATATGTAGAAAAATAATGGAGATATGTTTATTTAATCTTCAATATACGTCTGTTTTGAAAGCGCAACCACCGTTGAGCCACGACAACGTATTTCCAATATATAAATTTACCTATATGTAAGTGGCAAGTCCGTGTTTATTGGGTCCAAGGTGCTAAGTACCAAAATCACATGATCTGGCTCATTTCTAAGATTATGTCTTATAACACTTGCCTCAGTTGCCCTAATAAATGCACATACTTCTATAAGAGCACACTGAGCTGTGAATGCTACATCAACTTTTTTTAAATTTCCATCAATCCTACAAACGAGACAATGTGGATCCTGATCAGCTGGATTCACCAGAAGCCAGATGATCAGGATCAACACTGTTTTCAAAAGGCGTAGAATTTTTAAACTGACAAGCACACAGTGTCCTTGTTAGGTCAGATCAATAGTTAATCAATTCATACCCATTGCAAGAGGCTTTACATCCTTCTTCGAATTCTTCATGTCGCAAAAACTGAAAAAAAATGTTTGTGACACTTTACCAATGAAAGTATAATAATGAAGATTTAGCACAGTAGTCACAGGGATGAGAACAGCCAGCCATTCTCAATCAGGAAAATATGTTGATTGACTCCAAAATGGAGAAAAGCAATTTTTAAAATCACTTATTAAAGGTTTAAATCACAAAATATCAATAGATACCAGTCAGTTTATGCTTAATTTATATCTAAAATTGAGTTTAACTTCATTCAAAAATAAATTTCAGCAAAAATAACTGGCATTATATAAATCATATGCCAGTGCTCAATCAGGAAATCCTGATCAATCCTGAACTTTCTCATGCCCGTAGTCATTGTAGTAAGCTGGTAAGAACTATAATAATTTAATAAAATTTCATTATGCATATTCAATTCCATTTTAGACAGAGTTACTAAATTTACTTGCAAACATGTGGTCCCATAAAAGTTATCAGTAAAATTTACACCCAGTAAAACTATAAAAGCTAAAGGGTTCAGCTAAGCACAAAAAATAGCAGCCCTGGCATACTTCCTCAAAGAACCATAGAACGACACTGTTCTTGGCAAGAACCCCAAACGAAACGTCGCATGCGCTATTGTACATGTACATTTTATTTTTTAATAAAGCTCATTCTTGTATATAAATCATATAGCCTACTTGCATCCCTAATATTTCACGAAAGAATTTAGCGGTCTCATTTCTGTTTCCAATTTTGAATACAAAATGTAATGCTCTTCTAGTTGACATAATCTCAGCAGTTGACACTTTAACGTTTCAACAAAAACACGAAAAATTCGTGAGCTTCTTCTTTATTTTTTTTGTTTATATAAAAGAACAAACAAACTGGAAAATTATTAGCCGGATCGTCATAGTTAGACCGCACCGTCATAGTTAGAATAGAATAGAATAATCATACACCGATAATTATTGCTGAAAATTACAGTGGGATATCTCTACCGGCGAGACACTTGTCGCTTCGACAAAGAATCCAAGAATCCACGAAAAGTTCTCAGTATTTATATGACTGTAGTCATTCCACTGCGGCAATTTGGGTCTCGTCACCCACTCCGGTGTTATAGTAAAATTACCTTCAAATAAAGGCTGACAAAAATGAGAACTTTCTAATATGATTGCTTCGAGATTGCACCGTCTAGTTAACAACCTCTGTGTTGTTTTGCCAAAACGGAGATAAAAACAGATTTTCAATGTATTTTTTAAAGTTATATTTAAAAAAATGTCAATTACGGTTTAGTCATAATTATACGGTTTCGCCATTGATTAATTGTCCACGATGACGAAACCGTAATTAGTTATTTCATGCATAGACATCAAACGTTAAAGTTTTCATATAATTTTAAAGCTATAAGATACAATGTGAATTTGAGGAACAAAAATTAATCGGAACCCAAGCATTTTGGGGCGTTTATCTGTGATTAAATGAAGAAATTGAACATGATGAGAAAGTTACCTTAACACCGGAATAAGTGACGAAACCCAAATTGCCGTAGTGGTATGACTACAGTGTATATGGTCATCCAATCGCCAATAAGATAATATATCTGATCTATATATCTAAAATTTTGCACATGTTTCATATTCTGGTTATTCATATAAACGGCGGTATATGAGGTCCCCCTCCCCTCAAAATCCTGATGGTAGGGGAGGCGAGAGTACACTATGGTCATACTTGCCGCTCCTTCTTCTTCTTCTAGTTAAGTGCATTACCCGCTGGGCAGTCGCACTGTGAACTTTAAAACATCCATGAAGGAAGGCTCATTATTTACAGGTCTAAAAAACAGGTTAAAATCAGATGTCCTCAAATACAGTCTGGAGATATCAGCACAGACATGGACCTTGAAGTCCTCCAGTGATGGTGCTGATACGGTGCTTGCTGGCATGGTATTCCAAAGAAGATTCGCTTTTGGAAAAGGGACCCTTTATAGGTATTGATTGAGCAGAAAGGTACTAGAAATCGTTGTTGGTGGCCTCTAGTTGATACTCCGGCAGTTGTTAAATACTGGTCTACTGAGATTTGTACATCATAATAGCGTTACTCTGTTGGCGCCTTGTTTGCAGATCCTCCCATCCGAGCTCTTGCAACATTGAAGTGATACTGCTGGTTTGGCGGTAGTCGTTGAAGCAAAATCTGGCGACCCGTCTCTGGACAGCTTCCACTTTAGTTGCATTGGCCTTGGTGTGAGGGTCCCATAAAGTAGCAGCATATCTTGTTGTGGGCGTACTATAGGGACTTATAGCACTTTGCGTTGACTTCTTTTGTGCAAATGGGTAGATTTCTACGTTGAAACGCCGTAGTCTGGTTAGCCCTTTTTGTCACTATATATGTGTGGCAGTTTCAGGTTAGCTTTTCATCGATAGTGGCGCCAAGGTTCTTGGCTTGTGAGGTCTCTTTCAACGTTTGTTCGAGAATGGTATATGAGGTCTGTATAATGATGCGCGTGTTTGTAATCCTTATGTGTTCGCATTTATCAGGGTTAAAAAGCATTTGCCAGTCCTTTTCCCATTCTTGTAGTTTGGTCATTGTGTTGCAGTGTATTTCACTGTGTTCTTTCTAATTTAGCAATCGTCTTGCTGAAGAGGGACATTTCATTGACTTCTTAAAGAGACTCCTGCAGTTTTCAAGGACTACAAGAAGTTAATGAAAACTATAGTGCAGTCTGAACTAAAGCTTACAGTAAGTAAACAGCAGACCCTAGGGCGAGAATGCACTTAAAGGGGAGTGCAGGGGGCGGACTGTGCCTTCTCCCGTTCTAAGGCGGTGGTTCTGTTGTTGCTGATTCATTGTTCATTGTTGATCCCATTTTTTCTGTGTGGGAGGGGGTGTTTGGTCCCGGTTTTGTTATGCAGTACATGTTTTTTGCAATCATCTCGGTGAGGAAAAGATGCATGACTGCTTTACTTCAATTGTCTTTTTGCTGTCATGTAGCTGTTAGTGTTCTCAGGGTCTTTCAACACTGGGTTAGGAATCTTTACCATACGTTCAAAACTTTTGTATGCCAGTATCATATTTACTCACATACAAAATGTATAAACAAATATTATCATGTATGTCAAATTTTACTCAATAACACTATTGAATGAGATGTCCTGTTAAGGCGTGAAATCTCCCTTAAAGTCATTTGAGATTAAGACAAATTTTCAATCTGTGATTTTTGCAATAATTTTCGTGACTATGAATGATCATGCATATACCAGGGTGTCTAAAAAATATGGACCTTTTTTCAAATTGCAATAATTCCGGTATAAAATGTTGAAACCTTTTGATTTTTGTGTGTCCAAATCAAAGTGATATCCCTTTCCTTTGATGATGTCATATGACAAGATGATGCTTCAACGGAAAGTGACATCATGGTGACATCATAAAGCAATCATGACATCATTTCCTGTCATTGACTAAAATACAGAATAATTGGCCTACCACTTCCCTTTCTTCTGCTAAATTCTTCAGTTTTACCACAAACAGACAATTTTATAACCCAGTTCTTTGACTTATAAAGAATTTCCATTATCTGAGACATTTTAAATTATTGTTTCCAAAATATGTACGCCTGAATGAGAACGCTCTGACACGAAACCATTTTCACTGGAAGCCATTTTAACAACAGCAAACGTGCAGACGACGAGGAATGATGTCATAATTATATTATGATGTCATCGTGACGCCACTTCCTCTTGAATCGCCATCTGGTGGCGAAACATCATCAGAGGAAAGGATATGTCTTTGCTATAGCCACACAAAAAGTCAAAAGATTTCAACATTTTATACAGGAATAATTAATTCTATATGATATAGACATACATGCATCTTGTGATCTGTGAATATGGCATTAAAATGTCATATTTACTTAAGAAATTCATATCATTTATGGATGTACCTGCATGAAAATAGGAACATCACGAGTTCATTTCGGAGCACTAAACCCAAGTCGGTAGAGTGCCAGACTCCTGGCCAAGAGGTCGTGTGTACGAATCCTAACGTCTGCACAGAGTATTGTGACCAAGACACCTAGTACTGGTACAGCCCATGGAAATTAAAAATTGTTCAGATGGCTGAAACAGTGATGTCAGCCAAATGTACAATGCCTGTTATATAAGAGCGTGGTTAATATTTCTAATCTTCCATAAATATCATTGGCGTAGCTCCCGTTACGCAGTTACGCACGTGCGTAATAAAAAAAGTAACAACACCAATGTGCGAAAGGTGATTTTCCATACCACAAGGAACTGCTCTTAAAGGAAAGAATCCACTCCCTCTGTCGGGAGCGAATTCTTTCCTTTAAGAAAAGTTTCCATTTTGAAAAGGGACGCAATTGAAGAGAATCACTGCGTGATCCAGTAGTCTCCCTTTGATGTGCGTAACCGTTTCAGTGTTCTGGCTACGCCATTAAATATTGATGCGACGAAGCCATGCTTATTCATTTCTCTTGTTTGACTATCAATTCTGATTATATACTCAGCGTCAGTGAAAAGTTTTCGATACTTTTTAGAAAATATATGATACAGCTGACGATGGCTACTTTTACGTTCATGTTTCTATTCATGCGCGGATCCAGGAATTTCCGTCAGGGGTGTGGTGTCAATCTTTTTTCTTTATTTGTTATTAAGGCTGGAATTCACAAAATGAATGTCAGAATAACAAACAGGGAATATCCTGATCAGAGTCTGATCTGGATTTACCCCGTTTGTCAAGGGCTTTTAACAGGCAACTAGTGTCAAGTAACCCTCAAAACTCATCCTCTAACTTTTGTATTGTGCACGTTTAGCTGTCATACATTTCAGTCTGAATACCGCCTGTCTTTCATGGTCGCACATTTTCTCGCGGCTAGGCCCATACAAAACTGTCATATGAAAACAGGAAACCTAAATACTGCAATATGAATGAATATATAGGGATTCTGTTATTTTTATTATCAAAAACTTCCTTGTTCCCGAGACAAAGATATTGCTCAAGGCAATGACATATAGGACAATTTAGAGCACTGCTTAACGGTTTATATTTCTGTTCGCGGATTAACTGATAAGGGACAGATTAAAAGTTCAGTATCCTACTGGATTAAAGGGGCCTCAAGAGGCGACTTACCTGCATAAAAAATATTTCACCAAGATACATAAATAGTTTATCAACCCTTCATGGGACCACTTTAATACCCACTGTAAGGCCATAATCACCTCATAAAGATTAGCCTTTGATCTGTCCAGAATAGCCCGGATGTAGTGGTACCACTTTTATAGTGTATAAGTTTAGGCCTTTAACCCTTATCCCACCACTTTTTACTGGAAATTTTATCTGCTTGTTAAGTTTGCTGCATATATTCAAGTGCATTTTAGAATAGATCGTTTAAATGGAAACAAACAATATGAACTCTGACCAGGCACTGCTCCCATCTGGGTCTATATTGTTTGCAATTATAGGCTATTTAAGAACATAAGCAGACGAAAAATCATGACTGGCCAATAATGGGTTAATGCTCTAACGTTTTGATGTGGTGTGGAAAATGTTATTAAGGTGCAGCTTTATATGAGCCACATCTCAAAACATGTCTAGGTTTGTGACGTGGTTAGAATAAGACACAAAGATGATTTAGTCCTACTATCGTCATATCAAGAGACTTAAAGCCATTTCATATGTATATATGAAGCTGGATAAACTCATGCATATAAACACTTTATAAATAAAACTGTCCATAAAGTGTAACAAAAGGGTGATGGTTACATCTTTTTAAATGTGTTATTCAGCACTACATCTTCGGAACCATGCAAGCTAGGGCCATGATTTTGATTGATTTGATTCTTAACATCCAAGTCAACTATTTTTCAGTTATGTTGGGACGGGTCTTCCTGGGTTGAACAAGTACTAAGCACAGATAAATGTCTTGCTCAAGGACACAACACAGTGACACCAGTGAGGCACAAGCCCGCGGCCCCTCGGTCTCCAGTCAAGCACTCTACCACTGAGCTCCCAGTTAGGGCCTTGCAATTTCATATGCTGACCCCCCTCCCCCCCCTAAACAAAATAACTGACCTGCATTTGTGTTCTCTGGACCCACTTTACCTGGATTGTTGATTTTCGGTAGTATTTGAGTACTAGAATATTTTATTGAGGGTGACATACATGTAACTCAGAATCAATTTATTACAGAGTTAGTACCCTTGATCCACGCATACCATGTAGGGGCGGATTCAGAATTTTTGTCAGAGGGGGTAGGGCCAAGCCCAAATGACAAAAAAAATAAAATTCTGGCCTCATGGTTATTAAACTTGAGTTCATTCTCAAACTCAAAATAAAGCCCAACAATTGGCTGCTTGCGGACACGTGTCCGCAAGCAACCAATCATTGCGCTTTATTTTGAGTTTGAGACTGTACTCATGTTTTATAACCTCAAGGCCTGAGCTGGCTGAGAATGAACAAATGGGATTTATAAAGAAACCAAACAAGAGCCATTTTGTTTTTGTTTTCTACAAAACAAATATATATATATAAACATCCAGAAGGAAATGTTTAGCAATACATCAATGAGCAAACCCACGTGAAAAAAGGTACTTACCATATGTCTTTAACCCTTTGTAGATGAATGGACTTTTCCATAAAGTTTGATACAATTAACTCAGGATGGTCCATTTTATATATTGAGGGGTCACCGGTTATAATTTCCAAAAAATATTGTATTTCTTTCTCTGAAGATAAGATTTTGTCTCAGCAAGCAGTGGAGACCCTTATGAAATACCACAGAATGTGGCATTTCATCTGAGTCTTCAATGTTTGCAAAAGTATCTGTTTAGGTAGTTCTAGTCTACAAAGGGTGCATGTGCAGCCAAGAAGTGGGGCTAGATGCCTATGTTTTATTTTGAATCTTCATTTACATCCATACTTAATGTATGCCAACAACAATGACTGAGGAGAGCAGGCCCGATAAGAGCATGTACAGGAAACCCTGTCTTAAAAGGCTACTAAAAGAAGACCAAAAATTGATTTTTAAGACCAATTATCACTTAATGCAGGTCAAATGTAATGCAGAATGCTAAGAGAGCATTCTGCAATATTTGCGACCTTCATTATTAAGGTACCATTTGTCTTTAAGACTTTTGTTTTGTCTATTTTTGAGTGAACGCTCAAGATAGGTTTTACTTTAATTAAAAAACAATTTTCTTATTTCTCAACCAAAACATATGTTGTGGGTACTCAAAAGAACCGTCTCAATGAGATGGTTCTTTTGAGCACCCAAAACATATGTTTAAACTGATGGATAAGAAAGTATTCACATTTTAACACTCAAAAATTTGTGATTATCTGGACCTATAGGGGAGACTGGACTTCAAGGCATGAAGTGCAGTCTGGTCAGAGTCTTTATTGCTCACCCATGCAATAAGTACCTAATTCATCCTAGCTGGCTCACATCACTATATTCAGTACATTATCAAATAGTATGAATTCTTCCTACCCGGAAGAAATACATAACAGATACACCAAAACAAGTGAACAGATACCCTTGTAGTCATGGCAACCAATCAAATGTCTACACAAAATCACTGCTCATATTTTTTGTTTTTAGAGAACCTGTGATTGTTGTACAAGATCAGTGAATAAACAAACCAACTTGTACAATACTTTCAAAGAGAGATGAGAATCGTTGTAAACAAACAGTGGCGAGTTTACCTTGATTTTGGGCGTGCAGGTAGTCGCAGTGTACAGTTATATTGAACCTACCACAGATTACTGCATATGCGCGTGGCAGTGAATAGTTATGCTTTACCTATTTATAAGAAAAATAGAATTGCCTCATTACTATGCATCTTTGAAACAATAATACTATTAAACAAGGAGATTCCGACTGTGACGTCAAATATGTTGTGATACTAAATTTAAATTATCAGTAGATCTTAGTGTTATGAGAAAGTGATATCGTTTTGGGATATACTTTACGTCACTGCAGGCTTTTAGTTAAGAGTGTGTAGCAAAAAATTAAATTTTGTAAACTAACCAAAGTCAACCAAAACATATGTTGTGGGTACTCAAAAGGACCATAAACTGTCATAATCTTGTGTGGGATAGTAACTGCAGTGTGATTAATTTAAAACAACTTTACTAATTATCCTGAGACCTACATTGGAGTTATGACAGTGGCGGATCCAGAGGGTGTTCACTCGAACCACCCTCCCAGCCCCCTGTTTTTAAATATCCTATGAAAATGGAATAATTTGGTCTCAGTGAGACCAAATTATTTCATTTTCATGGGATATTTACAAAAAATGAGATAAATCTGCAAAGTGAATCCCTATTCCTTTTTTACATAAGAAACCCCCTTTCCAGAAATTCTGGAACCACCCCTGTATGGATAGCCCAGGTTGTCCCAGATGGAAACTTGAAAGTTTCCATGTCTATATTCGCATAAAACTGGTTCTCTCAAGATGTGCCTCATAATTTATTGTCCATTGTCCTGCTGAATATTTTCTTGTACTACACTTCTCCCCAATTTTATCCTATTAACCTGTAGTATTCCAGTTGTATGTCCATTGTTTCAATCAAGAGTGGAAAACAGTGTGGATCCTGATCAGATGGCTTCGTCAGAAGCCAGCTGATCCGAATCTACAGGGTTTTCAAAACAGAATATATCCGGTAGGATTCAGCGGGATAAGGGTTAATGCAGAATCGTTTTGTTTGATTTGATTCTTTACGTCCCAGTCAACAATTTTTCAGTTATGTTGGGACAGGTCTTCATGGGTTGAACCAGTTCTAAGCAAGAATTAATGTGTCTTGCTCAAGGACACAACCCAGTGATGCTAGTGAGGCTCGAACCCACAACCCCTCTGTCTCGAGTCAAGCACTCTACTACTTAACCCGAATAATGCAAAATCATTAAAATGGGATAATAAAAGAGCTCATTAAAAGCTTGATTTTCTTAATCATTAAATTCTTGGTTATCTCAATCAATTGTGTTATTTCCTTAAAATTCCTTGCCGCCACACTTTGCAGACATTTCAGAAGTTGCAATGGTTTAAAAGGACCCGCCCACTTGTGATGGCACCCATATACACAAATATATAAGCAAAAATATAAGTAAAGCAACATTTTCACTTTTCATTGAGAACAAATGGGCCAGTTTTTATTTTATTTCAAACATACCCATACATTGCAAGAATTGATTATATGTAAATTATGTACAGTAAAACCTGTCTTAAGCGGCCACTCACAAATAAGACCAAAAATTGGTTATCAAGACGCTTATTAAGACGTTATTAACGCTTAATGCAGGTCAAAAGTATTGCAGAATGCTCCAAGGGGAGCATTCTGCAATACTTTTGACCTTCATTAAGCTACCATCTATCATTTAGAAATGTGTTTTGTCAATATTAGAGTGGCCGCTTACGACAGGTTTTACTGTAACTGGTTTGATGAGACACTTAAGATAGCACCCCAACAACTGTTTCGATGGTGATATAATGAGTCAGAACATGAGGTTCTTGTAGCATTGGAGGCCCGGGTGGTTCAAGTGAGCCCCCGGTTTGGCCACAGTCTCACCAGAACCTTCTCTGTTTACTTGGAGAAAATTTGGCAGTAGATGAAGGTTCAAAACCTAAAATCAGCCCTTCAGGCTAATTAACTATTTTCCTGTCAGTCACAAGTTTTGTCATTTGCTCCTCTCATCTGCCTATGTACTTTGGAGGTATGTATTGCAAAACAATATGGACCCAGATCAGACTGCTCATGGTTCATATTGTTTGCTTCCATATTTTAATGCAGCAGACATAATTAGCAGACAACATTTTCAGGACAAAAACGATAGTGGTATAAGGAAAATTTTGAAGGTTTTTCTTAAATTTTGTAGGTTTTTTCTTGCCTGCAGACTTTTTCAAATCAAACATTTTCAAAAAAATCTTTCTGCAATACTTTCAGAGTGTCAAAAAGTTTGAATCCAGATCAGGCTCAACAATTTGTGGGACCTGATATGGATCCATTTTTTGCAAAATTTCACAGCAGATGACAAGTCACCACCAACAGGGTAGAGATAAAGTATGAACTAACGTCTGTGGACCAACACCTCATGGGCTGTCTCAAATATCAAAAAATTCTGAACGAAAAAAACATCTTATTTAAAGCAATGAATAGATAGCACTTAACTGCTTTCAGACATTCTGTAGAATATAATTATAGGAATTACAAGATTTTCAACTATGGAATTTGCCTTTTTTAAAAATATGTATCGTGAGAACTTTGCTTTTGAATCCAATTTTGAATAACATTAATCCAATATTGAATAACAATGGCTGAATGAGAACTTGGTACTTATCACGTATGTAAAATTAGGGGATAACTTTTTTCAAAATTTTAATTCGGGGACGTATATATCGTCGGATATACGGTCGGAAATTTAGCTTTACGGCGACACGCTAGCAAAGCCGTAACACATGATTTCCGACTGTATATCAGACGATATACATTCCCAAATGAAAATTTTGAATATCATTATTCCCATTCTAATGCACTTATGTAGTTTCGTCTCAAATTAGAACGTTGAAAGCGGAATGTAATCGAACGAAATGTGATGTTATTAATGAGGTCAAACCCAGACTGTTGCAATTTTTTTGACATTATCCAAACAGATGTTGCGTTACAAAAGCAAGTGCATTAGAAATGACTTTAATTAACACTCATGCTGATGTTTTGTTTTGTTTGTTTGATTCGATTCTTTACGTCCCATCAACAATCTTTCAATCATGCTGATGTGTCCAGCTTTTGTTGTTGTTGAAAATTGATTAGTACCAAAAGCTTGTGTACTGGCCCAAATGTTTCTAATCAGAGTGGTAAACACTGTGAATCCTGATCAGCTGGCTTCATCAGAAGCCAGCTGATCTGGATCTACAGTGTCACCAAACAAGGATAAATCTGGGTTCAGCGCGACAAGCGTTCATTAAATTCCCTCATCCCATATCTTAAGGTAACTTCCATATAAAAACCTTGTGCGAAGATGTAAAATATTGAAAAGTAAAAGAAATAACATGTGCTCTGCACACTACTATAATAGGATTAACACTGTACATAGATTAAGTAGAGATTTACCTTCATAGATATAATCATGTATACAAAATATAACAATCGGAAATTCAGAAACGCTGAAACATGCATCAAAACAGTAGCACTAACAAATACGATGAATGGAAAAAATTCATCAGTCAAGCATTGTCACTCAAAAGAAAGGAAAAGTGTAAGAAAAATGACAATATTTAGCACTTGATTTTACAACCACATTAATCACTGTTAGTTATATATGTGTAATTTTAATTAACCCTTGTCCCGGTGAACCAAATATATCCTCTTTAGAAAACGGTGTAGATCCAGATCAGCTGGCTTCTAATGAAACCAGCTGATCAGGATCTACAATGTTTTCCCAACAGGCTGTCTCAGAATCAGTATTAACAGATTAACTGAAATGGCACAACTGAACTGGCTGGAAAACAGAAGTGAATGGGCCATATTGATTTATTTGGCAGGACAAGGGATAACAGCTGTTTAAACCGTCTAATCAGCAACACAACATATTGAAACCATTTTCAAAAGCAAAAAAAATAACAAGATAACAGAGAAATAAGAGGGCCGAGCTTTTCTGTGCTTCCGCGTTTATGTAACCCTCAGAAGATGTTCACACCCTCTACTTTTAATAATTTGTTTAATTTGATTCCTTACGTCCCATCAACAATCTTTCAGTTATAAAGGGACAGGTCTTCCTGGGCTTAACCAGTACTAAGTTAGAATTAATGTTCTTGCTCAAGGACACAACGCAGTGACGCCGGAGAGGCTCGAACCCCCAGCCCCTCCGTCTAGTCAAGCATTCAACCATTGGGCTCCCATACTACTTTGAATCAGACATGGACCAGGAACCACAACCAATGTTAAACCAGATTTTTCATGATTCTAGCTGAGCAGGTATTTTTGAGTTTACCTTGTTGGAAACTCCAAACAAGTTGGCCTGAACGAGACTCATATATTTAGCCACCATCTTTTCTGCTCAACCCCATGAATTTGGTACTAATCCAACAAAAGTTTTTTTTATATACTCAACGTCAGTGAAAAGTTACCAGTAAATCACATACACATAACATAGGACAATATTAAGTCCATTCTGAACGAAGAACGGCGGATACTTCAACACTCAAATTTATGGCATAGAGTCCCATGCATCACCAGTATAGAAAACGGTATCCATCACACCCAAATGCATTATAATCATTCCTTGATGGACCCCTGTAGTTTCCATTGCATTGTATAGGAAAATGCAAAGTTTTGGTGCTACCTTAAAGTTTGATCCTCATTTTTCACATTTAATGGGATAACCTAAACCATTTTGATGGCGTTTTCAATGAAAATGTCTAGGGCATGTCCTGGCATGTTGTCTTCTGAAAATGATGATTTCAAATTCTTAAAAACTGTGAAAAACATAAAATGAACGTGCATCACGTGCACTATAGTTCCAGGGCTCATGTAGCTGTTTTATCTCTCAAGACCAGCTTGTCGTTAACCAGAAACATGAACGTAAAGTAGCCAAAGTGCTGTATTATATATTTTCCGAAATATGGAAATTTCAATACTGGTAACTTTTCATTGACGCTGAGTATATTTAACACTAAAGGCTCAGGCTAGCCTGCACACCTGAACAGTTTCAGATGCACATATAAAGAGTTATGTCTCATCAAACAGGCCTTTAGTTAAGAATGCATACCACAAAAAATAATTTTCTTATTTCTCAACAGAAACATATGTTGTGGGTACTCAAAAGAACCGTCTCGGTGAGACAGTCCTTTTCAGCACCCGAAACATATGCTTAAAATTATAGGTAAGAAAATATTTACAATTTTACGCCGAGTAGCTAATTTCATCATTCATACAATGAAAAATATTAAATGATACCATGAACACTAACACACACACTGACAGAGTGGCGAAGAACTACAGTGGTATGCCATAAGTTTGTCATTTTTTTTTAAATCACAACAATATTGACAAGTCTTTCCTTTTGAGAAAAAACTAATCTTTTCATCTCTAATCAATTTTGGAAAGCTTATCTACTCCTATATACAGTAAAACCTGTCTAAAACGACCACTCAAAATAGACAAAACAAAGGTCTTAAAGACAAATGGTAGCTTAATGAAGGTCGAAAGTATTGCAGAATGCTCTCTTGGAGCATTCTGCAACACTTTTGACCTGCATTAAGCAAAAATTGGGCTTGAAAACCAATTTTTGGTCTTCTTTTTGAGTGGCCACTTAAAACAGGTTTTACTGTACATAATTGACATATAATGTTCGTTATTAATGTTTTCAGGACAAAAAAAGTAGCAGTAGGTTCTTTAGGCTGAGTGTTCATACTACAGTAAAACCTGTGTAAAACGGCCACTCAATAAAAGACAAAATAAAGGTGTCAATGACAACTGGTACCTTAATGAAGGTCGAAAGTATTGCAGCTTTGGAGCATTCTGTAATACTTTTGACCTGCATTAAGCAAAAATTTGTCTTGAAAACTATTTTTGGTCTTTTTGATAGTGGCCGTTGTACATAGGTTTTACTGTATAAGTGTCAATAGAGGCAATACTGTCATTTGCACACCGACAGCAACATTTTATTTATTAGATGTATAAGATGGCATATTGACATCCATTTAGATTCCAAATTTCGCAACGTTTACCGCGAAAACTTTAATTCTACAATAAATTAGTCCATTGGCCTAGCTCCCATTACGCACGTGTGTAATGAAAATAGTACACATTCAAGGGAGGTCACTTAATGTTCCATAAGGAACTACTCTTAAAGGAAAGAATTCGCTCCCTCTGGGAGCAAATTCGTTTCTTTAAGAGAAGTTCCCATTTTGAAAAGGGACGCAATTGAACATAGTCTCTGCTTGTTCCAGTAGACTCCCTCTGATATGCGTAACTTTTTCAGCATTCTGGCTATGCCATTGAAGTCTATGACATACTTATGACACTTCAATGTTATGTCTCTTCGAAGTGCAACATTTGATGATATTACTGTAATATGTATTATGCACAGCCTTTGAAGGTATTGTGTAGTCCCCTTATAATGCTATTTATCAGTTACCTCTCATATTAACTGCATATTGCGCATTGCCTGATAGACGTTGTCTATCTCACAGCATGTGCTTTTATCAGGTCATGATGTTGCACTTTTTGAATGACGTCGCTAATGACGCTGAATCAACACAAAAATCCAAAATTACGTCATAATTGCTGGTTTGAAGAGTGAATCAGTGGGAAAACTGATAAATAGAATACCAGGTTCGCTTCTTTTGATATCAAGTTTACCAGGCTCGGCTTTGAGAATGCATGTTGAATCACTCGGTAAGCCTCGCAATGTCAACAAGCGTTCTCAAAGCCTTGCCTGATAAACTTGATATCAAAAGACACTCACCTGGTATTCTCTATGTTTGGGTTCCATAAGAATGGACATCATTATAAGTGAATCTGGTTTTTGTTTGTTTGTTTGATTTGATTCTTTACTTCACAGTCAACAATTTTTTCAGTTATGATGGGACGGGTCTTCCTGGGTTGAACCAGTACTAAGCAAGGATAAATGTGTCTTGCTCAAGGCCACAACACAGTGACGCCGGTGAGGCGTGAACCCGCAACCCATTGATCTCGAGTCAAGCACTCTACCACTGAGCCACTATGCAATCCGATTTTAAAGGGACAAGTTTTCAAAGAAATTGTAGGAAAATGACCATGGTCATTTTCCTATAATTCCTTTGTAAAATTCCATGGTAAAAAGATATACAAGCCACAACATGACTGCATTATTTTCAATTTGGTGTTATAATGAGGTGTGTTATGAAGGGACTGCATTGTATTCAGCTACATCTGATGTTTTACGATAGGGTATTAATCTTATCTTTGTATTAATAATATTGTTAATCAACTATATAGTGCCAGTACAAATATATCAATAACTTATCACTAATAAATATTTCTTACGGTAAAAATTCTAACACTTTTGAGCAAACAGTGCATACCCTGATCAGACTGCTTCTTGAGGGGCAGTCTGATCAGGGTCTTCACTGTTTGATTTTCAGTGAATCAAAAACCAGATATCCCAAATTTAAGTTCAGCACAAAAAGGGGAAAGTGTTAGAAATTTTAGAACATTTACTGTACTGTATTAATTAACTACTAGTTTTAGTAATTTGAAAAACGGGGACCAGCCATTCTCTAAAGTCTGCCATCTTGACTATTTACTGAAATCGACTATAAAACATACTTCATACAGTAAAACCTGTCTTAAGCGGCCACTCAAAAAGACCTTAAATTGGTTTTCAAGACCGATAATTGCTTAATACAGGTCAAAAGTATTGCAGAATGCTCCAAGGGGAGCATTCAGCAATACTTTCGACCTTCATTATGCTATCATTTGTCATTAAGATCATTGTTTTGTCTTATTTTTTGAGTGGCCGTACTATGTTTTATGGCTTACTGTAGAGACTGGACTAAGCACTGTTATTTGAGTATAGTACTAATGATGATTTGTGTTACAAACTACATATACCTGTAATATTTATGTATTATGGTTGCAGGGTAAGAATGAAAAATTCTGTCTCACATATCACATATAGTGAGATGATGTGTATAATGTACCTTTACTCTTAACCATGGTCCTTTAAAGTAAAGACTTTTGTTGTCTGCCATCTCTTCTGGTCTCACTGTACCAATGCATTTTCCTATATAGTTTAATGCTCAAAATACATGCGTAATTTCTACAGGACATCTCCTTCATCATTAATCAATACTTATTCCTGTTCAAAAACTCAAGAGAAACAAAATAAACAGTGAAAGCCAGATTGATTTTCTAAATTATTTTAGAGTTTGTGGAGACTGTACTTTTTTCAAATTTCCTGCTGCTCTGGTCAGGAAAAAAGTATTTTCACAAAGTGGAAACAATACAGAATTAACTGAAACTTACAGGAGCTGTCTGGCTAAAGGAGCTTCTAGTATGTAAAATAAATCATGACCAGGTATCAGCAGAGCAAAAATCGGGGTTGACAAATGTACGCCCAGACTTGTTTCTAATGCTCATAAATCCTATTGCACCCACACTCACGATGCCTAAAGGTACAGTGATACCTTCTGCTAATGTTCTTAGGTAGCCTATAATGCAAACAATTTAGATCCAATTCAGACTGCTCCTTGGATGAAGTCTGATTAGTGTTCACAGTGTTTGCTTCAAGCATAAAATCTAGTTTGAAGTGCAGCAGACATAAGAAGCAGACATCTTATTCAGGACAAAAATAGTGACAGGGAAAATGATTAACGAACATGCAGGATTAAAAGGGCCCTGTAACGTATTGTATCAGTATAATGTATATCCAGCCATATTTGCCATAAAGAAACTTTTGAATACATCAACTTTGAAAAAATCAGCAGCTGACAAAAGAAAACATGCAATGAGATAACAAGCCCTTAGGTTATAAAACTTTTTTCGTGTTGAACTGAGTTGAGCATGAAATTTCAAGGGCTCATACAAGGTAAAATTGTAAAAAATAAAGCTTTTTCTTGCTTTAAAACTCTCAGATGCTGTATTTATCCTGCTTATAAATGTTAAAATGCCAACAGTTGTTGGCATTTTAACATGGTTGTTGGCATTTTAACATTTATGAGCAGGATAAATTTGATGCTCAGCTGAGTTGAGCATGAAGAAGTTTTATATCCTTGGGGCCAGGATTTATGAAACATTTACATCATTGTTAAATGATAACAAGCTAATTTGTAGAAATATACAATAATGGCCACCCAACACAGTGGAGGTCATTTAGGAATGCTTACATCTAAAGCAACAGTTTAACTACTAAATATTTAACTCTACGTCTAGCTACAAAAAAGCTGCAAAAACCTGGAGAATATTAACAAAATCAACGATTAAATAAATGCCTTGAACACTTGATATTCAATATCATCCCCATTCAATAACAACTATAAAATTAAAGAGGTGAAATAACAAGATTTAACTGATTAAAACTCCATCTAGAAATTTTAAAGAATAATTCGGCCTCGACGTGACAAACCTGTCTTCAGGATTTGCGAACAACAAAAGGCGCAGACCAGACTGTGCATCCGCGCAGTCTGATCAGGGCCTTTGCTATTTGTTTATTGTAAAGTACTGTATCTAAGCTTGCTACAAGGAATATTTTAATGTTCTAGCTAGTCTCTGTAGCTGACCAGGCTGTTTTGGTTATGACATGGTCGGAAACCTCGAAGACAGGTTTTCTCACGATGAGGCCCAATTGAGCTAGCACTCAAGATTTGGTACTTATCGCATAGCCTACCAGCGAATACTCAGACAAGTCTGCGCATCCACGAAGTCTTGCCAGAGCCTTCACAGCTCACATACACAAAGAAATATTAGGTCTCTAGCATGCATGTCAAGTGATTTTAGCATATGCGATAAGTTACCATTTTGTCAGGTGCTTGCCCAATTGCCAAATGTGATGTCATTATCATTTTATCACTTGATGAATAGATTGAATAATCCTGGATTTTACTGACTGTATGATAATTCTATCTCGCATAGCTGGCTAAGTTTCTGGAATCAGAAAAACATGAGATAAATTTCTTACGCTACTAACCGATGCATTCTTCTGCCTTTCTTGCCAAAGTAAATAATAAATGGGCCTCGGCGCAAGAAAACCTCTCTTAGGGGTTTGCGAACAACACAGGCGCAGACCAGCCTGCGCATCCGCGCAGTCTGATCAGCGCCTTTGTTATTCGCGTTTTGGAAAGTACCATATCTAAGCCTGCTACAAGCGAAATTTCATTATTCTAGCTAGTCTCTGTGGCTGAACAGGCTGATTTGAATCTGACTCTGTCGGAAACCCCGAAGACAGGTTTTGTCGCGACGAGGCCCAAATAAAAGTGTATTTCCAAAATTGGATGGTATGCGAGAAAAAAGTCATTCATTGGTGTTCTGTGGGAACCAGGAAATCCCAACCCTATGGATGGGATTTTCCTGTACCTTTTGAACACCAAAAATAAGCAGATAACAAGCCCCCAGATAAGAGTGCGTAACTGAAAATTATTTCTCTTATTTCCCAACCAAAACATATGCTGTGGGTACTCAAAAGAACCGTCTCAAGGAGACGGTTCTTTAGAGCACCCAAAACACATGTTTAAACTGATGTATAAGAAAATAATCGCAATTTTACGCAAATTATTTTTGCTTAACTGGACCTATGAGATAAGCAGCACGGTCTCCCAGTTGATAAAAGCTGTTATTCATTTCACAGGTAAACTCCCCAGCAATCAACAACCAATCAAATTAGAGATAAAACGAATATATATTAGATAATGTTGCTTTTTATAGTCCTCTCCAACCTGTAACTCTTTGCATGCTGGGTAATTTTTCATGATTTTTTGTCGTCTGCTGACTTTTTCAAAATTAACTTATAAAAAAATCTTGCAGTGTCAAACAGTTTGGATAAAAATCAGGCCAGCCATTCTGTCAGGCCTCATCTGGGTCCAAACTATTTGCAAATATAATCAGCAGTCTAAAAAATTCTCAACTGGCAGGCAAAGAGTTGAAGCAGGTCCAAGAATGTTGAAATTTCTAGATGGTGTTTTAAGAGCTAAAAGTAAATGCAACTATGTATGATGAGGAGATCCAATAAACCATTTCTTTTACCTTTTTAATCATTTGAATTGTTTATAAGGCACCAACCATTTTATACCAAAGGGGATTATTGTAATTTTGAAGAGACCAAACAGTATAAATCAATTTATTGCAGCACGAATACCATCAATAAAACAGTTCCTGAAGAACGCTGTTTCACATCTTCATGGGCGAAGTTCAAAATTTCCAAAATCCTGAACTTTTGAAATTCAAATCTTAAAACTTGTTGTATGCCTACAAATCATTAATTATTTCAAGTAAAATTTCAATTATAGTTAGATGAAATGAAAATAAATCAGAGAAGCCATTATAATCTGCCTAATTCAGCATTTTGAGGCTGACTTTCTATGGAAAGTCAGCCTCAAAATCCTGAATTCAGGAATATTGGATAATCCTGAAAACTTTCGCCCATGCATCTTCAGCATTTTTATTTATAACCTGGAGTGATTAATCTACCTCATAAAATGGAGATTACCAGTAGTTAACAGACTAATAAAATGATCAATGAAACCGACATTTAAGCAACTCACACTTGGGGTTTCCAGCCTTTTTTATTCAACTAACATGTAAAGCCAGGACCAGGTAAATGGTTATGGGAACAAAATAGGAACTCAATGTATTAACATGTATCCCCACTAACTGCACAAATTTGAACAAGGGAACCCTCTGTTTCTGCATAAATTTGGGAAAGGAAATCCCATATCATCACGAGTTTGGGAAAGGTACCCCCTGTATTAACACAAATATAAATTAGGGCATCTGCACTAATTTGAACAAGGACATCCCCAGCATCAGCAAAATATAGACCTAGTCCAATAAAATCCCCTGTATCAGTACATAATTGGGCAAGGAAACCACCTCTATCAGCACTTATTTGGACAAGGAACTCCCCAGCATCAGCACAAATTTGGGCAAGAAACTACCCAGTATCAGACCAAATTTAGACAAGAAACTCCCCAGCATCTGCACAAATTTGGGCAATGAAACCTTCTTTATCAGCACAAATTTAGATTAAGAAACCCCATATCAGCACAAATTGGGCAAGAAAATGCCATATCAGCAAATATTTGGGCAAGGAAATCTCCTGTATCAGCCCAAATTTAGATTAAGAAACCCCATATCAGCAAAAATTGGGCAAGAAAATTCCATATCAGCAAATATTTGGGCAAGGAAATCCCCTGTATCAGCACAAATTTAGATTAAGAAACCCCATATCAGCACAAATTGGGCAAGAAAACTCCATATCAGCAAATATTTGTGCAAGGAAATCCCCTGTATCAGCACAAATTTAGATTAAGAAACCCCATATCAGCACAAATTGGGCAAGAAAACTCCATATCAGCAAATATTTGGGCAAGGAAATCCCCTGTATCAGCCAGTCAAATGAATCTGATCTGTACCATCATGGTGGATGAATATGAAATTCAATTATGTTTACACAACAAAATTAGATGAAGTTCACAACAAACAATGCTGTTAGGGAGACAATCTCAAGGATATATATGTATATAATGAATTTCCATCACGAAAGCCTTAACCCTTTGTATTCTGATGGACTTTCCCATACATATTGATACAATAAGTATAGGACTGCCCATTGTGTACTTTAAGGGGTCACAGGTAGAGTTTTCTAAATTATGATGCAATTTTGTCCCTGAAGGCTGTTTTAATCCTAGCAAACAGTTCAGACCCTGATGAAATACTTCCACTAAGCACTATAACAGATTCTTTAAGGAAAAATAGGAAAACTATCAACAATTAAACAGTGAAATTGTTTCAAAAATTGTCCGTTTTCAGTTTAACTCAAAGATCCATTTTTGCTAAACTGTTTTTTCCTTCACCTTAACCCATTTATGCCGAATGTATTTTCACATGCTTATCAATTGGACTAGTCCATTTCCAATTTTAGGGTTGTTGGGTGTGTTTTTTTCCATTTTTATTCAAATTTGAAAAGAAACTTCTGTATGTAAACAGTGGAGAACCTGATCAGACACCGCAGAGTTTTGCGGCGTCTGATCTGGTTTTGCAGGGTTTGCCGATGTCCCACAAAGAGGACACTAGGCTTATTGGGTTAAGCCTCTGTTCTTAGAGCAGATCAGCTGAGTGGATGGTTTGGTGCCATTTTTCCCCTGACCTTGACACATGCCTATATCTAGGAGGCAATGACCTGAAATGCTGGTTTGGTGCCTTTGTTCACCCTGACCTTGACCCTTGTCTGTTTCTATGTAGCTGGTTTGGGTGCCTTTGTTCACTGTGACCTTGACCCTACTCTGTGTCTAGATAGCTGGTTTGGGTGCCTTTGTTCACTGTGACCTTGACCCTACTCTGTGTCTAGATAGCTGGTTTGGGTGCCTTTGTTCACTGTGACCTTGACCCTACTCTGTGTCTAGGTAGCTGGTTTGGGTGCCTTTGTTCACTGTGACCTTGACCCTACTCTGTGTCTAGGTAGCTGGTTTGGGTGCCTTCGTTCACTGTGACCTTGACCCTTTTCTGTATCTAGGAGACAATGAGCTAAGTGGCTGGTTTGGATGCCTTCGTTCACTGTGACCTTGACCCTTGTCTGTATCTAGGAGACAATGAGCTGAGTGGCTGGTTTGGGTGTCTTCGTTCACTGTGACCTTGACCCTTGCCTGTTTCTAGGAGACAATGAGCTGAGTGGCTTGTATGATGGAGGATATGTAGAGTATGATATAGTGAGCACTGAACACCATTGTAATGAAAAAACATTTCTAGGAGGAACATACTGAAAATAAACAAAACAAAGAGGCTATCATAGGTTCAGATAAGCAAACACTGTAACCCATAAAGCGCCACCTATTATTTGCTGCAGAGGACAATTTCAAATTTTGTAGCTTTTTCAAATTAACAAATAAGGCATGATATTTCATGAGAATTGTCTGCTGGCAGACAATTTTCATGAAATATCATAGCTTATTGTTTTCGAAAATTAAGAAAGATGTCGCAAAATTTGCGTCTGCTGCAGTAGTGATTGGCTCTTTAAGGGTTAACTCTTTTTGTATTATAGTAAATATTCTACAAACACTTTTCTCTTTCTGTTCTCTTATACAATGTTGGCTTCATGGCTGAAATTCACAAAATGCTTGTTTGTTTGTTTGATTTGATTCTTTACGTCCCATCAACAATCTTTCAGTTAAACAGGGATGGGCCTTCCTGGGTTGAACCAGTACTTAGCTAGGATAAATGTGTCTCACTCAAGGACCACAACGCAGTGACACCGGTGTAATGGTCAGTTTTTTCCCCAGTCAGTTTTTTTCCCCCGCGGAAAGATTTGACTAGTCAGTTTTTTCCCCGACCAGTCAGTTTTTCCCCCAATGTTATTTTTTCGGAAAATGCTTAAAAATGATATGTGTCATTGTGTAGTTAAATCAAATTAAAAATCATTCTGAAATAGCTGTTTTATAACTCTAACACCCTCAACACAGCACAAAAGTGCAGAGGGTGTAGAAGGATTTGATTATAAATGGTTAGCCTATTCAAAAAACAAAATGAGTATGTTCTTAATCTAAAATGGTTATTTGAATGGGTTAAAGGAAAATCGGCCCAGTCTTTCCCCACCCCACTATTTGGAAGAATCAATTCACTTAGATAAAATACAAAATTTGAACTTTTTGGAGGTGGATAACAAATAAACTTTTTGGTTTGAAAATTTGATTATCTCTTTGCAATGAGTCATTCATAAGTCTTCAGATACAGTAATAGAATAACATAAACTGAAAGACTGAAAAATAAAAAGAAAGATCAGAACATTTTGGAGGGGTGGGGGGAAAGAATGGGCCGGCCCAGTCTTTCCCCACCCCAAAATGTAGCAGTACAAATAAAATGTTTGGTTTGAAAACTTGATTCTCTCTTTGAAATAGGTCATTCATAAGTGTTAAGATACAGTAAAAGAGTAACATAAACCTAAAGACTAACTGATCAATAGAAAGATCGAAAGATTAAGGAGGGGGGAAAGAATGCGCCGGCCCAGTCATTCCCCACCCTACAATTACGAATAAACTTGTTGGTTTGAAAACTTGATTCTCTGCTTGGTATAAGTCAAGAGAGTTCAGATACAGCAAAAGAATAACATAATCTAAAAGTCTAGAGGATAAATAGAAAGGAGGGGGGAAAGAATGGGCCGGCCCAGTCTTTCTCCACACCACAATGTAGAAGTACCAATAATCTTGTTGGATTGAAAACTTGATTCTCTCTTTGGTATAGGTCTTTCATAAATGTTAAAATAGAGTGAAAGAGTAACATAAATCGAAAGAAGCGATCAAAAGAAAGATCGAAAGATTAAGGAGGGGAGAAAGAATGGGCCGGCCCAGTCTTTCCCCACCCTACAATTACGAATAAACATGTTGGTTTGAAAACTTGATTCTCTGCTTGGTATAAGTGGTATAAGTCAAGAGAGTTCAGATACAGCAAAAGAATAACATAATCCAAAAGTCTAGAGGATAAATAGAAAGATCAGAACATTTTGGAGGGGGGAAAGAATGGGCCGGCCAAGTTTTTCCCCACCCCACAATGTAGAAGTACCAATTAACTTGTTGGTTTAAAAACTTGATCTCTCTTTGGAATAGGTCATTCAAAAGTGTTCAGATACCGTCAAAGAGTAACATAAACCAAAAGACTAAACAATAAATTGAAAGATCGAAACATTTTGGAGGGGGGGGGGGGGGGGAAAGAATGGGCCGGCCCAGTCTTTCTCCACCCCACAAAGTAGACGTACCAATAAACTTGTAAGATAGAAAACATAATTCTCACTTTGGAATAGGTCATTCAAAAGTGTTCAGATACATTCAAAGAGTTGCATAATCCAAAAGACTGAAAATATAGCAAGAAGTGAGCAAAGCTCACATACCCCCGGCGGTAGCCATCAGAGGTTGTAACACTTTCAGAGAAAAGACAAAATTGTCAAAGATTTCATAATCCTAAATCAAGTAGTTTCTGAGAAAACTTTGATGAAAAATGTCCATATGTGTTATATAAGAGTGACAGAAGGAAAAATTGAAAATTTGAAAAAAGAAGGCAAAATGAGGATTAGCACCTTAGTTTTCATTTACATAATACACTTCTCCTACCTGAAAGTACACAAATAATTTCATAATCCTAAATCAAGTAGTTGCTGAGAAAACTCTGACAAAAACGTCCATATGTGTTATATAGGAGTGACAGAAGGAAAAATTGAAAAAGAAGCCAAAATGAGCTTTAGCATCTTTGTTTTCATTTACACAATACACTTAGCCTACTTGAAGGTGTACACTAAATTTGAAAACACTGGCTCCAATAGGAGCCGAGAGATCTGCTACAGAAATTTTCATTGGAGAGAAAGAAAAATGAATAAATAAAGGGACTGATAAGCAATATGTGGCTGTTCTTTTGTTACACAATACAACTAATCACTATCAAGCTTTGTACCAAATTTCAGAATCGTAACTCAAGTAGTTGCTGAGAAATCTTTGACAGAAAAATTGTCTATATGTATTATATAAGAGTGAAAGAAGGAAAAAATGAAAATTTGAAAAAAGAAGCAAAATTAGGATTAGCATCTTAATTTCCATTTACACAGTACACTTTGCCTTCCTGAAGGTGTACACAAAATTTGAAAACAATGGCTCCAATAGGAGCTGAGAAATCTGTGACAGAAATTTCCAATGGAGAGAAAGAAAAATGAACAAATAAAAGGACTGATAAGCAATATGTGGCTGTTCATTTCTTACATAATACAACTAATCACTATCAAGCTTTGTACCAAATTTCAGAGTCCTAACTCAAGTGGTTGCTGAGAAATCTTTGACAGAAAAAATGTCCATATGTACTATATAAGAGAGAAAGAAGGAAAAAATGAAAATTTGAAAAAGGAAGGCAAAATGAAGATTAGCATCTTAATTTCCATTTACACAGTACACTTTGCCATCCTGAAGATGTACACAAAATTTGAAAACACTGGCTCCAAAAGGAGCTGAGAAATCTGTGACAGAAATTTCCATTGGAGAGAAAGAAAAATGAACAAATAAAGGGACTGATAAGCAATATGTGGCTGTTCTTTTGTTACACAATACAACTCATCACTATCAAGCTTTGTACCAAATTTCAGAATCCTAACCCAAGTAGTTGCTGAGAAATCTTTGACGAAAAATTTTTCCATTGGAGAGAAAGAAAAATGAACAAATAGAGGGACTGATAAGCAATATGTGGCTGTTCTTTTCTTACACAATACAACTCACCACTATCAAGCTTTGTACCAAATTTCAGAATCCTAACCCAAGTAGTTGCTGAGAAATCTTTGACGAAAAAAAAAGTTTACAGACAAACAAACAAACAGACAAACATAATTACAGAACAGGCAAAAACTATATACCCCCTATATACTTCGTACCGGGGGTATAAAGATAAATAGAACGATAGGAACATTTTTGAGGGGGGAAAGATTGGGCCGGCCCAGTCTTTCCCCACCCGACAATTTAGAAGTACCAATAAACTTGTTGGTTTGAAAACTAGATTCTCTCTTTGGAACAGGTTATACATTAGTGTTAAGATGCAATGAAAGAGCAGCATAATTTAAAAGACTGAAAGATAAATATATAGATCAATACATTTTGGAGGAGGGAAAGATCAGATATTATTGAAATATGTCAAGAAATAATCCAAGTTTTCTACTTGCTAATTTTACTAAATGTTTAGCTTATTGGTTCTTCAAAATAGTGGGGTGGGGAAAGACTAGGCCGGCCCATTCTTTCCCCCCTCCATTATTTTCTAACCTTTCAATTTATCTGTCAGTCTTTTGGTTAAAACTACTCTTACACTGAATCTGAACAGGGAAGACCATGATCAGACTGCTTCTTCAGAAGCAGTCTGATCTGGGTCTGTCCTGTTTGTCTAGGACTTTTTGGCAGGCAACTAGTATCAAATAATTTTGACATTTACCGTAATGATTATTCCTTCTGGTTTGATACAATACACTTGGGTATGGTCAGTGTATATATTGAGGGGTCACAGCAGGTTGTAATTACCAAATAATGTTGTATTTCTTTCTCTGAAGATAATTTTTGTATTAGCAAACAGAAGATACCCAGATAAAATGCCACATTATGTAGCATTTCATCTGGGTCTTAAATGTTTGCAAAAGAACACATCTATGTTTGTTTGTTTGTTTTGTTGCTTTACGTCCCAAGTCAACAGCTATGGTCATGGCGGGACGGTCAGTTCACCTAACCACACTTTTTTCCTGGGCAAGCTTGAACAAGCAGTAAACCAGTAATTGTGCACATACTTTCGCTTGTAAACTGACAATAATCCTTCTTGAAAGATTCAGCTGAAGGGAGGAGAATGACAGTAAAAATTATTTCATAATCAATCTCCACGAAAGTATGGGACCAGGCCGGGATCAAACTCGCAACCCCTGGATCTGCAGTCAGACTCGCATCTGTTGCCTGACACGTTTCAGACTGCGCTACGCAGCCCGGTAAAAAAAACGCACACATCTATGAGTTAACCAGTATACAAAGGATTAACTCTTTGCCTACTAGTGTCATATGCTGATAACCTTTGCAAACAGTTTTGACCAAATTTGGGCTGGATCTGGATCCAAACTGTTTGACATTCTGAGTGTATTGCTGATAGATTTTTTTTTTTAAAAGTTGATTTCGAAAACAATCAGCAGACAACAAAAGATTTTTTTGTTTGGTTTGATTCTTTATGTCCCATCAACAATTTTTCAGTCATGTAGGGGATGATTTCCTGTCTTCCTGGGTTGTACCAATACTAAGCAGTGGATAAATTTCTTGCTTAAGGACAAAACACAGTAACTCCGCAGGTGGTGAGTCTCGAACTAGCAACCCAACTATCTAAATAATTTAGTACCTTGTGCGTTTTTCTCCATCAGTAGCTTGATTTCAGTCCAGATCATGCCCTTCAGTGTTTCCTTGGGTAAATCATCCAACTCCATCTCGAATGTGAATGGTTCTTCTGCAATGGGCTGTAAAATACAGTAGAATCTTGTTTGTTTGTTTGATTTGATCCTTTACGTCCAGGACTTCCTGGGTTGACCAGTACTAAGCTAGGATTGATGTTCTTGCTCATGGACACAACGCAGCGAAGCCGGTGAGGTGCAAGCCCGTGGCCCCTGAATGTCAATTTTTCGAAACTGGGATTTTTAGAAGACAACTGACGGTCTCGAATCATTTCACTACATGTATTATTTATTCCAAAAACACTACCGATTTTTCGAATTCCAATTTTCCGAAAAAATTGATTTTTCGAAAAGATTTGTTGGTCCCCTATCAAAGAAATCACTATTAAAATCCCCTTCAAAATTTGAAGACCCTATTGAGGTCATGCATAGTGATCACAATTTCTTTGTGCTGATGAGTTCTTTCAAACAGCAAAAACAAAAGTTCTAATTGAGAGAAAACAAAAACATTGCGCATTGTTATCTGGTGGCTCTAGATCTGTAGCAGGGTTGCCATTTCAAAATTCCCTGACTTTTCACTGACTTTTCCCTGACTTTCAACCATTTTCCAGACCCTTTTGGAAGGCCAATTTTAGCCATTTTCATCCATCTACTATTCAAAGATTTTGCACAAATATTTGAACTTGCTGATTTAATCTTTAAAGAAAAATCTTAAACCATAAATGTTAGAAAAGGAATGTTTCTGAACATAAATTGCTTGCAATTTATGTTCAGAAACATTCCTTTTCTAATATTGCTTGCAAATTATGGAAACTAAAATTTCCAGAAGCCTGTTAAGTAGCATCTATTTAGGAAAAAATGAAATTCCCTGACTTTTCCATGACTTTTTCATTTTTTTTAAATTTCCCTGACTGAAAATGTAATTCCCTGACTTTTCCCCGATCTGGAAAATTTTCATTTTCCAGAACTTTTTCCCTGACCGTGGCAACCCTGCTGTAGGGACAAAAAATAAGATACAATATTTCGCCAGTACAAACAGATTGATAATTTAAATTTAAACCGTTATTTTCGGTGTTGTAAGAATAATATTTCTGCATTTTTAGAGCTTTCAGG
Source organism: Loripinus fragilis (assembly GCA_964019695.1). Lineage (NCBI taxonomy): Eukaryota > Metazoa > Mollusca > Bivalvia > Lucinida > Lucinidae > Loripinus > Loripinus fragilis. The sequence continues at coordinate 8,720,482 of OZ026525.1, forward strand.
CATAAATGCGCTTGTCATTATTCAAGCAGCTTATTTTGTTTAATGCCGAGACAGATGTGTCACTTAATTCACCAAAATGCCGTGTTGAAGTTGCAAAATTTGGTCATACAATGATGCAGAATGAAAGCATCTGAAAACTACCGAATTTCGATCATACAAACTACCCAAAAGAATTCATGCAGTCCCTGTCAATTCAAATAAACGAGGTTTGACTGTAAATGACGGTTTAGATGTGTCTGCCGAAAGGGTGAGAACTGGATTTCTAAACAAGAGGGGCATAGGGCCCTGGATTGCTCACCTGTGATTAAAGAGATATCATTTAAAGCTATCTTAATTTTAGCTCTGGTGGCCACTTTGTTCAGACGAGCTAAACGGTCTGAGCAATTTTGGTAGAGGGCATCATGAGAAACATTTCTGTGAAATTATTTTTGAATTTGGACCAGTAGTTCATAAGATATCAATTCTTAACTAGAGGTCTGGAGGCCATTTCGTTCAGCGCAGCAGAGTCATTTTTGCACATTATTTTTGAATTTGGAACAGTGGTTCAGAAGATGTCATTTAAAGATATTTATTATCTAGAGCTCTGGTGGCCCTTTTGCTCGGCTAAGCGGAACCATTTTTGCCATTTTGGTAGAGGGCATTATGAGGAACATTCCTGTGAGATTATTTTAAATTTGGACCAGTGGTTAAGGAGGAGCTGTTGCTTAAAGATAAAGTCTATGCATACATGCACAACTGACAGACAATGCACGACGGACGAAGACCAATCACAATAGCTCACCTTGAGCCTTCATCACAGGTGAGCTAACAGGGTTGCCACTCAATAATCATTTCAGAATTCCCTGACTTTTCACTGACTTTTCCCTGACTTTCAACCATTTTCCAGACCCTTTTGGAAGGCCAATTTTAGCCATTTTCATCCATCGACTATTCAAAGATTTTGCACAAATATTTGAACTTGCTGATTTAATCTTTAAAGAAAAATCTTAAACCATAAATATTAGAAAAGGAATGTTTCTGAACATAAATTGCTTGCAATTTATGTTCAGAAACATTCCTTTTCTAATATTGTTTGCAAATTATGGAAACTAAAATTTCCAGAAGCCTGTTAACTAGCATCTTTTTAGGAAATTTTTGAAATTCCCTGACTTTTCAATGACTTTTTTCATTTTTTTTTAAATTTCCCTGACTGAAAATGTAATTCCCTGACTTTTCCCTGACCTGAAATTTTTTTCATTGTCCAGAACTTTTTCCCTGACCGTGGCAACCCTGGCTAAATACAAACATGAAAATCCATACCAAAAAGAAGAAATCCGCATACTCCTTTTCAAAAAACATTAGATTTGGATATATTGGTGCAAATCTGACACTTTTTATTTCAACAATTTTCGTGAAATATAAATCACCATGAAAAGAGTAAAATTATCACCCCTGAGATGAAGTTTATCTGCAGTTGGCGGAAAAGCAAATAGATGCGGTTCTGCAAAAGGCTGTAAAATAAAAATTGATCTTAGGTTAAAATGTGGTAGTTCGGCACAATAGATTTTACTAATTTCCCTAAAGGTAGTGACTTTGGTCCTCTGCTGTTAACCTTTATAATCTATGTGGATTCAAATAAGGCTTGACAAGATGTCAGCCGGATCCAGATCCAAACTGTTTGATACTTTGATGGTATTCCTGATGCAAATGTTTTCACACCAAAAATGCACTTTCAAAGTAATTTTAATGCCATATGATAAATAGAATCTAACTTTCCTGCTTCTGCACTATTGATTTTATTTAACTAGTTGCGAAAATGAGAAATGCGAAAATGAGTCATATGCTTGGCAAGCCTCACATTTTATCCCTATTTCTCAACTTATTTAATCAATTCAGTAAAACATGAGCACTGATGCATGGGTAAAAGTTTTCAGGGTTATTCCTGAATTCAGGATTTTGAGGATGACTTTCCACAGAAAGTCATCCTCAAAATGCTGAATTAAGGAGATTGTATTAGCTTTTCTGATTTATTTTCAGTCTGTCTAAGGATTATTGACCATTTAAACTTGAAATTGTAGATATTAAGTGGGCATACTGCAAGTTTTGAAATTGAAATTTCGAAAGTTCAGGATTTTGGAAATTTTGAACTTTCACCCATGCCTGATGTAAGATCGTCTATTTAAATTACCTCATCTTGTGGGTCATAGTACTGCTCTAAGTAAGGGTGAGCTAATGCCTCTTCTACTGTGATACGTTTGTGGGGGTTAAAGGTCAACATCTTGTCTAGAAGATCTAAAGCTGAAAATACAAAATTGAGACGCAAAATGAGATTTCTTACAATGTGGCCATTTTGACAAGTGTAGACTCAGACGAGCCTGTGCAGCCCCCTGTTAACCTTAGAAACTCCAAATGGTGGTCAGTCAGTAGCTTAACAGCCATAAATATTCAAGCGACTAGCAAAGGCTCTGATCAGACAGCTCATTTGCGCAGGCTGATCCGAGGCTTTGCTGGTTGCACAAACCACATCGACAGAAGTCTAATGTCACAGCTCAAATAAGTTCTGTAAAAATATATTCTTGCATAAATTGAAATACCTATGCGTATAGCTGTTGTTGAATGAAAAAAACCCGTGTTCAAATCATAAGAGTCACTTGCCACATGTTTAGATAAAAAAAAAATTCAGCGTGGAATAGTAAATATTTTCTTACCGATAATTTTTAGCATATATTTTGGGTACTCAAAAGAACCGTCTCAAGAAATAAGAAAATTATTTTTCTGTAACACACTATTGTCTAAAGGCCTGACTTGCTCTTTGAGAATGGGTTTTAACTTGAAAATACCACAAACAAGAAATGTGTCACAATATGACAAATGCCCCCAAAGACAAAATAATGCCGAGAAAGAGATAAGGCCAAAAAAAATTTATTAGTTGATTTACGAACCCTCCCATTGTAATTTTCCAGAAAGTAAAAAAAATATTTTCTAAAACTATTTTTTTTTATTTTATCCGCCGACTCTAAATATTATTTGTTTCGTTGAAAAAATTAATATATTTTTCAGGTTCTGTTTGTGTATATTTGAGAGTGAAACTGTTAAAAGTGATTGTCCTATGCAGGAAAATTATGAAATATTTTAAGATTTAATACAACCTGTTGGGAATTGCGGCCATGTTTGGCCTCTAAACACCATAAAAATCCTGAGAGTGAACATACCTTTTGAATCTGCTCTTGGAAACAACCTTGTCCATGGAACCTTGGGTTTGTATGGAAGTGATTGAATGTAACCTCGAGCCTTGTCATTGATTATACAGTTCAAGTCTTCTTGACTCGGTGACCCTAACACACTCAATATGTAGTTGAGTTGGTCCAAATCTGTGAACAGAAAATACACATACTGACCAAGAATTCTGTAGAAGTTGTTACACCTGTATTCAGACTGAAAGGTATGGGCAAAAAAATAGTCCCAGACCAGGCTGCAAACAGCCAATACAACAGATGACATTTAGTTGTGATTTGCAGCTGAAGAGTACATAGTTTTCAAAAAAAAACAAGTCTGTTTTGATTCTTAATGTCCCAGTCAACAATTTTTCAGTCATGTCCAGATGGCAGGGTCTTCCTGGGTTGAACAGAGTACCAAGCAGCAAATAAAGTGTCTCGCTCAAGTACACAACACAGTGACTCTGCTGGCGGTCAGACTTGAACTAGCAACCCTTAGATTCCAGCCTAACGCTCTATCAGCTGAGCTGAAAAAGCAAATAAAAATTATGATCACTTGTTTTTTTAGAAAGTGAATACAAGTTTCTCTAACATCAACAGAATCATGCAACATAGCATAAACTGCACAACAAATAGTGTAGAACTTGATCAGCCAGTTTCTAAGGAAATGTTTTGAATATACAATCTATGCAATATAGGTATTGTATCTATTTATTTTTTTTTCAATTTTCTAATTTGAAATATACCGTAAATGTTCTAAAATTTCGGACACTAGTTGCCTGCAAAAAAACCTCTAAGACAAACGGGGCAGACCCAGATCAGACTGTGAATTCCAGCCCTGGAAACTGACATTTTAATTGAGAACAGAAAGAGAAAAGTGTCTGAAGCTTTTGAACATATACCGAAAATGAGGATGAATGTGAATAAATGCAGTGAAATAGCAAAATGTACAACACTCGTCAAAAATCATCACTAAGGCTTGGTATCTTGAACAAGAAGCTAAAACTCTTAAATCTTAGCTAGTCTCTGTAGCTGAGTAAACAAATCCCTGCAGACAAGATTTTTTCATGGATCTTACGAAGATTCAAGTAAATGCCAGTAGGGTGGTAGACAATAGGGGTGTTTAGACGGCATGATTTAGTCGTCCTGACTTAGTCGTACATTACAAATCAGCTCGTGTAAACACTGCTATTACAGAGTCATATATGATTTTAGAGTCAGGACAACATGTCATGGGGGATAGAACTGGTTCTATTTGCCATTACAAAATCATGGCGAATTAGCCAATCAGCTTTGAGGTCACTGGGGTTAATTGCTTTCGGAGCAAGATAAAAGAGATGACCCTAAACATGCCAGAATTTTTTCCTGAAAATGGTGTCTGCTGCATATATTCAAGCGCACTTCAGAGGAGGTCTTATCATGGAAGTAAACACTATAAACCCTGACCAGACTGCTTTCAGGGAACAGTCTGATCTGGGTCGATATTCTTCGCCATAAAGACTAGCTAAGAACATAAGCAGATGAAATAGCAGATGACAAAAGTCGTGACTTGCAGGAATGAGTTTTAACACATGTACTTAGCTATAGCAATGCAACAAATGTAGAGCATGATGAGATAGCCCAAGGTGCCCAGCCAGTTTTCTTCACTGTTGAAAGAAATCACACATGACATTGTAATGCCGTCTAAACAGAAAAATCATACATGACAAAATCATGTCAAAATCATGCCGTCTAAACAGGCCTAATATCAGACATGCACCACACCTGAGATATTTACAGAGATAAGCCGCAGAATCTTGGAGTCTGCTACCTCTCATCCTTATCAAGTTCCTAGACAGGCTTGGCAAAAGGAAAAGTTGTTTCTTTTTCATTTACAAAAATATGGACATTACATCAGTACATACCGTATACAACCATATGGGCTTTATGGCAAGAAAACATGTCTTCGGGGTTTCCGATTCTGACAAGACGAGACTCTAACCAGTCTCCTCAGCTACAGAGACCAGCTAGAAAATTGAAATTTAGCAAGTTTAGATATAATTATTTCTAAAATGTGAACAACAAAGGCGCTGATCAGTCTGCAGGGATGCACAGGCTGATCAGCAACTTTGTTGTTCGTTAACCCCTGAAGACAGGTTTTCTCACACCAAGGCCCATATAAACCCACTGTGCACATAACTTTTTTTGAAATTCTATACCCCTCCAGGGTTCATACAGGCAAGTTTCAGTAAAATTCAAGGACTTTTCAAGGACTTCTAAAGACTATCCTACAGTTTTCAAGGACTAGAAGTTTATGAAAAATCTTGATTTAAGTCTTAAAATTCTACTTAAGAAATGCTAGACTGAGGTAATGGAGAAATTAGTACTAGAACATTAGTATAAAATTGTTGTGCCTTTATTTGGTGCGGCATTTGCTGCACCAAATAAAGGCACAACAGTTTTATTCTGATTAAGATCTCTATCAACAGTGTTAATTCCTACAGAAAATAGAAGAAATCAAGGATTTTTCAAAGCCTTTGAGTGATTTTCCAGTACTTTTCAAGGCATATTTGATTTTCAAGGACTTTTCAAGAAAGCCCTCTAAATTCAAGTACTTTTTAAGCCTGTGCGAATCCTGCGCTCAAACTATTAACCTTTCTAGAATAGCTTCTCTGATTAATATTTAAGTCAACTGTCTTTAGATTGAAAATATTAATCTGAGAAGCTATCATAATCTACCTTATTTAGTATTTTGAGACTGACTGTCTATGCGAAGACTGCCTTTAAATCCTGATAATTTCACCTATGCACTAATATTTCTTATCAAATGCCTTTTCATTTTGCTTTGATGATTCTTTGGGTGTTACTTAGACAAGATGATAATACTTGGTTATCATTTTCTGGCAAGCTTAATTGCCAAAAAATTTGTTAAGAAAATGTTTGCTTTTTATGTCTGTTGCATATATTTAAATGCACTCTTACACTAGACTGTTCCGAAAGGAACTGTCTGATCTGGGTCCATATTTTTTGCAAATGTAGAAAACCAAAATAGCAAAAGCAGATGGGAGAGCAGAAGAAAATTCTTAGATAACTTACAATGTTTTCCTGGAAAGAGGGCTTTGTTAGATAACATTTCTGCCAGTATACAACCCACTGACCACACATCAATAGACTTTGTGTAACCTTTAGAGTTCAACATGATCTCTGGTGCCCGGTACCATCTGGTGGCTACATACTCTGTCAGGAAACCAGTGTGATCATGTTCAGGGTCTGCAACTCTTGCTAATCCAAAATCACAGATCTGCAATAGAAGAAGAGATGTAATGGTATATTCTTGCACATCGGATAAGGATATCTGAGATTTTAACCTCGGATAGAAAATCTTATCTTACCCATGCTATCTTACCCAGGATGTCAAATAACATCATCATGTATAATTAGATCTTAGCATATTCAGGGACTTCTGCAAGCTTATTTTAAAATAAATAAATAAATAAAAACAGTGGTTAGCAAGAAAAAGAATCCATTATTCATATGAGGGTAGAACAGATAAATCTGCCCCTCTGGATCACCGACTGTGCTACAAGGCTCGGCTGGCATTTTGTCGGGTCCAAACTGTTTGCAAAGATCAAACAGCAGTTGTCACTACATGTACTTTGCCATCACTACAGTGTAAGGTTCCCACTCACTGCCAGACCTGTTAGCTTCATTCAGTATTTGCTTAACATTGGATAATTGCTAAAAGGAAAATGTAAGAAAATTAGCCCAATTATATGCAGCGTAGGCAGGAATATTACTGCTTCTCACTTCCAGTGCTGCAACCAAATCACACAAACAGGAACAGCTTGCACAAACAAATAGTCCCTGTTCATCTGGCCATGGGGAAGCTGTTTAAAGATGATCTGGTTTGCTTTCATGGGCAAATGATTTAATATATTACACAAAGTTGTACTTGCCCAAATTATGAAAAAAGATTATTCCATTTTTTGAGAATTATCAGGGAAACTGTCACTTTGATTTTGCTTCTTTCTGGCAGCAGTGCTCAGAAGTTAGTGCTGAACTCTTTGCTTGCTAGTGTCATCTGCTGATAGCATTTGCAAACAATGAGGACACAAATCAGGCCCGCAAAAATGTCGGTATGACCTGGATTCCAAACTGTTTGACACTCTGATTGCATTCTTGAAGGTAACTTTTGAAAATGTTAATTTTGGAAACAAATCAGCAGACGATAAAAAATGTCCCAGCATGCAAATAGTTAAAATGGTGTCACAGCATGAGCCTTGAAGTCATACCAGATGAAACTGAGGGGGTGATAGAAGGAACTAATTTTATGTATTAAACAAGCGGCCTTGAAACAAGGAACTAGTCTCGCATTGGATAGGCGGCAATCGAAAATGCTCTTAACAATCGACAAACATGCTGATGAACCTATGCAAACAGTTTGGACCCAGGTCAGGACAGACACATTGATAGTGTTCTTGAGTTTTTAAAAAAAAGTTGATTTTGACAAAAAGTCTGCAGACGACAACAAAAGCATTAAAAATTACACCAGCATGCAAAAAGTTAAGAAATATTTAGGGTCTGCATGCAGATAATAATAGGTATTTTTAATAGAGTTATATAATCATATGTTTTTGAGCATTTAACTCTTAGTGTCATCTGCTGATAACCTTTGCAAACAGTTTGGACCCAGACCAGGCCCCACAAAATGTGGGGCCTGATCTGGATCTAAACTGTTGGACACTCAGATGACATTCCTAAAAGAATTTTTTGAAAAAGTTAATTTTGAAAAAAGTCTGCAGACAACAACAAAAGCATGAAAAATTACCCAGCATGCAAATAATTAAGATATATATTGTGTCTGCTGATAATAATAATTGGAATTTTTAGAGTTAATCATGTGGTATGTTTTGTATGTTTTTAAGCATTTAACTGTCTGTAAGTCTGGCACGGACTCAAAAACTGCATCAATGATAATTTCATGATGGAATCAACATTGCGGTTATGTTAATCATACGTTATCAGCATATTTACCTGTGAAATCTTAAAGTACTTCAAGGCAAAAGCAAAAACAAGTAATGATAGACAGTTTGTTGCACAACTGATTGTCATTAGATGAAATATCTCTACATGCTGGGTAATTTTGCATGCCTTTTCTCTGATTTAAAATAAAATAGGAACTAAGGTACCATCAGAATCTCAAAGATTTTGGATCCAGGCCTGAGGCCTGTCATTTAGTTGGGCCTGGATCTGGGTTCAAACTATATTCAGTTGGACCTTGTTTGTTTGTTTGATTTGATTCTTTACGTCCCATCAACAATCTTTCAGTTAAGCAGGGACAGGTCTTTCTGGGTTGGACCAGTACTAAGCTAGGATAAATGTTTCTTGCTCAAGGACCACTAGGCTGCGACGCCGGTGAGGCTCAAACCCCTGGCCCCTCGGTCTCAAGTCATTAGCACTCAACCACTGAGCCACTGCGCTCCCTTACTGTGTAGGTGTTTAAGGACTATATATTCAACAATAACCCAATTCCATCAACAACTTCATAGCTATATGAGGTTTTTAACACTTGATGTAAATATGGAAAAAATGAACTTTTTAAGCAATAAACTAACCTGCTTTTCTCCAGGAATTAATCTGAATTGCAATAACCATTAATAAATCATTCCTTGATCACCAAGGATGTCAAGGTTCAACTTACAATTTGAAAAATAAAGTTAAAACACATAAATTGAGCCGCGGCATGAGATTTCCAACAATGTGGTATGTGCGACTAGCAAAGCCTCAGATCAGCCTGCGCATATGCGCAGTCTGATCAGAGCCTTTGCTAGTAGCTTGAAAATTCTATGAGGGTTAAGCTACTGACTGAACAGCATTTAGAGTTTCTAATCATATAAGCTTAAAAGAAGGCTGGACAGGCTCGTCTGAGTCTACACATATCAAAATAGCACATTGTTGGAAATCACATGTCGTGGCTCATATGTAAGAAATTGGTTTGTGCTGATGCTTTACATGCTGGACCCAATTAACAATATTTCAGTGATGTTGGGACGATTTCCTGTCTTTCCTGGGGTGAACCAGTACTAAGCAGAGGATAAAGTGTCTTGCATAAGGACACATCACAGTGCCTCCAGTGGGTGTCAAACCAGAAAAACCTTTGAGCTCATGTTGTTCACTCTACCACTGAGCCGTGGTACATTATATATAAGAATCCATCATGAGTGTGAGGGCAGGATAGAAAAATCCGTCCGAAGGATCACAGATTGGCATCACGAGGCTTGTTGAGTGATGACAAATGGTGATTACAAGGGACAGATTTTGCTATCCCATCCCCACACAAATAATGGATTCTTTTTTTGCTCACCGCTAAGTACCGCATTTATATTGGAAAAAACATGATAAAGGCTTCAAGAAAGTCTTGAACTCCCTGTGATATGGCATGGTGATGTCATTTTTTACATTACTATGATGTCACTGATTGGCATGTGACCAACGTGCAGCTGTTCTTTTTTTATCTTTCCCATGGGCTGAACGTACGAGTATGTAAGATAGAATTATCCAACAGAGGTAAAAACAACGGAAACCCTGGTCTTGTATGCGAGAATTATTGAGGAACATCCAGGGAACAATCCTGTGAAGTTTGGTTAAGTATTGGCTCCGTTGCATAGGAGTTGTCATCTAAAACAAATTGTTGACGCAAGCCTCACATTGAGTGATCACAATACAGTAAGACCTGTGTAAAACAGCCACTCAAAAATAGACAAAACAAAGATCTTGATGACAAATGGAAGCTTAATGAAGGTAGAAAGTATTGCAGGGTCCCCTTGGAGCATTCTGCAAATACTTTTGATCTGCATTCAGCAATAATTGGTCTTGAAAACCAATTTTGGTCTTTTTTAGAGTGGCCGTTTTAGACAGGTTCTACTTGTTTTACTGCAGCTCCGAGAAGAGCTAATCTAGGACCCATAATGTAATATCAAAGACTACTTACTTTGAGATCGCAAGTTGTGTTCAGGAGTAGGTTACTAGGTTTGAGATCCCGATGTAGAACGTTAGCTGAGTGAATATACTTCAACCCGCGAAGAATTTGGTACAAAAAATAACACACATGGTCGTTACTCAGATGCTGGGTTTTTAATAATTTGTACATGTCTGTTTCCATTAAACACTGTACAATATAGCTGAAGATTGGTTAAGGAAAATTCTGGAGATGATAAACATGACAGTCACGAAGACAATACATATAGCTTCATGAAAATTATCTGCAGATTATATAAAAAGGATCTTACATGAGTGCTCATGTTTTATTGAATTTATTAAAGGATTTGTGGAAAAGAGATAAAATGTAAGACTTGTTGAGCACTTTATCATTTTTTTCATAACAAGTTTAATAAATTCAATAATACAGGAGCACAAATGTTAGATTCTACTTATCATATGACAGTTAAAGTACTTAGAAATCACATTTAATTCTTGAGATAATACATATAGCTAAAGGAATTCTTATGAGTTTATTATCATATCTAAATGATCATACTTGAGATAATAAGATTTAAGTTATAGGAATGGTCTTGAGTTAATTACCATAGCTTAATGATAATACTCGAGATAATATTAGCTATAGGAGTAGTACGGTAAATGTTCTAAAATTACAAACACTAAAAAATAATTATTTTTTCCGTTGTTCGTAATTTTAGAAATTACGTTTGTGAAAAAATGCTAGTGTTCGAAATTTTAGAATGTGGGCTTTATCATGAGAAAAAACGGTATACATGCATGTCAAAATGTGGTAGTAACGTGTTGAAAACACGGCGATATGATTCTGCGCTATCTCCTCTGTTTTCTTTTCTTTAATCTTATTAAAACCGCCGCTAAACTCATGCGGACTGAGTCAGTAAAATGTCCAGCGCGTGCGGTATTCGCCAAGTCGAGAGCCAGGCACGTGCATATTATGTCACTCAATTTACTTACAAGTCATAAAAGTCCACTGATTTAAACGATTCGATAAGCCGGGTCTCCTATGTTCACTCGTCTCAGACTACCGATGAATCACTACACTATTTCGTTCTTCCTTCAGAAAACCAAAATGCTTTCGCTCGCTCTGCCGACTTCGAATTCCAGTTAATATTGTACCTGGGACCCAGTAATTTTGGGTCCGAGATTGTACTCAAGAATTGAAACCGCTAGACATCTCGTACGATCAGATTTTTTTTGCAAAGATCGACACAAAACTTTGAAATAAGTAGACGAGTTCCCAGAGTAAAAACAAACTGACGAAATTCAAAAAGAATGCACACACACACACATCCCTCTCTCTCTCCCTCTCTCTCTCTCTCTCTCTCTACTTGTCGATCCGCCGTGCCAATGTTTACTTTGAGGTGCCTGCACCAGTCTCTCTCTCTCTCTCTCTCTCTCTCTCTCTCTCTCTCTCTCTCTCTCTACATTTGCAAACACGGCTTGGATCCAGATCAGACCCGAATGGTATTCAGGGTAGAATGTTTCGTCAATTTAAAAATGTGTGCATGCGATAGAAAGTACACAAAGCTTTAATACTGTGGAATGTCCGACTTTGTCATACAAAAGCCGATGCGCACGATAAGGTTGGTTTTTGGGTCCTCATCGGAAGCAGTTTTAACAAGATTGATTGACTGACCCAAACATTGCGTTTCGATATTCTAAGAAACCAAGCCAAAACAAAAGATTCGTGTGCAAAGACCGTGCAGTCTCTCTCTCTCGCTCTCTCTCTCTACTTTTACGATGCAAGAAGATCGTCCGACGTGCCTGATCAGGGGCAAACAAGCATACCAAGAGTTATAATCTAGTCCGACTTTGCGTCTGATGATCATGGAACATTTCTGACAAGTACCATCTTTCAGATGCACGCCATGGGCGGATCCAGAGGGGGGGACAGGAGACAGTCCGGAAAAATCACAAAAATATAGGGTTTCCTAGCAATATGGATCCGGATCCCCTAAAAATCACAAAGCTAGAAAGCCAGCATTCAATGGTGGGCCATTGACACGCCAGCAAAACGCCATTTCAAAGGCGTTTTGCTGATGGGCCGACGGTGATCCATTTTAGTGGCATTTCGCTCCTCTCTCACTACCCCCTCTGACAAAATGTTCTGGGTCCGCGCATGCATGCAGTGCGTGTGATCCGGCTCGATTGAAATTAAACTCGACGGACATAATTTCATGATATTTTGGTACTTACAACGTGCGACAAAGACTCAGAGGAGCTTGCGCACGTCTGCATTCTCAATTCAGCATTGATGGCTCTGGCATGTCAAGCATCACCGCTTTTTAGTTGAATGGATTAATTTTGTGTCTCACTACTCAAACCACAACTTGTGAAAAGGCCCTTTTGTATATAAGTTTGCTTAAGCAAACTAACTTAGCAAATTTACTCAGTTGTTTAACGCTGTGCTTTGCATGGCTTTTTTTAAAAGTAGTATCATCTACTGTTACTTGCAAATGTTCAATTTTGACGACCAGGCAGCGTATGATCTAAGTCCTTCATGGTGAACATAAGCTTATATGGGCGTTTTCTCGCGGTAAATGTAACTCCTAATCCTTGCCCGAGGCATGTCTGTTTAATGTCTGACCATGTAATTGACCATTGCTGAAGAATTCTGATGGATCGAATGCTTCTTATAGGTAAACATTTCGCCAATGAAGGGTTTTAAAAATATTTGAGCATGCACTGTTTTCCATCGACAGATGCATAGACAGCCTAAATGAACTTTGTCACATTCATGAAGAAAAGTCCGTGCTTTTAATGCGCTCTTCTGAAAGCATGTATCGCACAATTAGCAGACAAAAAGTATAGTCTTGCGCTCGGCATGTGAAAAAGAACGTCACGTGCCAGATTACCCATTTAAGTAGAATGGAACCTTCCAAATGTCGCTGTACGGTATAAGTAAACCGAGCATAAACGGACATCGATTTTCCGCCGAAAATTATTGTGTTCGTAATTTTAGAAATTCACTTTTCCAAAAATGGTGAGTGTTCGATTTTTTAGGATGTTTTAAAAAATATTTTCGGCGATAATTTTAGGTGTTCGTAATTTTAGAGTGTTCGAAATTTTAGAACATTTACCGTACTGACTTCATTATCATAGCAAAGTGATAATACTTGAGATAATAAGCTTTAAGCTATAGGAATAGTCTTGAGATAATTATCATAGCTTAATGATAATACTCGAGATAATAAGATTAGATATAGGAATATACTTGAGTAAATATCATAGCTAAATAATTAGGTAATACGAGGGAAGTTCAAATATAAATGCAAGTAGCTTTATAACTTTCGGCACATACACGCTACGACAAAATGGTATACGTTTCTATAAAGGACTATATATCACCTTTAAACTGGCACCAGACCTAAAGAAAAATACAGTACACTTATCTAGTTATAGCCCTTTGAATGAGGGTTACTCTAGAATACTAACAACTCAACGCTTCAAACATATAACAGTAATATTTGTTTGTTTGTTTGATTTGATTCTTTACGTCCCATCAACAATCTTTCAGTTATAAAGGGACGGGTCTTCCTGGGTTGAACCAGTACTAAGCTAGGATTAATGTTCTTGCTCAAGGACACAACGCAGTGACGCCGGTGAGGCTCGAACCCGCGGCCCTTCGGTCTCGCGTCAAGCACTCTACCACTGAGCCACTGCGCTCCCTATATAACAGTGATATAGACGAAAGTATAATTCTTTAATACACAGGTCAAATTTCTTGATTATACACCCCACAAACTTTGTTTGTGGTGGGGTATACTGTTTTCACGTTGTCCGTCCGTCCATCTGTCTGTGCATGCGTCTGTCTGTAACGTTTTGTTTCCTTAATATAACCCCGCAAACTTTGTTTGTGGTGGGGTATACTGTTTTCACGTTGTCCGTCCGTCCGTCCATCCGTCTGTGCATGCGTCCGTCCGTAACGTTTTGTTTCCTTAATATCTTGAAGGGTCATTGCTGGATTTTCATCAAACCTTTCAAACATGTTTATAAATGCAAGATAAATACTTTAGACAAAAAAGTAAGGGCTAGGGGCCAATTCTATTAGAGTTATTTCCCTTTGTAGTTCTAGATGGCTTTTAATATAGGGTGTGCGTCCGTGCGTCCGTCCGTAACGTTTTGTTTCCCTAATATCTTGAAGAGTCATTGCTGGATTTTCATCAAACCTTGCAAACATGTTCATATATGCAAGAAAAAAACTTAAGACAAAAAAGGAAGGGCTACTGGGGCCAATTCTATAAGAGTTATTTCCCTTTGTAGTTCTAAATGGCTTTTAATATAGGGTTTTATGCTTATGCTATTATAGGGCTTACATAGGCCGATCAACTCCTACCACAGCTTTTGATGGAACAATTTGATACTTTTCCTATACAATTTAGGCACATTGAACATATGCATGAAGGAGTTTGGTTCAGAAAAAATAATTTTTGAATAAATGACAGCAGTGAGAACTTAGACAATTTTCCCTAATAAGGTGTTTGTATATGCATAGATGGTGCCTTCATGGGCCGATCAACTCCTACTACAGCTTTTGATGGAGCAATTTGATACTTTGCCTATACAATGTAGACACATTGAACATAAGCATGAAGGAGTTTATTTCAGAAAAAATAATTTTTGACAAAATGACAGCTGTAAGAACTTAGACAGTTTTTCCCTAATAAGACTTTTGTATATGCATAGATGGCGCCTTCATGGGCCGATCAACTCCTACTACAGTATTTGATGGAACAATTTGATACTTTGCCTATTCAATGTAGACACATTGAACATATGCATGAAGGAGTTTGGTTCAGAAAAATAATTTTTGACAAAATGACAGCTGTGGGAACTTAGACAATTTTTCCCTAATAAGGTGTTTGTATATGAATAGATGTGCCTTTATGGGCCGATCAACTCCTACCACAGCTTTTGATGGAGCAATTTGATACTTTGCCTATACAATGTTGACACATTGAACATATGCATGAAGGAGTTTGGTTCAGAAAAAATAATTTTTGAATAAATGACAGCTGTGGGAACTTAGACAATTTTTCCCTAATTAAGCTTTTGTATATGCATAGATGGTGCTTTCATGGGCTGATCAACTCCCACTGCAGCTTTTGATGGATCAATTTGATACTTTGCCTATCTGGGTATCTAATAAGCATTGATTATTGACTTTTTTCATTTTTTTTGTAGAAATATCTACATAGAATTTACCAGAAATCACTAGAAAAGCCTTTAGGGCCATCAGCAAAAAAATAGGGACGGTGGGACAATATAATTATGGTAAACACACATACTTTTTTTTACTTTACCAAGTTCATCTTGACATAACTTTGCAACATCTCTCTAATTCAATTCTGCAGTATCTGCATTACATTTGCTTTCCTATTTTTTTTCTTGTAGTTTCTTTTTCCCAAAACCCTAACGGAATTATGCACTTTCTCCGTAAATTTCCTAATTCAATAGAAGACTCCTGTCAATAATAAAAGCTTTCTACGCATTTTCTGCAAATTGAAGTCTATGAAATGCAATAAGACGCTGTCAGATATCTTGTACTTATGACAGAAAATAATAATAGGCCAACAATATCTATCACTATATACCCGGTATATTATTATGAGAGCAAGAAAATGTCTATAACTTAAGAAATAGATCAGCTCAAGCAGTGAATTGTTGAGTAATAATTCACTGTTTGGAGGTCAGTTTTAAAGAAGATCAAATCACGAGCGCATAGCTTGAGTGATTTATCATCGTACAACTGACCGACAAACAGTGAATTATTACTCAACAATTCATGAAAGAGCGCTGATCTATTTCGATTCTAACACACAATAAACGACAGAATTACATTTTAAGTCTTAAACTTCTTCCAACTTGCCGCCATTGCACTGAGGAAATCCTGCCAATAGTTGGACTCTGTCGCAACCTGGTTTACATGGAATTTTTTTGTAACGTCTTTCCAACGTAAAAACAACGTAACACCGTCTAACGCCATGACTGACGTAATTTTGCAGTAACAAATGACATCAGCTTAAGTCACTGTGTTTTCCTCGCGCTTTCAAAACTGTGAATTATTGTTTGATATATCACGTTTTTTTAGCATTGGCTCTATAGGCGAGGTGTGTTAGAATAAACAACATATATCCTGTTTTGAAAACAGTGTAGATTCTCAGAAGCCAGCTGATCCGAATCTACACAGTTTTCCAGTCGGCTTGTAAATACAGGCTATTACAATGTCATGCTTTCACATGTCAGTTAGGGAGCGATACATCTTAATTTGGCACCTGTAATTTAACCGCTTATACACAACTGCTGTACCACTAGACAGTTACTGCCGACATTGTAAAGAAAAACAGATGTTTTATACATTCTCGCGAGACCTGATGATATCTCATCTGGGACTCTCGCATTTCGCACTTTGAATTATGGGTAGCTAGCAATATCTGGTAAGTCCCGTTCAATTCTCTCGCTCCTGTAGTGACAGAATTTATAGTTAAAAATAGCAAAAAATAGCAAAAAGTCCAATTTTTGAAAGTTTACCATTTCTCTAATAGTCAATATTTTCAGGATGCAAAGCCCTGACTCCTGCAAGCAGTGATCGCATAATATATTTTTATACAAGAACTCGGCAGACGTCGATATCGCACCTGCATTTGGCAAAATAATCACAAAACTTCTAAGTCATTGGAGCCTGAAATGTAGGGGAAAAGGTGCATGCTACTAGAGTATGTCAAGGATTATTTACTAACTATGCAAGATTTCATAATCCTAGCTACCATAAGAACAGAGAAACACACTTTAGTATTTTGCTTGCCATAAAATTCTGGCAAAGTCAATGAAGCATGAAATGTAGGTCAAGGGTACTGGGTCAAGGTGTGTGCTTGTAGAGTTTGTCAAGGACAATTACTATGCACGGCATTATAATCCTAGCTATCATTAGTACAGAAAAACACATTTTAGTATTTTACTCTACATAAAATTCTGACAAAGCCAATGGAGTGTGACATGTAGGTCAAGGGTACCAGGTCAATGCTTGCTGAGAAAGTTAAGGACAATCACTATACAAGGTATCATAATCATAGCTACCATAAGTACAGAGAAATACATATCAGTATTTTACTCCATGTAAAATTCTGACAAAGTCAATGGCGTGTGACATGTAGGTCAAGGGTACTGTGTCAATGTGCTTGTTTGCTTAGATAGTCAAGGACAATTACTATGCAAGGTTTCATCATCCTAACTACAATAAGTACAGAGAAATACACTTTAGTATTTTACTCAATGCCGCGACGTTAAATTCTGACAAAGTCAATGGCGCGTGACATGTAGGTCAAGGGTACCGGGTCAAGGTGCGTGCTTGCTGAGTAAGTCAAGGACAAGTTCTATGCAAGGTTTCAGCACACTTAAGTA
Source organism: Loripinus fragilis (assembly GCA_964019695.1). Classification (NCBI taxonomy): domain Eukaryota; kingdom Metazoa; phylum Mollusca; class Bivalvia; order Lucinida; family Lucinidae; genus Loripinus; species Loripinus fragilis. The sequence continues at coordinate 8,738,073 of OZ026525.1, forward strand.
TTTTACTCAACGTCGCGATGTAAAATCTAACTAAGTCAAAGGAGCGTGAAATGTAGGTCAAGGATCAAGGTATGTACTTGTAGACCATGTCAAGGACAATTATTATGCAAGACTTCATAATCCTGGCTATCATATGTACTCTGAAATTAATTGTGACAGAAGTTGACAGACGGACAGAAATTCGAACTCCTATATTGCACCCTGCTATAAGCAGGTGCGATAAAAAATGGCGGGTGAAATTGGCAGTTCAATCCCAGTGTGCACAGAGCGAAAGGCAACAGGTCAGTGCCTTTCAAAATAGGGCCATTAATTTACAGTCTGGAATTCTCAACACAGGCTAATGTGACAGGGGTTACAAGAACTCTTATAATTCATTATTGAGAAAATAGCCAAGGTTATGCAATACTCATTGAATCCTAACCTTATTAATGAGATCAGGCCCGGAGGTTATAAAACTTGTTTCATGCTCAACTCAGCTGAGCACGAAAATTATCCTGCTCATAAATGTTAAAATGCCAACAATTGTTGGCATTTGAACATTTACAAGCATGATAAATACAACATCTGAGAGACTTAAAGCAAGAAACTTCTTCATTTGTTGGTATTTTAGTTTTTATGAGCAGCTGAGCATGAAAAAAGTTTTAGAACTTCAGGGCCAGGCCTGACAAAATGTTGGGCCTGATCCAGATTTCTATAAAATCAGCAGATGACAAAATAAGTATGCAAAATTACCAAGCATGTTCTATCAGAACAATCATTTGTAGAATAATGATTTTCTCTGCATGATATCTAGAAAATGCAGATGAGAGCTTTGCCAAAACATGCACTTTTATACTTGAACATCTTTGTGTGATTTGCATGCTTTTTGTTTCCTGCTGAATGAACTTTTAAAACCAAAAATTATTCAGGGATACCATCAGAGTGTCAACAGTTTGGAGCCATATTAGACCCGCCATTTTGTAAGGCCTAATATGGGTCCAAACTGTTGCAAAGTTAGCAGACCACACAAGCAGGCAGAGAGTTAATTAACCCAAAAAGCGCTACCAAATATTCGAAGCAGATCTACAACATACAGTAAAACCTGTCTAAAGCGGCCACTAAAAAATAGCCATCAGAGGAGATGGCAAATCCCCCGACCAAAAAGTAATTGATATGCAGTTACAAGCAGCCAACCTAGTATATATATTTGATGTGATAATACTGAGTGTCACTGCGAACAAAAGTGGAAGGCTGACTGTAGAGACTTCATTTTTACCTTTAAATTCACAAGCTTCCTCCTATAAAGTTCATTCAAGGGAGATAACTTATAAGTCCAGCAAGGGAGAACAACAATTCTTGAATGCAAGACACCCCCTTGACCTATTATACATATATACCATATATTATCAAAATATCTCAAAGGATATTAAAGTTATTGAGCGCACAAGCTTCCCCCTATAAAGTTCATTCAAGGGAGATAACTCAAAAAACATTAAAGGAGAGCAACCATTCTTGCACGCAACACACCGTCTTCACCTGATATACATGCATGCCAAATATTATCAAAATATCTCAAAGGGTATTAAAGTTATAAAGTGCACATGCTTCCCCCTATAAAATTCAAATTTCACTCAAGGGAGATAGCTCAAAAGTCCATTAAAGGAGAGTAACCATTCTTGCACGCGACACACCGTCTTGACCCGATATACATGCCTACCAAATATTATCAAAATATCTCAAAGGGTATGAAAGTTATTGAGCGCACAAGCTTCCCCTTATAAAGTTCATTCAAGAGAGATAACTCAAAAGGCCAGCAAGGGAGAGCAACCATTCTTGCACGCGACACACCGTCTTGACCCGATATACATGCCTACCAAATATTATCAAAATATCTCAAAGGGTATAAAAGTTATTGAGCGCACAAGCTTCCCCTTATAAAGTTCATTCAAGAGAGATAACTCAAAAGGCCAGCAAGGGAGAGCAACCATTCTTGCACGCGACACACCGTCTTGACCCGATATACATGCCTACCAAATATTATCAAAATATCTCAAAGGGTATAAAAGTTATTGAGCGCACAAGCTTTTGTCTACGGACGGACAGACGGACGGACAGACGGACAGACGGACAGACGGACGGACGCCAGGCTGATCGCTATATCCCCCGATCCTTTTCGGGTCGGGGGATAAAAAGAAGACCCAATATTGGTTTTAAGACCAATTATCACTTAATGCAGGTCAAAAGTATTGTAGAATGCTCCAAGGGGAGCTTTCTGCAATACTTTCGACCTTCATTATACAGCTACCATTTTTCATTAAGATCTTTGTTTTGTCTATTTTTGAGAAGCCGATTAAGACAGGTTTTACTGTATTTCAAGACTTTTACACTTCTTTATTAAGAAATCAAATAAACTTATATTTCATGCATGTACAGGATTCACCTTATCTTTGCCACATGTTAAGAACGATATCACAAAATGTGTCGTATGTTGCAGTTGTGATTGGCATTTCAATCATAGGTCCAGATGAGGATAGTTTGTGCACCTAAAATTGCATTTATTTCCTTACCCATCAATTAAAACATGTGTTTTGGGTGCTTAAAGGACCCATCTCATTTAGACGGTTCTTTTGAGTACCCACAACATATGTTTTGGTTGAGAAATAAGAACTCTTATCTGGAGGACTGTTCAATGCTTGATGATAAACTTTCTCCATTGAAATAAAATTCTCAATCAGCCAGACAAAATCTCAAGGCAAAATTAGAAAACTATTTTAAGTTACAAAAATTGTGACCAGAAATAAAACACAGTGACATGTGATTTCCAACATTGTGGCAATTTGACAAGTGTAGACGCAGACGAGCCTGTGTAGCCTCCTGTTTAACTTAGAAACTCCAAATGCTGTTCGGTCAGTAGGTGAACAGCCATAGAATATTCAAACGACTTGCAATGGCTCTGATCAGACTGCATGTATGCGCAGGCTGGTCTGAGCATTTGCTGGTCGCACATACCAAATTGTTGGAAATCTCATGTCGCGGCTCATATGAAAGTACATTCTGCTTTCATTCTTATCCCGCCAATATTTTTTTGTCCTTAAAATATTGTCTGCTTTTTGTGTCTGCTGCATAATATATTCACGTGCACTTCAGACTTGATTTCATCTAGGTAGCAAACAATATGAAACCTAATCGTTCATATTGTTTGCAATATAGGAGCTGGTTAGAACATATGTAAAAGTGGCCGTTTTACACAGGTTTTACTCTATTCCCTTAATTTTATACTCCCCTAATGTTATGTGCATGCAAATTGTAGCTATATTAAACATGGTCATTGGTACCATACCAAAACATTTGATTAAATGGCTGTTATCCTAGCATACTTCATAATATGTTATTCGATTACAAGCAATTTTTGCCATCTAAAATTAAATGGCTGACAATACGAGGGCTGTTCAAATATGAATGCAAGTAGCTTCATAACTTTCTTCTCATACGCTACGACAGTATATCACACCTTTCTGGAAAGAACTATTAGTCCCCTTTAAAATGGCACCAAACATAAAGAAAGACTCACTATAGTTCTCGAGTTACAGACCCTAATATAAAGGCCATTCCTGTATACTGAAGTTTTCTGAAGCAAATTGCAAATCACGATTTGATACATGTGCGGATATAGTGTAATAACTTTGTAAGTTTTGGACAAAATGGCACCAAATTTAAGATGCAAGTTTAAGTAAAAATCCTAAAGTTGCTTGCAGGATAAAGTTTATATAACCCTGTTTCAATTGCGAGTAAATAGGCACGTTTGTGACGTCATTAATATTATGATAAACGTCATTTTGAGTTATCTAATGGTGATGTAATAATGGACATCGCTGTGTCGTTTTCTTTGCGTTTTGCTGAAAACATGCTGAATATGTCATAAGGGAGTTTTCAAAACGCACCGTCCTCTATCTACAGAGTGATCACATTTTATATAATTTTTCAAGCATATTCCTGCCTCTTAATGACTTGTTAACATTAATTAAAATACGTTGAATCTGTCTAATCCTCAAGACCAAGTGAGTAATTTTATTGTAAAAAATGCCTATAGTGATCGAACTTAAAGTTTACGTTCAAATTTAGAATAAAGTCGCAATGTTATGACGACAAAAAATAAGTATAAATTCTATACCCCCTCACAAAAGGCATTTTTGACTTAATAAAAATGCTTTTCAGCGTTTAAAAATTACCCACTGTCCATCAATAATTTGTAGCAACAACTCAGTATGAACGATCAACATATTGGCTTTGAGTTAAAACTAGTTTAAATGTTGCTTCGTGCATTCTGTTAGTGATATATTTAACTGAAAACTGAAAGATGGAATTTTGTTTACCATTTATTTGCAAACATAAGGAGACTTTAGTGAAAACTATTCGTTGTAATTAAACAAAAGCATGTCTGATTTTTGCAACTTTCACAGAATCATTATATAAGAATATGGGGATACTTTCTTAAAAATTTCAAGAAATTTCACCTGTTTATCGAAGAATTATACGCTCGTCTATATCACTGGTATATGTTCGAAGCATTACGTTTGGTAGTATAATAACCGGACCCTCATTCAAGGGCTATAACTCGATAAGTATTCTGTATTTTTTCTTAAGGTCTGGTGCCAGTTTAAAGGTGACGTATAGTCCTTTATAGAAACGTTTACCATTTTGTTGTAGCATATATGCGAGGAAAGTTATGAAGCTACTTGCATTCATATTTGAACAGCCCTCGTAACAGGATCATTGAATCAGGTTACATTAAATGGTTGAAAAATGACTAAATTGAATTTCAATCAAAACGTGTATGACCAGGTAATCAAGGCGGTTAACTCAAAGGATTGAGACGTCACAATGAGGTTCTTTAAAGAGCTCAGAACAAACCTTGAAACAAATGTACATGTATACATAAGAAAATAATGTAAATTCTATGTTCAAAAACTTTGTCGTTTGATCAGAAATAACACCTAAGATTCAAAAGAATTTATTGAACTTTGAATGCACTTCATAGGTTGTATACAGTAATCTCAATAGCTATGGTAATGACATGGATGCAGAAAGTGCTATAATGATCATTCAAGTCAGGAATCAGGTTGTCATTAAATTCCCATGATAATAAGCGGCAGCTAAATTATCACTTTTCATATCAGGTGACAGTAGCTTTATTTACCTTAATCCTTTCCCCTGCTATTTCTATTCTCTCAAATCTGCTTGCGTACTATGGTCGTCTATATTGTTAATACTATGAACCCAGATAAGACTGCCCCAGGAGCAGTCTGATCAGGGTTCATAGTGTTTGCTTCTGTGATAATATTTGCCTGCAGTGCAATTGAATATGCATTAAGGCCATTTCACATATACACTGAAACCAAACTGAAACCGAATGCATAAAAGTCTATGAGTGCTTTCATATATACCCAAACCAAAAACATGCACAAATTGGATTTTTAGTTTTGGTTTCGGTGCCTGAATTTCAGCAAATACTACAGGTTTATACAGCATACACACAACCATGAAGCCATTGATGGATTGTCCAGCAAGACAATAGTGTGATTATTTTACAAGTACAAGACTACAGACTTTTGTGGGACAAAGCCCAGTGCGACTACAAAGACCACAACCTAAAGACAGGGCAATGGAATAATATCAGGAAGTCTGTAGAATTACAGGTTCGTGCCAAATTATACATGCATTTTCTTAGATTTCGTCAGCGGATTCAGTTCATATGTGTAAAGTCTGCCAAAAATGAGTTGATGCAATTCGGTTTCGGTTCGAGGTATATGTGAAACAGCCTTGCAGACATAGTGATAATTGTAGTAAACTATAAAAGTTGGTTTTCTGTATGAGTATTTCATTTTGGAAAAGTGTGCGCACACAGGAAACAAAAAGTGATGACTTAGAAGTAAGTTCCCATTTTTTTTCCAAACGACTTGCCATCAACATGTGTTAACATACAGTAACTGTGGCTTTCTAAAGTTACCATATATGCAAGGCTTTCCGTTTCCTATAGCTATTTTCAGACCTTAATTGGCATTTTACTACGATTCTACACTAGAGATGGAAACAGAACAATCAATGCTTCACAATACCAGCTGACACTATTAACTCTTGGCATGCTGGGTAATTTTTCATGCTTTTGTTGTCGTCTGCTGACTTTTTTCAAAGTTAACCTTTTCAAAAACTTCTTTCAGGAACACAATCAGAGTGTCAAACGGTTTGGATCCAGATCAGGATCGACCGACCTTATGTCGGTCCTGATCCGGGTCCAAACTGTTTGCAAAGGTTATCGGCAGGCGACAAAAGTCGCCACAAGCATGGGAAGAGTTAACTGTCAACCCATCAGATGCTAAATTTTTCTATTTCATAATTAGTGTTGTACCAGTGCTGTCTGCTTTGTGGTCTGCTGCTGTATCTTAGAAGCCTCTATACTTAACAGTGAAGAGACCCAGATCAGAATGCTCCATATGGAGTTACAGCACATTTAATATGCAGCAGCTGATGTCATTTCCATAGTCTTTGAAGAACGAAGCCATGTGGACTAAGATCTGGCCCTGAGGTTATAAAACTTTTTCCATGTACTCAGCTGAGCACAAAGTTTATCCTGTTTTGTTTGTTTTGTTTGATTTTATTCTTTACGTCCAATCAACAATTTTTCAGTTATAAAGGGACGTGACTTCCTGCGTTGAACCAGTACTAAGCTAGCCTACGGGTTAATGTTCTTGCTCAAGGACACAATGCTGTGCCGTTCGGTCTGGAGTCAAGCACTCTACCACTAAGCCACTGCGCCTCCTCGAAATTTATCCTGCTCATAAATGGTCAAATGCCAACAATCGTTGGCATTTTAACATTTATAAGCATGATAAATACAACATCTGAGAGACTTAAAGCAAGAAACTTCTTCATTTGTCGGTATTTTAGTTTTTATGAGCATGAAGTTGAAATTTCGTGCTCAGTTGAGTTCAGCATAATAAAAGTTTTATAACCTCAGGGCCTGACTGCTCCAAATCGTTAGGCATTCCTAGATCAAGTGTTTCCGAAAGAATTTTTTGAAAAAGTAAATTTTGACAACAAATGCATGAAAAATTACCCAGCATGCAAACCGTGAAAGGTGCTTTTTTCATGATGGTCACAGGTTTAGATAAACAAAAATTTTCAGCGTAAAATTGTAAATATTTTTTACCCATAATTTTTAGCATATGTTCTGGGTGCTCAAAAGAACCGTCTCAATGAGACGGTTCTTTTGGGTACCCACAACATATGTTATGGTTGAAAAAAAGAAAGCTATTCTTCAGTTACACACTCTTAACTTAAGTCCTGGATGGTTCAACCTTTATTTTTTCTTAGAGACATTGAAGCACCTGTGCATGTTAGATTAACAAGCTGATTCCAGAAAAAAGCATATTTCTTATGTAAAAACCTGTCTTCAATGATAAAAACATCATGGCTCTATTCCAGCAGTGCCTTACTTGTTCAGGTTTTACCCTTAAAGCGCCAAGAAAAAAATGCATCTGAAAATGTCGTCTGCTGTAGTCCTCCGCTGCAAATAACTGCCTAACATTACTGACAAATTAAGTATAGAAACATACAGCGTGGACCCAGAGCAGACTGCTCCTATAGGAGCAGTCTGATCTGGGTTCACACTGTTTGCCATAGAGGCTTCTTAAACATTTCAGCAGACGAGAAAAGCAGACCACTTTTGTCACGATTTGCGCATTAGCTAGTAAGGGTTAACGCTTTCCTTGCTAGTGGTGATAACCTTTACAAACAGTCTGGACCCAGTACGTCGGTCCTAATCTGGATCCAAACTGATCAACACTCTGATAGTGTCCCTGAACAAATATTTGAAAAAGTTGATTTTGAAAATTATGTTTTCAAATTCAGGGTCTGCATGATATATTGGTTGGTTGGTTTTGTTGCTTTACGTCCCAAGTCAACAGCTATGGTCATTGCGGGACGGTCAGTTCACCTAACCACACTTTTTCCTGGGCAGGCTTGAACTAGCGGTTAACCAGTAATTCGTGCACATACTTTCGCTTGTAACTGACAACAACCCTTCTTGAATGAATCAGCGGAAGGCAGGAGAATGAATCAATCTCCACGAAAGTATGGGACCGGACCGGGATCAAACTCGCGACCCCTGGATCTGCAGTCAGACACGCATCTGTAGCCAGACACGTTACCGACTGCGTTACGCGGCCCGGCATGCATGATATATGTTTTGAAAAAAGGAACAAAATTTGAAAATGCAGTCATTATTGCCGCCTTTAAACCATACAAGACTTAAATTAGTGAGCATCCTTTTTGTGGGTCATCGGTAAACAGTGCAAAACCAGATCAGACGCTGCAAAATGGGGCGTCTGATCAGATTCTCCACTGTTTGCTTACATAAAATTGAAAACTACCACAACAACCCTAAAATTGGAAATGTAAGAGATAGGAAAATCCATTCAGCATAAATGGGTTAAGAGGTTTGACCAAAATCTGTATGCTTAACCCTTTATGCACCGCTACTATCAATTTGACCAGTCCATTTCAGTTTTTTGGGTTCTTGGTGGTATTTTTCACTTTTATTCAAATTTTTATAGAACATTCTGTAGGCAAATAGTGGAGACCCTGATCAGAAGCCGCATTTCACGGCGTCCGATCTGAGTCTGCACTGTTTTCCTATGTCCCACAAAAAGGACGCTTAAGGTTTAATATGGGTTAAGTAAAACCCATCGTCAGCCCGGACAGATATACATTCCAACATGCACAACGGGTGCTCCCTTATTGTATCAAGAGTATGGAACATATATTGGTAGATGTAGAATGGCTAGATCATCAATTTAAAGCTGAATTTCTTCTTTATTCTCAAAATTTGGAAGATGATGAATTTCAATTGGGAAAGTACATTTGGCCTCAAATGATTATTAATGAAAATCTGGGCTTTAAATATTGTTGAGTGCCCATTAAACCTCAACATTCAAGGCTGCCGACTGATGAAGAGTGAAATAGTTGTAAATCACAAGTGTGCTTGATTGATTTTGTATTGCAACAATTCCCAAGGTGCAGATTACATCATAACTTAAACCTTGTTGCATAAAACAGAACTTGGCATTCACAAAATTGCGCTCAAAATTTCACAATTTTTTTTCATTGCAAAGGATTTTATTCTCTTTTCTGCATTCTCCAATATCACGCTAGAGAACCACTGTACTCGAACAATGCAGTCATCGTGTGGTGGTTGCAGTCGATGATTTCACAAAAAAGAGTAATAAAGGTAATATTTTGGTCAATTTTTTACTTTTACAAATATTCATTGCGAAGGACCTCTGACGGTGGTAATGGGAATCACAGTGTATCGCTGCCTATAATTTTGATAAAAATTAAAGTCGATCAAATGCTTCCATCTTCATATATAAGCTCGCTCTTGATCTCTATTTTATGATTTTGCATTCGATTTCCTATTTTCATTAATATACAGCTTAATTTTGGGGCTAAATGGCCACTTTTTGTATTATACATATAGGATATAGAAAAATATTTTTAAAACATCATCCCATCCCATCCCCCCCCCCCCCCCCCCCCCCCCCCCCAAGTTCCAACTAATCCTTTTGAACGTAAGTGTGTTCTCATATCCCACAGCCCAAAATTTGACGTCTGGGCGAGCCTGAGCATAAGCATTTGGATTTTTGGTGTGCTCTCTTGAAAATCTTTTTTTCCAGTATAATGAAATAATTAGTACAAGTAAGCTTCCTTTTCATAACCCCTTAGTCATGAAATATTACGTTTTAGCATATTTTTCTTTAGATTATGACTATTGTCCCTTTACTCAATTCAGTTGGTAGATTATTTTGCACATATACTGTATCTATCCAATACACATAAACTACATGGCCATCAACTAGGTGTACTTTACGCATGGATAAATGGTTATAGTACATTGCTGCATAATATTGCACCAGGTAAATACATTGTCATCAAGGTTGAATTTGGACTACAGTTACACTTCAAAATATTTCTTATCAAATCAGATAGAAAAAAACAACAACAAAAATAATCATTAAAATGCTCATGATTTCGGACTTTAAAATACTTTCACTGTTATTTGTAATCGAGTATTGATGATATAATACCCTTACAAGTGAAAAAAATATATTTCTAAATGTTTTTGGTGAAGTCAAATTTTGCAACCCCTACCCCCTTTGTTAGAGTCTCCTTTTTTGTTGTAGGGATCTGCCTGTCTAGTTATAACCTTAATTCGTTCCTAATACATCAAGCGTCCTATTCAAAAGGACACCAGTGATATCTTATGCATAGGGAAGTTTTGGGAAGCATCTGAAAAATAGGCAGATACCCTATTAAAGTGTCAGAGGTCCTTATTATCACTTATAAATCCAGCTAAGTATCTGCTTGACAAAAGTTTTGTGGGTTGAGTGATAGGTGCTACAGTGCCAGTTATGTCTAAAATGTGATTTTTCCTGATAAAGAGGATGAAAGCAAATTTTTCTTGTGTTCTGGAATTTATGCTTACTTTCGATAAACTGCAAAATACCAGTCCTTTAATGTGCACAAAATTTGAAATCTGAGGACAGAGCATTTTGGAAGTTATTCAAGCTTTTCATACTGTACGCATAGTTCTGTATATCGGGTGTATTCTGGCCCAGTAGTTGAGTGTCTAAATAAAATCAATATGAAACAGTCAACAACCCGACCACGACTATGCGTACAGTGTGAAAAGCTTGAATAGCTTTCAAAATGCTCTGGACTCTGCTTTCGAAGTTTTTGTCACATTAAAGTACTATTATCTTGCATTTTAGCTGAAGTAAGCATAAATTCTAGAATATAAGCAAAAATTCATTTCATCCACTTTTTCAGGAAAAAATCACATTTTTGGCATAACTCTGGCGCTGAGGCAACTATCACTCAACCCACAAAAAATTTGATAATCAGATACATAAATAGCTTGATTTATAAGTGACAATATTTCACTATGAATATTTTCATAAGTATAATATTGACCAAATATTACCCTTTTAAACAGCCAGGTACTCTATTTTGTGCACTCCTCGACTGCAGCCACCACAAGATGATTGCACCTTTCGAGTACAGAGGTTCTCTAGCACGCATATGCATCTGAACACGAATGTAAATAGCTGTTGATGTTGCGATTTTTTAAATATCAGTCAAAAACTATGGTCATGTCAAGACCGGCAGTTCACCTGATCACACTTTTTCCTGGGCAAGCTTAACTAAGTGGTTAACCAGTACTTCATGCACAAACTTTTGCTTGTAACTGCCAACAACCCTTCTTGAATCAGTGGAAAGAGGAGAATAACCCTTGAAATGATTTCATTATCAATGGCCACTAAAGTATGGGACAAGGATGGGATCTAACTCGCTACCCCTAGACATGCAGGCCGACACGTTAATGGCTGCGCTACAAGGCCCGGTCAGCTGTTGATGTACTTAACGTATCCTGTCAATATTTTGTCCTGAAAATGTTGTCTGCTTTTTAGGTCTGCTAAAATCTTGTATATCCTTTGATATACAAGTTTTTAGCAGACTTAAAAAGCAGACAACATTTAACTTTCTTTATGTGCCCAATGAAAACAAATAAAGCGAAAATCCTTAGGTTTGAAAATAATTGAAACTATTGAAATTTTGGTTTAGATTGAGGTTTTACATCCCATGGCCTGTCAACAGCTATGGTCATGTTAACCAAACCACACTTTTTTCCTAAGAGGTTAACCAGTACTTCGTGCACATACTTTCACTTGTAACTGACAAAAACCCTTCATGAATCAGTGGAAGAGGAGAATGACCGTAGAAATTATTTCATGACTAATCTCCGCAAAATTATGGGACCGGGCCGGAACCAAACTCACCACCCCTGGATCTGCAGTCTGCTCACTACCTACTATGCTGCAGGGCCCCACAAACTATTGCAATTGTTCTTGGTGAAAAGGCTACTGCAAATGCTAATTTGACAAAAAAGAAATTGCCACTTTCCTTTTTATATTGATATAGAAACATCACGCAAGTTACTATCACGATTTATAAATTGATTGTCCTATACATACTGTTACATCCAAAACCTGGTTCAGACATGAAGATTTTCAAAGCTTATTTGACCAAGTTATGCAATGAGCTAAATTTGATTCCTAAGTCTGAAGGACAGCCAAATCCCCAGCCGTAGAATCCCATGACCTTGAGGTGTGACCTTGACTTTGAGTTTGCATTCACTTAGAGAGGAACATTAGAGTGAAGTTTAATGAAAATAGTTCAAAGGGTTCAGGAGATATGGAGCCGACACCAAATTCATGGGTAAACCAAGGTCTTTATTGAAAATCTTTCAAATGGAAGGGACATAAATTGAAGGGTAAATCACATAACCTTGAAGTGTGACCTTGACCTTGAATCCGCATAGTCACCCATTCATAGGTTCTGCGCATGGTCTGGTCTCATTGAGAGGAACATTTGGGTGAAGTTCAATGAAAATCGCCCCAAGAATTCAGGAGAAATGGAGCAGACATGAAATTCAAGGATAAATCCCATGACATTGACTTGAGACCTTAAGTCTAGGTCGCTGGGTCATGTGCTCTGCACACTGTCTCACTCAGAGGAACATTTGAGTGGAGTTAAATGAAAATCGTTCAAAGGGTTTAGAAGATATGGAGCAGACGCAAATTGAAGGGTAAATTACATGATCTTGAGGTGTGGCCTTAACCTTGAGTCTGCGTAGCTGAGTCATAGGCTCTGCACATCGTCTCAACATTTGGGTGAAGTTTAATGAAAATTTCCTAAATGGTTCAGAAGATATGGAGCGGACACGAAATTTAAGGGTTAATCCCACAACCTTGACCTTGAGTCTACGTAGCTGGATCATGTGCACTGCTCACCCTCTCATTGAGCGGAACATTTGAGTGAAATTTAATGAAAATTGTTCAACAGATTCAGGAGATATGGAGAGGACACAAAAGTGTAACAGACCTAATGGCCGACGGACTGACAGACAAAGGGCATTCCCATAACTCCACATCCACTTTGCGGCGGTGAATTAATTATAGGAGGATCATTCTGCTAATTTTGATCCAACTCCAACCAGAAGCTTATGACAGACAGTGGACAATGCACAACAAACAATGATAATGACTGATCACAATTAGCACAACAAACAAGGACAATGACTGATCACAATTAGCACAACAAACAAGGACAATGACTGATCACAATTAGCTCACCTTCAGCAGATGAGCTATCAATGAATCACAGAAGTGTGTGTTTTAAGTGACTCAATAAATTGAGTCGCTTAAAACACACACTTCTGTGATTCAATTGAGTTTGTATGCTGAATGTCTCAATCCTCTCTTCTCTCTTGCCACCATGGTCATCATCCTTGTTCTCTCTTCCTCCTTCTCCTTCTCCTCCTCATCATCATCATTTGGTAAAGCTAAACACCAACACAAAACTTTACTACACTGGGTAGGCGGCAATTGAAGAAAACGGTAATACTATCGACGAACATGGATTTTGTTTGTTTAATTTGATTCTTAACGTCCCATCAACAATCTTTCAGTAATAAAGGGACAGGTCTTCCTGGGTTGAATCAATACTAAGCTAGGATTAATGTTTTTGCTCAAGGACACAACACAGTGACACCGCCCACGCGGGTGAGGCTTGATTCTGCAGTCCCTCGGTCTCGAGTCAAGCACTCTACCACTGAGCAATGACGAACGTGGATCAAAAATCATCAGCAACAGAGTTTTCAATTGCCATTTGTCACCAATCGGGCGACAAATGGCAATTGAAAACTTTGTTTCTAGCGATTTTTGATCCCTGTTTGTCAATTGTTAAGAGCGTTTTCGATTGCCGCCTACCCGGTGTGTTTACCTTGGTCCAACAATTTAGCCGAAGAATATAACAATTACCGCAGAAACGAGCGTCTGAGCTCTAATCAGTGGCAAGTAAAAAAGGATACACATCTTTCATGTCGTCTAATGATGGAGGCTTTAGAATGTCTTGAATATTTATAATCTGAAATGACATCAAATACAAGATACAAGTTATACGGATAATGTTCTAAAATTTTGAACATTTCTCTTTCTGGCCGGGATGCTGGTTTGAGCATGACCTGGCAGGAAACCCTGAAGACAGGCCCGGAGGTTATAAAACTTTTTTCATACTCAACTCAGCTGAGCACGAAATTTATCCTGCTCATAAATGTTAAAATGCCAACAATTGTTGGCATTTTAACATTTATTAGCATGATAAATACAACATCTGTCGAGAGACTTAAAGCAAGAAACATCTTTATTTGTCTGTATTTTAGTTTTTTATGAGCAGTTGAAATTTCGTGCTCAGTTGAGTTGAGCATGAAAAAAGCTTTATAACCTCGGGGCCTGGTCTCAAATAAATTGTTGGTTATCAGGGTATGCTTGTTAGAAAAGCAAACAGGGACAATCCTGATCAGATTGCTCCTTCAGAAGCATTTTGATCTGGACTGCACTGTTTGTAAGTAGAGGCCTTTTTGGCTTGAATTTTAGAACATTTACCGTAGTTGAAAGAACAATACAATTATGGGGAAAAATTGAAATATCCTCTGCTGCTTTCTTCAGAATCAGAATACCATTGTATCATTGTCTTGCAAACAGATCTCCCACACCAGGAGCAGCTAGAGCAGGCTCACCGAAAGGTCCATCTATTTGATATTATTTTATTGTTTACTCCATCGGGTTTGTCCAATAGTCCATTTCAGATTTTCAGCACTCAAGGTTATAGGTTCCATGCAGCATTACAGTGAACTGTCTGGGAAAGTAGGACTGGATCATCTCTGACGTAATAGACACTAAATATGGCTTCATCAGGCAAGGACAAGGTGTATTTCTGTAAGAATTTAAGGGCAAGTTATTTTTCTATCATTTTTTTTCTTCAAAACAGTCCCCGATAGCATAATGTTGAAGGCTGAGATAATTAAAGTGTCGATCATGACTGCAGCAGACAGCAAACTTTCTTGACTTTGGTAGGAAATACAGTAAAACAGTGTCTTAAGCGGCCACTCAAAAAGAAGATCAAAAATGCTTTTCAAGACCGATTATCCCTTAATGCAGGTCAAAAGTATTGCAGAATGCTCTCTTGGAGCCTTCTGCAATACTTTTGACCTTTATTAAGCTACCATTTGTCTTTAAGACCTTTGTTTTCTTTATTTTTGAGTGGCCGCTTAAGACAGGTTTTACTGTATAGGGCTTAGGATCATCTGCTATCAAAATCAAGCATTTTCAGTGTTCAGAGAGCTGTGAGCTTGAGCAGCAAAATCTGCCTACCTGCCTGCATTGCCCTTGCTTAAAACATGACTTGTTTAAAGAATGACAATTTTTTATAATGCTTTGCATACCAAGCTTTTTCGTAAAAGCTTGTACTTGTATAGCAGTAATGGACAATTTATGTATTTAATAAAGTGGATCATTTCCACTGTATCCAGAATGACACAAGAAAACAATTACAAAACAGCTTCTGACATCTGCTCAAGCAATTGACACTGTTCTTGAAATTAGATCAACCCTGTACACTCTAGAAGCAGCAATCTTAGGGAATTATTCCTCTTAAGTCATGTGCAGATCCAGGGGGGGTGACCCTCCCTGAAAAAAGCACCGCAAGCACTGCGTAATACCCCGCCACTGCTGGGGGCACCAAAAGTTATTTTGTGAGATATATAATGCCTAAATAGCAACAGAACTGAGATAGACAGTGATATGACGTCCTTAGTCACAATATGTAACCTTTGATGGTCAACATATCTGTGAAGTTTCATTCAGATACTCCATATAGTAAATGAACTACAGGTCAAAAACCATTTTTCAGATCAATCAAGGGCGGATAACTCATGAACTGGAAAGGTAAGGGTGACGGTCCTTACTAAAAATATGTAACCTTTGATGTTCAACATATCTGTGAAGTTTCATTCAGATATTCCATATAGTAAATGAACTACAGGTCAAAAACCATTTTTCAGATCAATCAAGGGTAGATAACTCATGAACTGGAAAGGTAAGAGTGAAGATCCTTAGTCACAATATGTAACCTTTGATGATCAACATATCTGTGAAGTTTCATTCAGATATTCCATATAGTAAATGAACTACAGGTCAAAAACCGTTTTTCAGATCAATCAAGGGCAGATAACTCATGAACTGGAAAGGTTAGAGTGATGGTTCTTTGTCACAGTATGTAACCTTTGATGTGAAACATATCTGTAAAGTTTCATTTAAATATTCCACATAGTAAAGGAACTACGGGTAAAAAACATTTTTTAATTCAATCAAGGGCGGATAACTCACAAACGGGAAAGGTAAGAGTGACGGTTCTTAGTCACAATATGTTACCTTTGATGTGAAACATATCTGTGAAGTTATATTCAGATATTCCACATAGTAAAGGAACAATAGGTCAAAAACCTTTTTTCAGACCTATCAAGGGCGGATAACTCACAAACTGGGAAGGTCAGAGTGACAGTCCTTAGTTACAATATGTAACCTTTGATGTGCAACATATCTGTGAAGTTTCATTCAGATATCATGAATAGTAAAGAAATAACAGGCCAGAAACCATTTTTCCAATACGAAAAAGGGCAGTAACTCCGTTAAAAATGGACGGATTTTGCCCATTAACAATCCCATACCACTCATCGCCAATAACAATATGTATGCAAAATTTGAAAAAATTCCGTGAATAAATACTCAAGTTATCGATCGGAAATGGTGAGCACGGACGGACGGACGGACGGACAGACGGACAGACACCGAAGGGTATAACATAATACCTCGCCACACTTTAGTGGCGGGGTATAAAAATCACTAAAATATAGGGTTTATAGCAATACAGGTCCAGATCTCCTGAAAAATCCCAGCTATACCATGCCAGCATTCAATGTTGGGCCATCATCGGCACGCCAGCAAAACGCCATTTAATGGCATTTCGCTGGCGGCCCGATGATGGCCCGCTTAAAGTGGTACTTGGACCCTCCCTCCCATCATCAACTAAAAAAAACCCCAAAAAACCTTGTCAAAGTTGGACCCCCTCTGACAAAGCTTTCTGGATCTGCGCATGTAAGTCACAAGATTACAATTACTAAGAGGGGAGAGAGCAGCACTGTGGCTTACATGTAGTTGGTACATTAGCGTGCCAGACTTCACAGCTGACCAAAAGGTTGTGGGTTCCACTTGAGCAAGACATTTTATCCCAGCATTGTTTTGACCGTGACAGCAAGCATGGTTATAAACTCAAACAATCAAGACGACTTAATAGTGTGGTACTTTAGACAACCATTGCATACAGTGTGATTAAAAAAATAAAAAATTCCAGTATTCAAAGTAACTATAATGAAGCTATAAAAAAATTAAGTAATAGATTTTAACCAAAAGCATCGCCCACTTATTAACTTGCACACGCCAACCAATCCTGGACTCCTTCATAGCCAATTTCATATCAAGTTTTTTTCGACACATTCCAATTATCTCCGAGCCCTCCCGAATAGAAACAATCTGGCCAATCAAAAAACATCCCAGCAATGTGACCTATATTCAGATACCCAATGATGACAAGTGTATTTCAAAGCATGAGTTCATGTATTTTTCGGTTATATTAGGAATATCTATCACTAGATTGACAAGATAGCTCGCTGCCACATTGCCATTAATGTTTTTGATGAGATTTTGAGTCATTCTTCAAAAGCTGAAATGTTTATATAAACAACAACTCATTTTTGGAGATAAGATCGAAGTAACAAAATATCAAAAATGTCTTCTACAGAATTATTTTTTGAGCCACTTCGTGTGTGGACATTCTCTTTTTGTTTGGTACACTAGAAATTTCTTGCCTCCTCTAAGAAAATATGGAATCAATAAAATGGTGACAGACAAAAGGATTAATGTCACCACAAATTTTTAGCAAACATATTCATACCAGATGAACAAAACAATTGAGATTAAAAAAAATAAAATCTTCATAATTTCATCGGTTTTAACATTTCCTTTGGGTGCTCAAAAGAACCATCTCGTTGAGACGGTTCATTTGTGTGCCCACAACATATGTTTTGGCTGATAATTAAGAAAATTAATTTTTTAATTTACTTACTCTTATCTCGAGGACAGAAATTGCGAAAGAATTGAATGTCGCAGACAGAAGAAACTGAACATTCTGACACTCAATGCAAATTCAAAGTAGAGATGAAACTGAGGGGAAACCTGACTTTGGGTATGTTTGCGCAAATTGAGACCCAGATGAAATGATTAAGAAATTGCAGCATTTCATCAGGGTTTACAGTACTGTTTGCCTAGATAAATTTTAAAGCAAATCATTATAAATGTATTAAGAATCCAGGAAGACAATTCTCCCCAACATGACTGAAAATTAATGACTAGGACATAAAGCACCAAGACAAACAAAACATCATATATTGCACATCATAAATTATGTCATGAGGAGCAGAAGAAGATTCCTCAACTCAAGTGGTTGTGTTTGAAAACATCTTTCTCTAAGACTCTTTTTCAGGTCTAGATCTGGTAAAATAACTAATCTTCAAAATGGAGCACAGGTTTTTCTTGCACACCGGATAAGGATATCTGAGATTTTACCCTGGGATAGAAATCTTATCTTACCCTGGCAGGCTATCTTACCCAAGCAGTGAGTGAGTGTCACATGAGGGCTACATACATTGGTTGTATTGGAAGTCATGCACATGGTTGTCAAGTGATGTGATTGTTATGTTAAAGTGATGTCATCATGTGAAATTGCATCTTAGCGTATTCAGGGACTTTTGGAAGCTTATTTTAAAATGAAAAAAGTGGTAAGCAAGAAAATAAATGCATTATTCGTGTGAAGGTAGGATAGATAAATCCATCCCTCAGGATCACCGTTTGTCATCAGCCTCCTGATGCCAAATGGCGATCCTCGGGACGGATGTTTCTATCCTACCCTCACACTCTTGATAGATTCTTATATTCTGACTTCGAGGCCCATTACACACATGCGATGAAAGTACAAAAATCTCATGAGCTGGCTTCAATTATTTCTCAGAGAGCTCTATCTTGATCCCAGCAATTACCACTTCATCTGTACCTATGGGACGACTTATTGTTGTGTGATACAACATGTTTTAAAATTAACGGCAAGAATGTCACTATATGGCTGAAGCCAATCAGAGAATTATTGATTCCCTGGAATTCAGCGAGATTATCCATTATCCTGCCTACATTTCTGTCATGGACTCTTCCAACTTATTTTAAGGGCTGGTCCATTGTTCACAGGAAGCAGATTTATTACAAATTGCTTGTTTAGTTTGCAAAAGTGCAGACCTAGTATAAGCAGTCTATCTGACATGGGTCATAAATTTTGTACAAGGCATGACAAGCAGCAGGTTATTGGTTGAGTCTTGGACAGCTATTTTCTATCAAAATCATATGCATCATGTCTTAACAAAAGGTCCCATTGGGGCTTGCTATGATTTCTAGAATTTCACCATATTGCTTAACAAAAATCAAGTCAGGAATATATTTTTTACAACCAAGTCTAGGAAGGGAGTGCAGTGGCTTAGTGGTAGAGTGCTTGACTCAAGACCGAAGGGCCGCAGGTTCGAGCCTAACCGGTGTCACTGCTTTGTGTCTTTGAGCAAGACACATTAATCCTAGCTTAGCACTGGTTCAACCCAGGAAGACATATCCCTTTATAACTGAAAGATTGTTGATGGGACGTAAAGAATTAAATAAAAAAAAACAAGTCTAGGTCACGTAAAAACGTCCTATCAACGCCTAATGGGACTTAATGACATCACATCAATGTTGATATAACGTTTTTTTGACATATATGTTTGCTGGGACAGAGCCCAGACTGAAAAGCAGGCGGTCCCAAACTTTTGTTTCATAGACCCAGTTACATCTGCTGACTACTCTTACTAAATATCCCCAGCGAAACAGAGGTCTTAACTAAAGAGCAGTTCAAGAACAGTTCTTGAAAATCGGCAAGAACTCTTGAACAGTTCAAGAACAATTGTATAATATAATATGTATTTCTGGTATTTTTACAATTTTTTTCACTTTGACCATGAAAAGTTCATAAGCAAAAATTGTAAATATATATTTTTCTACCAGAAATTTGTACATTTGGACAAAAATACTTTTAAATATTGTAGTCGGATAATTGTAGTTCATGTTCATGCAACTGGTTTTTTCTCAGTTCACCCAGGGACAGTCACAATATTGCAAACGGTATCAAACCAAGAAGCCACTCTAAAAGACTGATAAGCATGCTGCCGATTGCTCAAAAGCTGTATGTTGGGGCGTGAGATGTACCAATTGTTCATACAACAATGTCGCCAAAGGTATCCGTCTTCTTTCTATAAAGCATTTTTTGTTTATACAGGGAAAATTTCATGCAAGTAAGAGCTTTTGAAAGATATATCCCCTTAATGAAATTTCATGTTGTTGGGCCTGATCTGGGTGCTAACAGTTTGCAAAAGTTCACTATCTGACAACAAATTTAAGTTGGCCCCACCCTCTCTGCTATAAAGGATAAATCTGGGTCTCGTGGCGATAAACCTAGCTGACTTTGTAGCATGCGAACAACAAAGGCGCCAACCGTTTGATCAGCACCTTTGTTATTTGCTTTTTGGAAAAGTATAATAGCTAAACTGGCTTGCTGCATTGCAAGATTCTAGTTAGTCTCTGTAGCTGAGCAGCCGGACACCCCGAAGACTGGCTTACTTGTGACGAGGCCGAAATGACTTTTATGTCTGACTATCAACATAAATTCTATAGGAGACACGGCATGAGATTTCCAACAATGTGGAATATGGGACCAGCAAAACCTCAGATCAGCCTGTGCATACCCGCAGTCTGATCAGAGCCTTTGCTAGTCGCTTGAATATTCTACGAGTGTTAAGCTACTGACTGAACATCATTTAAGTTTCTATAAGCTTAAAAGGAGCCTGCACAGGCTCGTCTGAGTCTATTCATATCAAAATGCCACATTGTTGGAAATCTCATGCCGTGGCTCATATTTCAATGATATTGTTTCAATGCCTACGCCTGAAGATAATCACACAGGGGAAAAGGAGCAATTCATTTATTTAGCAAAGTGCATTAGCGACCTTATAGATAAACAGATGAAGCTTACGCTAGTGGTCAATGCCGTGAATTTTCTCACATTCTAAGTAAGTACGGTATGTAGAAAAATAAAACAATTTTAGAATTAAGGAGGACACTATCACCGCTTTAACTCTTGTCTGCTAGCATCGTCTGCTGATAACATGAGGAAATAATTCAGATCTAGATCAGGTCTGACAAATTTTCGGGCCTGATAAGATCCAAATGCAGTCTAATAATCGGATCGCATTTCTGAAAGAAATTATTTTTAATTACTTTTGAAAAAAAATAGCAACTGACAATAAAATAGTGCCAACATCACCTAATCACTGTGGTCATTCTACGTACTACGGCAATTTGGAGTCCGTTACCCACTCCAATGGTATAGTAACATTACCTTCAAATAAAGGCTGACAAAAATGAGAACTTTTGAATATGCTTTGTTTCGAGATTGCATCGTCTACTCAGTTAACAACCTCTGTGTTGTTTTGCCAAAACTGAGATAAAATCAGATTTTAAATGTGTTTTTTACAGTTATTTAAAAAAATTGTCAATTACGGTTTGGTCATATTTATATGGTTTTGTCATTGATTAACTATCCAGGATGAAAAAACTGTAATTAGTTATTTCATGCCTAGACATCAAACGTTAAAGTTTTCATAGAATTTAAAGCTAAAAGATACAATGTTAATTATATCAACAAAAATCAATCCGAACCCAAGCATTTTGGGGTGTTTATCTGTGATTAAATGAAGAAATTGAACATGATGATAAAGTTACCTTAACACCGGAATAAGTGACAAAACCCTAATTGCCATTGTGGTATGACCACATTGCTAATGTGTCTGCCCAGTATCAGTGTCATACTCAGATACAATAACTAACCACGATGTAAAATGATTGAAAAATTGTTGCGAGTGACATATAAATTACAAAGAGCAGCAAATTCAGAAGTAGGCTTTCTTTAATTCCAGGCAAATAACTAAAATTACGATGGGAATTCCAGTCTATCATCAGATTATAGCTGTCCCCGAGGATTTCGCTGACAGAAATATAGTTCTGTTTTGAATCAAAATTAGATTTTTCTTCTCCTCCACTAGCTAGGGTCTTTTCACTCTTTGTCTACTAGTGTCGTCTGCTGATAACCTTTGCAAACAGTTTGGAACCAGATCAGGCCCGACAAAAATGTCGCGCCTGATCTGGATCCAAACTGTTTGACACTCTGATCAAAAAAGTCAATTTTGAAGAAATTCAGCTGACAACATCAAAAGCATTAAAATTTACCCAGCATGCTATTAGAATTAAATATTATTCCCTAGTTATTTTGATTTCTACGCAAAAATCTACCATTCCAGCTGAATCTGAAATTTCAAGACCTGCAAGTAAGCTACAACATTTGATTCACTGGAGAGTTTCAACAACCAAGGTGAAGTACTCATTGTGAGCTCCATGGTAGAAAAAATTTGGGTGCCCCAACATAACCTTGTTATATCTGTGTTAATCTACTAGAGTTCCGAGAATTGCATGTGTTACCTGGGATAAACAGAAGTCAAACAAGGCAAATTTGTCGAATTTATATACCTGACTAAGGGTTATTTCAGAGAAACTTATAAATCACAAAACATAAATCCTATCTCTCCAACCCCTAAGGGTCTGAGAGCAAAATATTTGCTACAACATAGCTGCATTTGTATTGAGCTTATGTTGTTTGTTTCAAATAAGCGACATTAAATAGCTTCATCTTTATCTTTACCCCACCCACCTGACCCCTTAGGTGGGGTCAAAGGTCAAATATTTAAACTATGCAATAACTCAGTAAGTTGTCAATATTTTTTACGACAATTTCTAATTTCGCATGCATACAGAGTTACAATAAATATGAAATACATCAAACTTGATTTTCAATCGAAGACCTTTGTCTCATCCCCTGGGTGGACTTACGGGGATGGGGTCAAAAGGTCAAAATTCAACCATTTCAGAACACGGTCATGATGCATATCAAATTAAAGAGAATCACAAATGCAGCAACATGGTAGCAAATATTTTGCCCGCAGACCCCCCTCCCCTGGGGATGGGGTCAATAGGTCAAAATTTGACTTTCAGAACATGGTCATGTTGCATATCAAAATAAATAGAATCACGAATGCAGCAACATGGTAGCAAATAGTTTGCCTGCAGACCCCCCCCCCCCCTAGGATGGGGTCAATAGGTCAAAATTTAACTTTCAGAACATGGTCATGTTGCATATCAAATTAAAGAGAATCACAGAAGAAGCCACATGGTAGCAAATATTTTGCCCCCAGACCCCCCCCCATCCCCATGCCCCCACCCCCTGGAGATGGGGTCATAAGGTCAAAATTTGACTTTTTCAGAACAGGGTCACGTTGCATATCAAATTAAAGAGAATCACAAATGCAGCAACATGGTAGCAAATAATTTGCCCGCAGACCCCCCCTCAGGATGGGGTCAATAAGTCAAAATTTGACTTTCAGAACATGGTCATGTTGCATATTAAATTAAAGAGAATCACAAATGCAGCAACATGATAGCAAATATTTTGCCCGCAGACCCCCCCCCCCCCCCCCCCTCTGGGGATGAGGTCAAAAGGTCAAAATTTGACTTTCAGAACATGGTCATGTTGCATTTCAAATTAAAGAGAATCATAAAAGCAGCAACATGGTAGCAAATATTTTGCCCGCAGACCCTCTCTCCCCCACCCCCCCTGGAGATGGGGGTCAATAGGTCAAAATTTGACTTTCAGAACATGGTCAGGTTGCATATAAATTGGATCACAAAATGTAGCAGCATGGTAGCAAATATTTTGCCCGCAGACCCCTACCCACCCCCAGCCCCCTGACACTGGGGTTAGGGTCAAAATGTAAAAATTCAACTTTTTCAGAACATGGATAGGTCAAAATTCAACTTTTTCAGAACATGGTCATGTTGCATATCAAATTAAAGGAAATCATGAATGCAGCAACATGGTGCAAATACTTTGCGTGTAACCCCCACCCCCGCCCCTGACCCTGGGGTTGGGGTCAAAAGGTCAAAATTCAACCAAATTAAATTAAAGGGAATCTAGAAATGCAGCAACATGGTAGCGAATATTTTGCCTGCAACCCCCCCCCCCTAGCAGATGGGGTCAAAGGTAAAAAATTTAACTTTTTCAGAACATGGTCATGTTGCATACATGTATCAAATTAAATGGAATCACAAGATTTAGCAACATGGTAGCAAATTTAATATTAGCCCGCAGACCCCCCCACCCCCATCCCCCTGACCCTAGGGGTCAAAGGGTCAAAATTCAACTTTTTCAGAACAATGTCATGTTGCATATCAAAGGGACTCATGAATGCAGAAACATCCTCGCAAAAATTTGGCCTGCAGACCCCCACACCCCCCTGACCCTGGGGTTGGGGTCAAAAGGTCTAAATTCCACTTTTTCAGAACATGGTCATATTGCATATCAAATTAAGGGAATCACTAATGCAGTCACATGGTAGCAAATATTTTGTCAATTTGTGGTTTCGCATCAATAACTTTTGACCGCCATTCGAACCCACCACCTCCCGCTACGAAAGTGGATGCTTTACCAGCTATGCTAAAAATTTTATCACTGTCATGCTTTATAATTTACAGGCACTGGGCAATCATGGCCTATAGCAAGAAGTTGTCAGATATTATAGTTTTGGAGAATGTGAAGTTTATTCCACAAAAAAGCCAATATAGCTTTTGCATTAGCCTTAGCATTGTGTTTACCAAGTCGAAAAAGGGCCATAACTAAGTCAAAAGTTTGCGAATGACCTCCAAATTCGAACTTGACCTGTATATTATGATGTTTAGCCCTTCTGTAAAATGTGAAAGAAATTAATGTTGCCTTCCTTCAAAAGTTATTGATCGGAAACCACAAATTGAAAATTTAGCCAAAATCTAGGTAAAAAAGGGGCCATAACTCAGTCAAAATTTTGTCCCTAGATATGTGCAATGGACTATCACAAGTTTATTGTATCAAACCAGAAGGAATAATCCATTAGTATACATAGGAAAGACTATTTTGAATTTCTCATTCTTGCATCCATTAACTGTGGCTGAGACAAAAACATGATTCAACTTTTCCTATGGGAGTGACATAATGCATCCTATTCAAGCATGGATAGCACAATGTTCACACATCTTCTATAACTAAGCTTACTATATAGTAGCCATGAGGGGAAACTTCGACATTAACTCTTGACATGCTGGGTAATTTTTGGTTGATTTGTTTCTTTACCTTCCAGTCAACAATTTTTCAGCTATGTTGGGATAGGTCTTCCTGGGTTGAACCAGTACTAAGCAGGGTAATATGTAGGGTAATTCTTCATGAGCCAGAAGCTGTGAGTGAGTGCGGTGTGACAAAGTTACCTGTGACCAGAATAATATGGAGCCGCTAATTTACAATATGCCATTGGAAAAATGCGAAGACTCTGATCAGCCTGCACAGTGCACACATGTGCAAACTCTTCAGAAACTTCACATTCTGCTCAGATCTACAGTAAAACCTGTCTTAAGAGGCCACTTAAAAATAGACAAAACAAACGTCTTAAAATTATTATGGAAAATGGTAGCTTAATGCAGGTCGAAAGTATTGCAGAATGCTCCCCTTGGAGCATTCTGCAATACTTTCGACCTGCACTAAGCGATAATCGGTATTGAATACTAATTTTTGGTGTTTTTTTTGAGTGTCCACTTAAGACAGGTTTGACTGTATCTTCCATGTCCGATATAATATAGACACTACTATACAAAGACACATTTTTATGCAGGCTGATCAGTATTCTTTCGTTGTTCTCTGAAATATCAAATTGTAGGTTTTGTGGAATCTCAGGCTCTCAGCTTAATAAGATTGATCTCCGTTAAAGCTTTAAGGCTTTTCATGCAGTTCATTCATAAAAGGAAAATTTATATCAATGGATGTTGCTTTCTGATTTTTCCTCTTATGTTACCCTTTTTAAACTGCTATATTCCTAAATGTCATAATTGTGTCTTGTTTGTGTGAAGATCTAACGGCACAATCAATATTTCTGTCATACTGGGTCATCTCCCAGATAATGTGCAATTTTTGTTTTGACCAAGACAATTAATTGTCAGTATGTCTGATAGCAAGGGCCCATAATCCCAGCAGTCTGACAAGGAACTATTTTCCCTTAAGCTTGCACATGCTCATGGCCAGTTGGCTGATCTGGATCCAACAATTGTTGACATTTTAACATTTATGAGCAGGATAAATTTTATGCTCGGTTGGGTTGAGCATGAAAAAGGTTTAATAACTTCGGAGCCAGGTATTTTTTCATCACTGATGGAGCTATCATTTGGACGCTGGTCTTAATTTCCCTTCCAAACATATGATGTCATTTCTGGCATTTCAAGGAAATTTCTTCGGCGACAGAATCTAATAACATGCCCACACGTGTTTGTGCAGTAATAAGACAAGGATTTATACTAGTGGCCATCTAAAACAATAATATTATTGTCCTCGAGACAAAACTGCCGATTTCGTGACAATAATTTTGAATATTTTGCATCAGAAGGTAGACTTTATGTGCCATCATGTGGGTCATCACATAAGAAAATGGCACCTGTTGCATTAATTGGCTTTAACTCTGCCTGCTAGAAAATTGTGCATGCTTTTTTTTTCAAAATTTGTTTGTTTGGTTTGATTCTTAACATCCCAATCAACATTTTTTTCACTTATGTCAGGACGAGTCTTCCTGGGTTCAACCAGTAATAAGCAAGGATAAATTTGTCTTGCTCAAGGACACAACGCAGTGACGCCAGTGGAGCTTGAACCCGAAACCCATTCAATGGTCTCGAGTTAAGCACTCTACCACTGAGCCACTGTGATCCCTTTTTTCAAAATAGATGTTTCCAAAAAAAGAAATACAGCAGTGTGAATCAAGATCAGGCCTAGGTAATCAGCAGAAGACACTAGCGTAGAAATAAGAGAATACAAGGTGAGTGTCTTTTGATATCCAGTTTACCAGGCAAGGCTTTGAGAATGCTTGTTGACATCACAAGGCTTGCTGAGATATAGAGAATACAAGGTGAGTGTCTTTTGATATCAAGTTAACCAGGCAAGGCTTTGAGAACGCTTGCTGACATCACAGGCTTGCCAAGATATAGAGAATACAAGGTGAGAGTTTTTTTATATCAAGTTTACCAGGCAAGGCTTTGAGAACGCTTGTTGACATCGCCAGTCTTGCCAAGATATAGAGAATACAAGGTGAGTGTCTTTTGATATCAAGTTTACCAGGCAAGGCTTTGAGAACACTTATTGACTTTGCCAGGCTTGCCAAGATATAGAGAATACAAGGTGAGTGTCTTTTGATATCAAGTCTACCAGACAAGGCTTTGATAACGCTTGTTGACATGGCGAGGCTTGCCGAGATATAGAGAATGCTAGGTGGGTGTATTTTGATATCAAGTTTACCAGGCAAGGCTTTGAGAACACTTGTTGACATCGTGAGACTTGCCGAGATATAGAGTATACTAGGTGAGTGTCTTTTGATATCAAGTTTACCAGGCAAGGCTTTGAGAACACTTATTGACATCAAGTGGCTTGCCGAGATATAGAGAATACTAGGTGAGTGTCTTTTGATATCAAGTTTACCAGGCAAGGCTTTGAGAACGCTTGTTGACATCGCAAGACTTGTGGAGATATAGAGTATACAAGGTGAGTGTTTTTTGATATCAAGTTTACCAGGCAAGGCTTTGAGAACGCTTGTTGACATCGCAAGGCTTGCAGAGATATTGAGTGTCTTTTGATATCAAGTTTACCAGGAAAGGCTTTGAGAACGCTTGTTGACATCCCGAGGCTTGCCGAGATATAGAGAATACTATGTGAGTGTCTTTTGATATCAAGTTTATCAGGAAAGGCTTTGAGAATGCTTGTTGACATCGCGAGTCTTGTCGAGGTATAGAGAATACTAGGTGAGTGTCTTTTGATATGAAGCTTACCAGGGAAGGCTTTGAGGACGTCATTCAAAAAGTGCAACATCATGATGACCTGATAAAGGCATATGCCGTGAGATACATGTAGGCAACGTTTACCAGGTCAACGTGCAACAATGCTGGTAGTCTGAGAGGTGACTGATAAATATGCTTAACTCCTTGAAAGCCAAGACAAAATAACAAACAGTGGAGCAGTCTGATTAGGAAATGTGATTAAATGTTGTCTGCTATGTTTCATCTGCTCATCCTTTTGAAATGTGTGTTCCAAGTTCAGTCTGATCAGGCTTCATAGAGTTTGCTTCCATGATCCATGATCAAATTGGTCTGGAATACATGTGACTTTTACCAGCAGACATATTATAAAGCAGACAATATTTTCTGGACAAAAATAAAAGCATGATAAAGGTTAATGAGATGATCCCAATGACCACTATAATTTGTTCTACCCAGAAATAAGAAAATAACATAACTACAATAACTTGATTGCCTCCTAATGTTGTCTGCTGATGACCTTTGCAAACAGTTTGAACCCAGATCAGGCCCGACTTTTATTCGGGCCTGATCTGGATCTTAAATGTTTGACACTCTGGTGGTATTCCTGAAAGAATTTTTCAAAAAAGGCGATTTTGAAAAAAATCAG
This sequence comes from Loripinus fragilis, assembly GCA_964019695.1. Taxonomy (NCBI): domain Eukaryota; kingdom Metazoa; phylum Mollusca; class Bivalvia; order Lucinida; family Lucinidae; genus Loripinus; species Loripinus fragilis. Next base: position 8,766,822 of record OZ026525.1, read on the forward strand.
CAGACGACAAAAAAGCATGAAAAATTACCCAGTAGGCATAGAGTTAAAAATAAGCGCCTTATCCAGGGCTGTGTTGGTTTCTCCATATTCCTTTTAACTCTTTCCTTGCTAACAGCAACTTTTGTCATCTGCTGATAACCTTTGCAAACACTTTGGACCCAGATCAGGACCGACAGAATGTCGGTCCTGATCTGGATCCAAGGTGTTTGACACTCTAATCGAGTACCTGAAAGAATTTTTAAGAGAAAGTTAATTTTGAAAAATATCTGCAGACGACAAAAAAAAAAAAACGAGAAATTTCCCAGCATGCAAAGCGCTAATGGAACTGATGGTCTGACGGTGCCTCTTGGAGACAAAGCGCCAGACAAAGCTGCTGTGATTTTTACCAAAATATGATTTGTGAGGTTTTGATAGAACTTGATTAAAATGACTTCTCAGCAGACGAATTTCTCGTTTTGTACCGTTTAAGAAGCTTTTGTGGGCGTTCACTGAAATTAGATTTATTTCAAAATAACCTCTTCTTCATAATCACAATGACTGTCTCTTCTCTAACTCTTAATGCGCCAATCGCAACAAAAGTCGTCTGCTTTTCTCGTCTGCTGAAATGTTTAAGAAGCCTCTATGGCAAACAGTGGGGACCCAGATCAGAGTCTGTTCTGGGTCCACACTGTTTGCTTCTTTACTTAATTCGTCAGTAATGTTAAGCAATTTTTTGCAGCAGACGACATTTTCAGATGCATTTTTTTCTTGGCGCTTTAAGGGCTAATTAATGAACATCCCACTTTTTGAGAAAGACAAAATAAGGCCCTATCAGGCCTTTAGTTTAAGAGTGCGTACCAGAAAATAATTTTCTTATTTCTCAACCAAAGCATATGTTGTGGGTACTCAAAAGAACCGTCTCAATGAGATGATTCTTTTGAGCACCCAAAACATATATGCTAAAAGTTATGGGTAAGAAAAAATTTACAAGTTTACGCTGAAATTTTTAGTTTATATAAACCTATGGCCCTATTCAAAATGATGATAAATAACCCATATAAGCCTAGAGCACCCTTTTTATGGGGCACAGGCAACCAGTGTAGATCAGACACCGCATCTGATCAAAATCTTCACTGTTTGCTTACAGGATGTTTCATTAAAATTTGGAGAAAAAAAATACAACCCAAGTCCACTAAAATAGGAAATGGACTTGTCCTACTAATAAGGGTAGGCAAGTCCATTCAGATTTTAAGTGTTAATTTACCATACATTTTGTTTGTTTGTTTTAGTGCTTTATGTCTAAGTCAACAATTTTTCAGTCATGTTGGGACGATCTCCTGTCTTCCCGGGTTGAACAAGTTACTATTAAAGTAGCGGATAAAGTGTCTTAATTGCTCAAGGACACAACACAGTGTTTCCGTGGTCTCAAACTAGCAATTCCCTTTGATCCCAAGTCTAACAATATGGGTCTGCGCTGTTTGTCTAGGCCTTTTTGGCAGGCAACAAGTGTTCCAAATTTTAGAACATTTACCGTGATAAATTGCAGGCCCCAAGATAAGAGTGCGTACTGGAAAATTATTTTTCTTATTTCTCAACCAAAACATATGTTGTCGGTACTTAAAAGAACTGTCTCAATGAGATGGTTCTTTTGAGCACCCAAAACACATGTTTAAATTGATCGGTAAGGAAATAAATGCAATTTTAGGTGCACAAACGATCCTTCTCTGGACCTATGAAATTGTACTTACATTTTCATGTTTAAATCTGGTTAATATCTTTATCTCTCGCAGGGTTCTCTGACAATAAGTCTGATGTTCAAATGGTGATATTTTCTTGATCGCAACTTTTGTCTTTGTTGTTGTGTCATAAGCTGACCTGTAAACAAAGAAGTTATAAATTAATAAATGTAACAATCTTTTTAGAAACCTACTGTATGAGCAGATGCAAAACTTGAAAAAATCCACTTGTTTGTTAAGTCTGAGTTGATGCTTTATGATCCAGCCAACAATTTTTCAGTCTTATATGAGCCGTGGCATGAGATTTCCAACAATGTGGCGTGTGAGACCAGCAAAAGCTCAGACCAGCCTGCGCATACGGGCAGTCTGATCAGAGCTTTTGCTTGTCGCTTACATATTCTATGAGTGTTAAGCTACTGTCTGAACATCATTTGGAGCTTCTAAGCTTAAAAGGAGGCTGCACAGGCTTGTCTGAGTCTACACGTGTCAAAACGCCACATTGTTGGAAATCACATGTCACGGCAATTATAATATAAGGACTAATGTTTTTTCTGGGTTGAAGGCATCAGTGACTAAGCAGTGCCTTTAAAGTGTCTTGCTCAGCTCAAGGACACAACACAGTGCCTGACTCCCATTATGTTCAAATCAGGCTCGAGGTTATAAAACTTTTTTCATGCTCAGCTCAACTGAGCATAGAATTTCAACCGCTCATAAAACGTAAATGCTGATAAATATAAGTACATTGTATTTCTTGCTTTTAATCTCTCAGATGATGTATTTATCCTCTTAATAAATATTAAAATGCCAACAATTGTTAATATTAAGGCCTAAAATTATATAAAAATTAAACGCATCAAGACAGGATAGGTCCTTGCTAAATTCTGATTTAAATAACTTAACAGAAGTATATTCCTTTCAAACTTTTGAATCTAAGGGAATAAGCTAGGGGGCGACTAGGGCGAAATTTCACCCTAAATGACCTAAATGAGACCCAGGGAGAAGTGGGAGTCTCCCTAAAAAAAAATGCTTTTCAAGACAAAGTCTCACACATTTTATCTCTTTTCCTAATAACTTAATTTTTATACATACTCATGCTTGAGCATGTATTATCCTCTAAGCCTACAGGTGTGGTCAGCTGATAACCTTTGCAAACAGTCTGGACCCAGATCAAAATGATGGCCTGATCTGGATCCAAACTGTTTGACATTTTTGGTATATTCTTGAAAGATTTTTTCGAAAAAGTTTATTTTGAAAGAAAAAAAAAACAGCAGGCGACAAAAAAGCATGCAAAATTATCCAGAATTAAGGCAAAAAATTAAGAATAATATAAACGAACCAATTCTTAGATCAGAATGCTCTTACTTAAGCCTTAAGTCAGCTGGTCTTAACTGAGCATGCTTGTAAATTAACTTACACCACCATTCCATAGGCCCCCTCTCCAATATAACTTAAACTATTGTATCTGGGACCAACAACAAACACTTGCTCTTTCACTATCTCTTGATTAGAATGTGTCGCATCGCTTGCCATTTTGATTCCAACAAATACTATAAAATATTCCTATTTGCACTATTTTATGGATTAAATTCCCCTGTTATTTTGGTGTCAGGTTCAACATATCCTATTTAAATTTATCCTATCTCTACAGTGGTCTGCTGCAGATAAATGCTGTATTGATTTTTATATTCTTTTAATACTTGCTAGTGTCCTCTGCAAACAGATTAGGCCCAACAAAAGGTCGTGCCTGATCTGGATGCAAACTGATTGACACACTGATGGCATTTCTAAAAGAATTTTTCTAGAAAAAGTAATTTTTTAAAAAATCAGCAGACGGCATAATCCATGATAAATTACCCAGCATGCAAAGAGTTAAACTAAGAAACATCTTTAACCTTTATCAAGAAAAAAATGCATCCAAAAATGTCGTCTGCTGAAGTGGTCTGCTGCAAATAATTGCCTAACATTACCGACGAATTAAGTATAAAACCAAACAGTGTGGACCCAGAACAGACTGCTCCTATAGGAGCAGTCGAATCTGGGTCCACACTGTTTGCCACAGAGGCTTCTAAAACATTTCAGCAGACGAGAAAAGTAGGCGACTTTTGTTGCGATTGGCGCATTAAGGGTTAACCCTTAATTTACAAAATGTGATGCAAATGATATATCTATCTAAACAAAAGGTAAACCCCTCTGCACTCAGAGCGCAAAAGATTTATCATTGTCCTGCTGCTAACTCAAGATTTATGCAGTTTTAATGTTGTTGTTGTTGTTGGTTGTTGCTTTACGTCCCAAGTCAACAGCTATGGTCATTGCGGGACGGTCAGTTCACCTAACCACATTTTTTCCTGGGCAGGCTTGAACAAGCGGTTAACCAGTAATTCGTGCACATACTTTTGCTTGTAACTGACAAAAACCCTTCTTGAATGAATCAGCGGAAGGGAGGAGAATGACCGTAGAAATCATTTCATGATCAATCTCCATGAAAGTATGGGACCGGACCGGGATCGAACTCGCGACCCCTGGATCTGTAGTCAGACACGCATCTGTAGCAGAAACACGTTACCGACTGCGCTACGCGGGCCGGCTATGCAGTCTTAATACTTGCTGGGTAATTTTCCTGCTTTTGTTGTCTGCTTTTTTTCTCAAAATTAGCTATTTCCAAAAATTCTTTCAGGAACACAATCACTATGTCAGAGTGTCAAACGGTTTGGATCCAGATCGGGACCGATATTATGTCGGACCAGATCTGAGTCCAACTTGTTTGCAAAGGTTATCAAACATTAATTGTCAAGGTTGACAAGGAATGAGTTAAAACAGAATGTGACAGCTACAAGGACTGAACACAAGTTATTTTTACTGAAATCCAAGATATAGATATATATGCAAAATATATGAAAATTTTCAGCGTAAAATTGTAAATATTTTCTTACCCATAACTTTTAGCAGATGTTTTGGGTGCTCAAAAGAACTGTCTTAATGCACTCTTAACCAAAGGCCTGGTGCAATTTCATAATTAGTGTTCAGGAAAATCTGTGCAGAACCTGATTACCTGGCTTCATTATAAGCCAAAATATGGGTACATATAATTTTTACATCAATTAGGGACTTAACTCTAGCTAAGAGCGTGTAACAGAAAAATAATTTTCTTATTTCTCAACCAAAACATATTTTGTGGGCATTCAAAAGAACAGTCTCAATGAGACGATTCTTTTGAGCACCCGAAACATATGCTAAAAATTATGGGCAAGAAAATATTTACAATTTTACGCTGAAATTCTTTGTTTTATCTAAACCAGTGTGCAGTTACAGTTTTGTACAGTGTAGCGCTCATTTGGTAACTTTAACTATTTGCTGGGTAATTTGTCATGTTTTTGTGTTATCTATTGATTTTTTCCAAATTAAAAAAAAAAAAAAAAAACATTCAGAAACACAATCAGAGTATCTTGAGCGGTTTGTATCCGACATTCTGTCAGTCCTGATCTGGGTCCAAACTGTTTTCAAATGGAATCATTAGATGATAAAAGTTTGAAGGAAATAGTTAAGCCCAATCAGGTAAAATCAAGTCTGATGATACTACCTGAGCTCAAGTAGAAAGTATCATCAGCCTCTGGGTAAAATCCATCAACAGGAATTTTCCTAGGTCTGAATTGGGGCCGATTATCAGCCCCTTCCCAATTCAAAAGTGAGCAAAAACTTTCTAAAATGGTGTATATCATTCCCTATTTCTTAGTTCTACATTTTGATGAATTTCATGAAAATCTGACAAAAAATAGCAAAGGTACAGATGCATAAAAATTTGCATAATATGTTTTCATTCACATTTTTATGCAAATTTTCATGAGCTTTTAAGAATGGCAATTATAGCAACAAATGCTTTACACTGCTAATTTCTATATACTTTTAATCCATTTAAAATGGCGGTCCAGTACGTTTAGACTGCATCAAATCTTCCCAATTTTGATGATCCAAACCTTTTCCCCCAAATTCAACAGGCCCCTGAGTCATTGATTAACCTTTTCTGTGTGTGGAACAGAGCTTACCCCATCTATTTGTTGTAGCCAACACTTTAGCCAAATGGAAAAAGTTGGAGCCAAATGAAATTGACTTTAGCCAAGGTTCTAGCCAGAAAGTAGTATCAAGAACTTGTTTTGTATTTAACTCTTTGCCCGCTAGTAGTGGTGACATATGTCTGATAACCTTTGCAAATAGTTTGGACCCAGATCAGGCCCTACAAAATGTCGGGCCTGATCAGGATCCAAACTGTTTAACATCCTGATGGTATTGAACAAATCTAGCATTCAAAGAGTTAAAAATGGCACAATAATTGAGTATGAAGGAATAATAAAAGCAATATGGGAAAATCCAAAAGCTGATCAAAATACACTTTTCGCAATTATGTAATTTTTGAACCGCCTAGAATGTAATTTTAGCCAAAGACTTATATTTGTAGCCACTCTACATTTTAGTAGCAAATGACTACAATGGCAGTGAAAGCAATTTAATTAGATGTGTTGACAAACAAAACAGTGTCTACTCAGACGAGAATCCACAGAATACACCTCTTCAAGGTTGACACTATTAGCCAAGAGAAATAAATTAAAATTAAAGGGACAGAAACCAATATAATTAAAAAGTTGAAGCCTGTGGCCCTTCCAAATAGTTAAATGGACCAATGTCACCATCCCAGCCAGCATACAATTGCATTTTGAATGGCGCTTTTCTAGCAGGTCGGTCAATAGTGGCCGGCCTTTATAAGCTTCAGGAATCTCACCCCTGGCTGGGTGGAAGACTGCATCAGTCAAGAATGATATAAAAACTTGAACCTTCAGACATAGAGCATCACAAACATCCAGGCAAACATGAAATGCAGCCACTAAATATGGTAGATGACTAGATCCAGTAATTCCTAGGGGGTGATTTCTGTTGAAAACTAAAATTACCAAAAAAAGAATGTAACATGTAAATAAGAATTATTCAAACTTGTAGACAAGCAAAACCCTTTGCAGTAGCAAAATCAAGACAGCATAATGACTGCCAATGAAACACTGACTTAGTCAGACTTCCTGTATATGACCCAAGTGGGCGGATCCAGAAAATTCTGTCAGGGGGTCCTGACATTGCTGACAAAGGTTTTTAAGTGACAATAAAGTCTGAGTCTCTGACATCAACATATATCACAGAGGGCTGTATGAACCTCCTGGACCAAAAAGGGGTCCAATTGCTTTTAGAGGGGGATCCATACTAGTATTTCAGTTACTATGGAAGCCTACAGTCACTTTTGATTTTCCACCTCTCTGGATCTGCCCATGTGACATTATAAGTGCACATGCTCTTATAGACGCACACTGGGTTTAGTTAAAATAATTTCCCATTATAAAAAGATTGGCTATAGCATTAATGTATTGCAACAGATTGCATGCTTGGTGGTCAACCCAATCACGGTTGACTAGGGCTTCCACATTTACACGTGTGAACGGAAGCGTTTCGTGTTTATGCAATAAACGTTTACAAAAATGACCTACCGTTTAAACGAATTTTAGCATGTGACAACCTTCATGGTTCATTAACAGCATCTTCTAATGAAAAATAGTGTTGTTTTTTTCAGTTGTTAAAGTTTCTGACATAATTAATTAATAAAATTAGAACTACGGTGGACATGCTCAGCGGACACAGTGACCGATGTCCGTTGTGATGAAAATGTCCTGAGTCTCACTGTGCTAGGCATATTCATCAGATACATGTATGTAAATGCACACCTTTATGTCCTTAATATTAGGTGGAAACGCACGTGAAAGCATATGGCTTCAAACTGTGTTGTCGTTTTGCACTTCCCATCGATGTGTGTATTGATGTCAATTTCAGCTGCCTATGTGACGATTGGCAGTTACATCTCGCGCGTGTCAACCAATTACACATTTGCTATTGTTTATAAGGGAAAACACACTAAAGAAATGTCGGTTATCGATGAGCCTGCGCATGTTGCAATTACTTGAAATGAGTTCTATCACAACATCTAACCAAACAATCTCGAATGTTTGCACAAGGTACAATATTTTAAGAGCTCTTTTTAGGAAAAATATTGGCGATTTTTACCGATATGCGACAATGAAAAAATTCAGTACGTTAATTGCGTGTAAACAGAATCGTTTCGATTTCTAGAATTCGTGTAAACGTTTACAAAATTTCGTAAACGTGGAAGCCCTACGGTTGGCAACTTTGTTTCCTCTTTAATTGCACGCTGGTGGGTCGGACTTCAGACTCTATGAAGGTTCCGGCTTAAAGACTTATCTATTGACGAGATGGTAGGGGCCTGATGCTTTGACTGTTTGTCAGGCCCACCGGGGCTTACCTGTAGGATTTCTTTTGCTCAGGTACTCCGTTTTATTTACTGTTGCGTCCACTCCTTGTTATATCTTGATTTATATGTTCTAGGAGATGATGCATTGGTAAGTTAGGGGTCTTTCATGCAAATCAAATATCTATGTGTCTTGATCCACATCTGAATTTAGGGTGAGGTTGGCGCCAGCCCTCCAGTAAAATATTTTACTGACCGTTCCAAGGAGGTACTTCTTTTGTGGATCTTTTATGTTTGTTCTGTCTTACAAGTGTTTGCTATGCCTTTGGGCGCGTCTGTTTATATGTGCCTTGTGGTCACCTGCTGGGAAAGGGCTGACCTCTTGGCTCTCGTTTGTGGTATCTAACTCTGAGTTTGTCACTTTCCCATTGGTATCCTGGGTCAGGTGTGGTACTTGATTGTATCCATTCCTGATCTTTGCACCCTTACTTACTTTTAGTGCCCTTTTCTCAACAGACTTTATAGCACTGAATTCAGGGCGATATGATGGATTTTTATTTTATGTTATCATATAGCCCTGATTTTTTAAGCCTCTATCTTTTCCCTTACTGTTATCGTGGACGTAAACCAAGTTGAAAACACATTTCCAAACAGTGTCTTCCTCTAACACTACTCCATTTTGTATGTTTATAGGTTTATCTATATTTTGCTATTTAGTTTGCCGCTGATGCATACCTGATTAGTTCTAAAAAGATAAAATACTCCTGTCCACACAGAATGTTTACACTATTTGTTTTCAAAACATGGCGTCATTTTTGTATTCTGAGCTGAAGAGCATGCTTTTTCTGTGGATACTAAAGTCACGCACGAATTTGTTTTGGTATTTAATGTACCGACAATGACCCGTTTACTTTCCGTTTTCTGAATACACAGATGTTTTAACAACATTAAATACCAAAATCAGACTTATATAATGTTTTCTTTTACCTTCCTTATTATCATAATTGGCCTAAAAATGATCATACCTTGTCTGTTGAGATTAAAAGAATCTAATACCATCTCACCATACATTTGTAACATGTAGATATTTGCAAAAAAAGATGACCAATTACCAAACTAACTGGGGCGGCCTTTTACCATTTGTTGCCATCGAGAACTACCCAGTTGGATATGTACAAACTGAGTCCGAGGAGTTCTTAATGGCAATGGATGGGATCCTTTTTTGTGCATACAGGTTGATTTTTATGGTGACCTCTCTCACCATTTGTAATAGGTTTTCTTTTAATATCTTGATGAATGTCCACGAATAAAGGCCAATCTTCAACCTAGTATGCAAATTTTTCACCCTGGTTCTGTATTCCGACGGATGTCACTGGATTGAAAATTGACTATTTTCAGATAAGGACCTCCCCCACTTCCGCTAACAGGAAATACATAGAAAAAATCCAAATGGTTTTGCATATTCAAACAATGACATCATTATACAATTCTAATCATAAATCATTGCGCACATGTCCAAAAAGGTCAAAACACCCAATGTCTCTATATAAGATTCACGTGGCGCCTTAAAAACGATGGGTACCAACTGTGTGTATTGACTGATAGCCTATTTGAACATAAGCGATTCGATTCCCGCTCGCGGCGAGAAAAATTACGGTGTCCAAACACGCTTTCTCTAGTGTCATTTGCAGGGATGACGCTAGATAAGTACATCATCCTTCGGATCGGGACGTTAACTGGATGTCCCCTGTGCAGGGAAAGTCACCCCCTGTGCAGGTTAAAGAACCCTACGGTAATTTCGTTATGGTTACTTGTAGGCATTCATCCTGCAACCCGGAGTGTACAATGTACATCTGCCGATAATGCTAGAAAGCGAGCGCCAGGCAGTATATAGAGAAAGAAAGAAAGAAGCGTGTGATAGTAAAGCTATTCAGCGTGCAGCAAGGTTAGCCATGAAATAAAAAAATATTTTCTTTCACTAATATCTTACTGATCACTGTGCAAAAGTAATTTGATTCTGATCTTTCCAATCCATCGCTTCTTGTCGTAAACAAGCTGACCCTCTCTCGGTTCAGAGGTCAATGTACTCTTGCGTTAGCTTGCTACTTTTGGCGGGAAACTTGTCACGTGAGCACATGATCAGAATAACAATTGTCCGCCTTGTTGGAAAAGTCCATTTTCGGTCTGATTATGACATTTTGGGACATGACAAAGCTTCCTTTCCGAAAATTAGATTTATACGGGTGGGGTATGTGATTGTTAAGGATTTCTGTCAAGTAAGTATCTCATTTTCTTTGGCATGCTATATTAAATTGAAATCAAACCATTCTTGGAAATCGACTTTCATTTTCTGAATAGGTCATTACTCGTTATAATTTAATAGAAAATAGGGGGCTCTACAATGCACAATAATACAGAAACGTGACTGCTGCGAGCGTACAAACATTGAGTAAGTTAACAGAATCAATAGCTTTAACAATTTTGCCCTGATTTTCAAAATTCAAACACCTACTTGTTTCTTATAATGTCCAAAATCCACTGTTAATCTTATTATAATAATGTACTGAGTTTTTGAAAAAAGCGCTGACATACCTTACCTAGTCATGGGGAGTATAACCAGTACCGGGTTTTATTATAATAGTTCTCAACGTTTTATTAAGTTCGTCTCATCAATTCAACATCCGAATTTTATCGCAAAAACATCATCACCCCTAGCTCGTGAAAAGCATGCAAAATGGCTGCGATGAGCCGAAAAACAACAACAAGAACATGATATTACAGATTGCATTGATCGTGTCATAATAACGAAGTCAATGGTAACATTTTTATAACTTTGGTTGTGTATTTAAAACACATGAAGAAGTCTAAATGGTTGGATTGTCAAGGAAACGAGTTTTTTTCCCAAAACAAAAGGGGACTCCATCACTGGTCAAGATAGAGCACAAAAACACTGTGACTTTAGATTCAGCCAGATCGAAAAAAAATCTAAAGTCGCAGTTCTGCAACTACAGACTTTAATGCCTTTTTATCCTGCTGAGACAAAGTTCTGCTCTTGCAAGAGTAAGAATATTTGAAGTCATCCATATTAGGCTTCTTATAAAAGCTAGACAGTAGAAAGCATAATCAACATTTCTATACAAATTCAACACAATGTTGTATCCGGAAATCACTGACTTTTTTTCTGATTGTCATTTCCAGTCAATTACGGGTCCCTAGACTTACCGGAAAGACCCGAATTACCGGAAAGACCACCGAAATACCGGAAAGACCAAAGAATAATAGGGGGTTATTTCCTGTATTGATTTAGGGTGTACAGTAGATACTGGGCCCAAGCCTACGTATGGAGAAAAAACTAAGGTAAACCCCCCTCCACGCCCTTGGAAAAATTGCCGTTATAAAATTGTATTGCTTTAACTTCAATCTTGTTTATTGAAAGGACTAATAGCTTGGATTAAGACCTAATTGAAGGCCCTCGTTAACACCTAGAACTAATCAGTGTGTCAATGAGGTGGAACTAACTAGCCTTATTTAAGGACCATTGTTAACACGAGGAACAAACCCAATCAACGAACATGTTTCAGAAAAAGGGAACACATCCATCTATCCATCCATCCATCCATCCATCCATCCATCCATCCATCCATCCATCCATCCATCCATCCATCCAATAAAAGACGTTATGCAAGAATGTTTAAATGCATTTTCTCATATTTCTATCTTTTAGTGTCCTTTAGTTTGAACTTTGAAGCTCAGTTTATGATTCTTATATTTTAAACTTTGGTCAATGATTCTTATATATCCGCATATGTTATGCTTTTTTGATATTTTAACTTTCGAGCCTCCGTTTCGGTAAATCGATGTATGGTTATGCCATGTATATGCCAGCTTTATTTTCTCACAAATCACATTTCGCCAAACACACAACTATTCTATAATATGATTTTGACGTACTTAATTTAAGCTGTACATTTTCGGTAATTTGGAAAGGGAAATCTTATTATCTTTTTTTCAACTCATGTTTTCAAGACAAAATGATCATAAAAATGAATTAAAAATATCAAAAAATATATAACATATATACTAAATATATACTAGATACTCAAATATTAACAATATTCAATAATCAATAATAGTCTTCTTAATTGGCGAAGGGCATATCAATATTTCCCTATCATTCTTTGGTCTTTCCGGTATTTCGGTGGTCTTTCCGGTAATTCGAGTCTTTCCGGTAAATCTAGGGACCGGTCAATTACTGTAGCCATACCGATAATTGCCTTTAGCAGGTGCGCGTTCGTGCCCCTTTACCCCAATTACATACCTAACAGAAATGATACAAAAATAAGGGCTTTGTAGTTAGGAAATCAAATAATGCACTTGTCGGGTGACATTTCTTTTTTGACAAAAAACAAATTGGGTCATGCACTTCATGCAGAACGTGCATTTCATGTCACCGTCAATTAGAAATTGCATGAATTTTGCAATGAAACAATTGTAATTAAATGCGGTAACTTACACAACCATTCCATAAGCTCCTTCCCCAACATAAGTCAAACTTGTATATCGCGGGCCGGCCTCAAATATATGGCCTTTCACCAATTCTTGGTTGGCATTTTTTATCTCCGCCATGGCTGTTGTCAGTAAAACATAGTCACGTGACTTGAAGAGACGTCAATGACACTATTTTAAGAATAAGTTGTTACTATTTTAAGGTATTTGGGAAATACTTATTATTCAGCACGCACCGTGTTCGATTAAACCGTACGGTACATACAAGCATTGGCTTCTGTAAAATGATTCTCACCAGGAGCGTAGCTTCAAGCGGAGGCCCGGAAGTCTAGGTTTCACCGTTTCAACATCATATGGGCCTCGATGCGAGAAACCCAGACATTGTTGCCTGCGAACAAAAAAGGCGCAGACCAGCCTGCACATCGGCACAGGCTGATCAGGGCCTTTGTTATTCGCTATCTGAAAAGTAAATTAACTAGGTAAGATCTCGGACCCAGTATTTATTGGGTCCTCGAACGAAATACACAGATATTGCTTCGAGTTGGGTCCGAGGTAAGATGTATCTCTTAATTCTCATTTTTTGTGGGATTCAACATGATATAGTCTCTGCTTACTGGCATTGACAGGGGTATCGACAGATGCTCAAGCCAAAAATTTATACTTATAGACCCACTAGATAGCTGGACTGTGTGTATAAAAACGTATTTTTTGGCATACAATGTAGAATATTTATTTAAAGATAGAAAAAAAGATCGGTATTAACCCTAAAACGCCATCACAACAAAAGTCGTCTGCTTTTGTCGTCTGCTGAAATGTTTTAGAAGCCTTTCCAACAAACAGTGTAGACCCAGATCAGGCTGCATATAGGAGCAGTCTGATCTGGATCCACACTGTTTGTCTCTATACTTAACTTGTTAAACAATGTTAGCAAAAAATTGCAGCAGACGAAAAAAGCAGATGGAATTTTCAGATGAATTTTTGCTGGCGTTTTAAGGATAATAACCATTGACACTCGATTATATGAAAACGATTTCAGGACTTAACCTGACTCGGGTTCTCGGGCTTTAGGTATTCCAGTGCCGGATCCAGGTTAACTTGAACCCCCTCCCCGCCCCTCGTTTTTAAATATCCATGAAAATGAAATAATTTGGTCTCAGTGAGACCAAATTATCTAAATTTTATAGGATATTTACAATGTAAGAAAAATTGAGATAAAATCAGCAAAGCCCCATACCTTTATATATACGAACCCCCTTTCAAGATATTCCGGATCATTCCCTGCATTGTATGGAATTTAATGTACAACTTTCGAGATGATAACAATAATATTAAATTAAACATACATTCATGACATTTAAACCATGTTCGATCCAACAAGAGAACCCGAAATTCAGGAATAGACCTGTGTGGTCTCGTATATGATCAAAAGACTCGGTTCCAATTTGTAATTTGAAACAGATCAAACTGCACAATTAACTATGTTGAGACATAAGCAACAGTGTAGACACATTAACACAATTTTGCATAAAGAGGAGATTCTGAATAACAAGGCGTCTCTCCCGGGTCTGTTTAGTGCAAAAATAAAATTCCTCGTTTTCAATAAATAAATAAATAAATTCAGACAGACATATTATTCTTTTTTACAAAGGAGTCTGCATTAATTATAACCGGCAGTAATAATTAAGCAGGGTCTCAATTTTCTTTTCTAATACCAGAAAAACAAATTCATTCACTTTGATACTGTGTAATTTTTGTGTCAAAAATGTGCTTTCAACTTCAGCTTCCAGCGATAAGCTTCGCCAGCGGCTATTACCTGGAGACCTGATCGTGTTTTATCGGCGTCATTTACGGAAACACACGATTGAAAGAATAATTTCCAAAAAATAAAGAAATATCGAATAAAGACCATTTTATCATTGAGATAGCAAAATAAAAATTATATCAGATGAAAAAAATGATCTTTCTTTTCATCTGATTTATTTGGGATGCATCACTTTTTGATTAATCATTTGTGTAAATGGTTGTTGAATTTACGCACCCACCCCTATTTTTCCTTGTTTTACGGAAATTTCTCTATTTGTTTAATTAAACTAAGCACCACCAGATTCTAACATGCAAAAAGACCTTTTTTATGCTACAATCAAAATTAAAACATTATATTAAAGAGGAATAATTTATCTTTCTGAAACCGTTTGGGATTCAACATTATGTTGAGAATTAAAAAAGATATTAATTGATAATGCAACTGTCTTCTATTATATGTATACATTAAAATCGATCACACCCGTAGAAGTGAAAGTACGAGGTTTCTTCACTATGGGCTACGTCCCTGTAAATTGTAAAATAGCTGCTTATGTAGACAGCCAAGTAAGACTAATAATCTTTTATGTGTCCGTTTCTTAATATTATATTACGAAATTTAGCAGGTTACTAATATTAGTCCCTGAGATGAAATGAAATCACTTGGGGTGGGGGTATATAATCTTTTGGTTGCACCCCTAGTTACATTGGCCTCGATATATATTTCATTTTAAATCTGAAAGTATGCTGAATATGCTGCAAAATGTGGTCAAGCTGTAAACCTGTGCAGTAAGTTTATTTGTAAACATGCAAATAGAGAGGTACATGGTAAGCGAATGTTGTTTACAGTAACTCTAGGTATCTCAAGTAATTTCCTTTTTTTAAGTTTTTGATTACCATTATTAGGACAAAAGTTTACACAAAACATAACAAAATATCTACAAGAACTTGGTTAATTTTCGAAAACAACAATGCCAGTTAGAAAGCGTGGTAGCTCAGTGGTTAGGCACTTGCCTCTGCTGGTGCTAGAGGTCCCAGGTTCGATCCACGCTCGCGCCGAGGAAAATTTCGGTGTCCGAACACGCTTTCCCTAGTGTCATTTGAAGGGATGACACTAGATAAGTGCATCGTCCTTCGGATCGGGACGTTAAATGGATGTCCCCTGTGCAGGTTAAAGAACCCTACGGTAATTTTGATATGGTTACTTGTAGGCTCTCATCCTGCAACCCGGAGTGTACAAAGAACACCTGCCGATAATACTCGAAAGAGGGTCTGGCAGTATATAGAGAAGGAAAGAAAGAAAAGACAGTTAGATATACCATCGGTGGGTGGCCACCAGTGGGGTAATTGACACCCACAAACCGTGGCATATTCATTGAACATTCAAGAAGTGTGGAAAAAAAATCTGCCCAAAATATGTAAATAAATAACATAGCTTATCCAGCGAAATTAAGCTTGCATTAAAAGCTAACAAAGAGACATTTAGATGGCGAAACTTTCATCAAAAATAAATTTCCTCCCTTTAGTTAGGACAATTCGACAAATAAACAAGCGCAATCTTTTCTCTTTTTCTTGTTCTAAAACAAAGGGTAAATACCGCTTTTGGAACTATTTTGTCTGGCACTCATTCCATATGTCAGAAATAGAGGATCTTACATGAGTGCTCATGTTTTATTGAATTTATTAAACGAGTTGGGAAAAAAGAGATAAAATGCGAGGATTGCTTATAATAATAAGTAATTATTATTACCTCAATAATGCGAGCGCTCTCGGGCGCTCGTTGTACTGATGCCAGGCTTTACAATTTATGAATATAGATAGGTACCAATCAACGAGCGCTCGGCGAGCACTCGCATTATTGAACTCACCTGAACTAAAATTTTTACAAATAAACCACCTGGGACCACCATTGGAGTGTCAAGCAGCCTAGATCCAGATCATGACTGACATTCTGTTGGTCTTCATCTGGGTTCAAACTGTTTGCAAAAGGCTATTGGCAGACGACAAAATTTTCCGCTGGCATGCAAAGACTCATAACAGGTATAATATATTATCTCATATAGGTAGCTTTCAACTTGGATATACATGTAATATGCATACCATAAATATTTGGACACTTTAAATACATTGCGACATGCTATGCCCTTTAAACAAAGCAAAAGTAATATTCAAAGGATCTAGTTAATGTTCAATATATTTCACCATGCCTACCAAATAAATCAAGAAAAAGTGCAGAATTCACGTTTTAAATCACTTTTCATTGTCATAAATTTCAGACCCCCTCCCCTTTCTACCCGCCATATCTCTCGAGTGCGTAGGAATTTTGAATATATTTTGCTAGCTGACTCTTGCCATTAGATTCACATATTGCACTGATACTACATGCATCACACCAGAAGCTAAAAAACAGCGTTCTGGGTATCAGAAAAATAGGCGTATAAGGCCCAAACCGTCAATGATCCTTTAACAAGCCTTAGGCCATTGAACTACGGAACAAACTCAGCATTATACCATGGATTAGATGTTTGTGTTTATTACTATTTTGAACTTATTGTTTAGATAATGCAAATTCGATTTCCTTTATAATAATCAGCTCGTTTTGGAAAGAATGGCACTTTGCTTGCTGGCATGTAAACCGGTTGTCTGTTGAATTCCAAGAATATGTTCCTGTCGTGTGTGTTCTGGCCATAAATACTTAGGGGTGCTTTGTCATTACCAAATGAACTGTGCTTTAAGCTGGTTCTTTTGATGATCTATTCTTCGATAGAAGTGCCCTTTAATTCATTCCTTGGAAACCTTAATAAAAACGTCCTTTTGTGTTATTCTGTATATGCTATGTATCCTCTAGCTGTAACAGCGATAAGCAAATATACTATAAGGCGGGCCATACGTTACAAAGCATTGGTCTTGAATAAACCTGTATAACATACCGCTGGCACTGCATATTTACCCAAATGCACAATAAATTAACAGCAATTTGACTGCTTCATAATGCAGTTATAACAAAGCTTTTGTAATCTATATAATAAAATTACGTATGAATGCATTTGATTAAATAGGAAATGTAATATGAATGTTAAGTCTTTTTGTTCTGTAACGACATGCCTGTTAAACTACAACTGAAATCTAGTATGACGTGATGGCCATGGAACAACATATATTCCTATTCAATTTTTAATGACAAAAATGATGTGTGTATAACCGGGAGATTTACGTTTGAGCGGATCCATAATACGAAAGAGCAGATATTTTTTTACGAAAGAGCGGAGAAACATGAGGCAAAAGAGCGGATGATTTAATCATTCAAAAGAGCGCTTTTTCCAGGTAATGACCAGGTACTGACCAGGCAAGTAATGAGCAGGCAATGAATGATCTCCACGCCGATACGATGGTGGCCAGCATAGTAGCCCTCAATCACCTTGCAATTGTTGCCCCAACATTTTGAAGTCAAGTGCTATTTCCTAGCGGCACACCAACAGATCTTGCATGGCAAGACTAAAGTCTTAGAACAGACACTGCAATGAGTACAACTATTCCATCTGGGACAGGCTTGATGGAGAATAATACAGACTTTGGCTTCAGTCAAGACTACAAGGACAACAGTAATGAAATACGCAAATGTCTGAAACGTTCGTTTGGGTTCCACTTCTTGTGTCCTTCTGATGTAGACATGGGGGCTAAAAACCCATCAAACAACAAAAGAACAAATAACGCGGTAGAATCGTTCCATGCGCAATTCTACACCACCCATCCAACATTTTTCGTATTTCTTGAAGTTTTGGTAATAATGATATATAGCGAACGGAAGGGGTTACAAACTGGTAATTACTTGGAAAATTCGCTAATTTGTATGAATTTTCATTACGGTTAATTTACCTGGTCATTACCTGGAAAATTCGCTCATTTGTATGATTTTTTTAATCCGCTCTTTTGACTGTATGGTTTGCCGCTCATTTCATACTCCGTCACGGTATGATTTCCGCTCAAACGTAATTCACCCGTATAACCAGATTATTAGTGTTGTCTTGTGGATGTATTGTTGCTATAAATGTTATATGGCTCTTCCTCACGGTGCTGTGGGTTGGTCTGCAGTGTGTGATTGTGGTAATTCCTGATCATACTCACTTACTTTTTTATGCATACTACAGTCAGGATAATATGTTCTACAAATGCATGGATGTTTTACAGCGATCTATGTTAATGTCCATGCAAGTACGTTGTTTCGGCAGCAAACATGACCAGACTTCGAGGTTATAAAACTTGAGTTCATTCTCAATCTCAAAATAAAGCGCAATGATTGGCTGCTTGCGGATACGTGTCCGCAAGCAGGCAATCGTTACGCTTTATTTTGAGTTTGAGACTGAACTCAAGTTTTATAACCTCGAGGATACCACATGGGAAAATGACAAAAACACAATTAAGCATCACAAACAAGAGCCAGGAGGTCAGGCCTTTCCCAGCAGGTGACCACAAGGCAGCAATGAACAGGCGCGAAAGCATGAAAAAATCATACATCACAGAATTACTAAGGTGTACTTAAGGGTTTGTGCAAATGAAGAACTATTTTGAATTGGAATTAATTTCTGTATAATACAAAAGTAGACTGAATTGAATATTATACTTATGTAGTTAAATTTAAATTACTTAATGTAAACCCTGCAACCCCAAACAATATATAACTGCAAAATTGATATTATAATAGCTTGATATTAAATTTAAGTAACATCAATACAATAATTAAGGTCTAAGATAACAAAATCGCTTTGCAAGGTTAGAGACCCAAAAATTATATCAGCAGATACATTAATCTTCTGAGATGACGTTTCCGAGTTTAGTTCGCGGGTCATACTTATTACGTCATTTTTGTGACGTCACGAACTAGGCATATTTTTGGCGTTTTTAACGCTTTTTTCTGGCCCATTGAAACTCCGTATTTTCGCAATAATTTTTGAAAGAATGGACCGATTTCTAAAATGTTTGCACCGAAACGTTGATATTTATAAATGTCAACCGTATCTGCAAAGTTCATATAGTTTTTACACACGGGCAACTTTAAATTGCAAGAAATTGTGATTCTGAACATAATCAAAATACGTTTGTGCATCATCTAAAATGGTCCTGGCATCTAAACTGGTCCTGGCATCTATTATGGTCCTGACCAGCCTCTATATTGGTCCCGATAGGCATCTATTATGGTGCACTAATCAGACTCTAAAATGGTCCTGAGCGCTAAATGTAAATATATGCAAACCTAATCCTTTTTCAACTTAAACGGCTTCCACCGCAAAAATAATCATATAGCCAGGAAACAAGCCATTTGTGCGCGCGCGCTCGTGTGTGTGTTTTGCAGGATTTGGTTAGCCCCGTGCCCTATCTAACGCACATGCCGTTTTATTTTAAATATCGAACGCAAAAATGAAATTCCATTTGAGACAACTCCGTGCATTCATGCCTCGTGCGCACGGGCTTTAATCCGCATTGAATTAAATATGAGATAATGCATCCCGCCAATTTGGGCCTGTGGATACCGGGGACATAGCGGGGCTTAAGTGCCGGGATTAAACCTACGATATGTTCCCGCAGTGCCGTGTGTGCCGGGGTTTTAATTTCCTGTTTAAATAGGGCTTGTCAAAAAGGTCCTCCTTACAGCGCACATAATATAAACATCTATATACCTGCCAATATAAACCAAAAGGGATGGAACTTGGTGGTCGATTCGCATGTTCTCGGGAAGGGGCGGGTCAAGAAACTATCGTATCATTTGGGAAGGGTGAGGCCCGAGCCTGACTGATGCTTTAGTCGTCTTTCACTTACTTTTTACAAAGTGTTCCAATTGACCATTCCAAGTGAACTTCGTGGAAAATTTCCAAGGAGGGAGTGTGGGGGAGTCCAAGATTTTAGACGCTGCTGGGTAGTGATGGGGCGTGGAGGTCGTCATACTTATTCCTAAAGAAACCTTTAACACTTGTACTTTTCAGGGGGGGGGGGGTGGTCCGGATCTCCTGACCCCCCCACCTCTCTATGGATTCAGAAATCAAGAGAATCGGTAGAAACGGTAGATACTCCCAGATATACGGTTGTTCAACAACTGCGAGTTGATATCACTAATAGTGTTATGTTCTGCTCTGGACAAAATTCAAGTATAACAAAGGACCGATAACTTCTAATTTATGCAAAAGAGAGTTATGGATCTTTTTAGACTGTACCTCTCCTCATTGAGATCTATCTACCATTGAAGTTTCAAGTTGATACCTGTTATACATGTAGTTGTTGTGTTATGCTTTGGACACAATAAAGTGTGAAAAATAGCAAAGGGCAATAACTCCTAAATTATGCGAATGAGAGGTACGGTTCTTGTACACTGTACTTCTCCTCATCGATATATATCTACCAGTGAAGTTTCTAGTCGATACCTCTTATATTTCTGTGTTATGCTCTGCACAATATATTTGTAAAGTCTCTGAAACCACTGGGCCAACTGAAGCGTTTCATGTGACACCACCATGGGAGAGGGGAAAAGATGGAAAGCTTTTTCAAAATGATTTAGTTCATTTGTTGATAGTCATTATTGTCTACCAGGGGGCGGGGGCATTTAGCAGGGTTTTTACCACAAATTTGGCCCCGCAGTGCAGGGCTATTAGCAGGGCTTTGAAAATACCAATGACTGGCGCATAACCTAACCATTAAATGTACAACCTCTGTAAACGGGAAAAAAAAATGAAAAGAAATAAGTATAAGAACATATAAATTAGTACGAATCATGTTCTTTTACTGGGTCATATCGCAAAAAATATAGTGCTTACGAATGTTAACCACCAATGCTTCATCATAAATAAAATATATAGAGTAGAGTAGTACTGATATCTATATAGTATGAGAGATTTAGTACTGGCCTATAACAGTAGAGACTACGGCTATGGAAACTAGCAGAGACTGGGAATACGGATACACGTACTGATCACTAGTAGCAGAGACTGAATCTATGGATATAAGGACTGACCTCTAGTAGTAGTGACTGGGACTGAGAATACCAATACTGACCTCTAGTGGCAAAACAGGGACTCTATGTACTAGGTTTGACCTCTATTGGCATAACCTGGAACTATGACCACTTATAATGATCGCCTGTAGCAGTGATTGCAACAAGGAATTGATACTCTGTAGAAGTGACTACAACCATGTTACTAGTACAGTCCATTTATAGCTGAGAGGCGGACTCTGGATACTAGTACTAGCATTTAGTCGAATGGAAGAGACTCTAGATTCTAGGAATGATAGCTAGTGACAATGACAGGGACTCTAGACACTTTTACTGACAACTTGTGGCAATGACAGGGAAATTTTTTACTGAACTTTAATGACAATGTGTACGACTCTGGGCAATTTAATTGACCTCTAGTCGCATTGACTGGGATTCTGGATACTTGAACTGATCCCCAGTGGCAATTGCTGGGACTCTGGATACTAGTACTGAACTCTAGTGGCAATGAAAGGGACTCTGGATATTTAACTGACCTCTAGTGGCAACGACTGAGACACTGGATGCTAGTACTGCCCTCTAGTGGCAATGACAGGGACTCATGATACTATACTGAACAAAAGTGAAAACGCTACACTACAATTATCTATATTATATGAGAAAGTATTGGGCAAAAAGTATTTACTAAAGCTTAATAATGTTGTCCAGACATCCAGCAAACGATTCGTCGAAGCTCCAGCAATTTGTCTCGTTTGATGTATGAGCTATGCTCCTTTAAGTGTTTAAAGCTTTATTGACTGAAATTTGCTATTGCGCATGCGCAAATTAAAATTGTTATGCTTATCAAAATTGGTCTTAATTGTGTTGCAAAAAGACACAAGAAAACTGCTTAATCACTTGAAACAAGCTCAGAAATCAATTTCGAATTCAGCGAATTTGTAAAATATTGAAAATTATCTCCCTTTGACAAAAACAAATAGGGAATATTAAATGTTTGGTAATCTTCGATTTATCACGAATTTCGACAATTTTCTTTTGCTAAATCAGTTAAACCTCTCAGCACATTATTTCAACCATTTCTCGACTAGTAATGTCCTCATACTAAGATGCAACAACACATCGATTTTCCTATGGAGATTTCAGTGTTAAATTTTAAGCTTGGCAATTTGAGTGAAAACCCCGATCTCGTAGGTAGTGGATTTCTGAAGGCCTAAATTTTGTTAGATTTCCGTTCAAATTGGCAACCTGAAAAATGGACCCTGTCACATTTAAATGGCTTTCATGTGTTTCCTCTTGACAACATCGGTAAAACTTTTACTGTTATGCATTTCCCAGTATTGAACATTAAGATACACTTTCCATTGCATTCTTGGTTTGCATAATTTTGTATATAGATGGCAAACAATTCAGGTGTAGCGTTTTCACTTTTGTTCAGTATAGTACTGACCTCTTGTAGCAGAAAATAGGGATAAAGATACTAGTACCCACCCCAAGGGTGGCAATGAAGGGGTATTCTGGATAAAAGTACTGGCATCTAGTGACAATGATAGGGACTTTGGATACTCTTACTGGCCTCTATTAGCAATGACAAGGCCTCTTGATGCTTATACTAAACTCTTGTGGCAATGACTGGGACTCTGGATACTTTTACTGACCAGATACTAATACGTACATCTAAAGGCAAAAGCAGAAACCCTGGATACGTATACTGACAACTATAGGCAATGACTGGGACTATGGATATTTTTATTGACCTCTAGTGTCAATGCCTGGGACTTTGCCTAGGACTCAGCATACTAAGACTGACCTTTAGTGGCAAGGATAGGGACCCTGGATACTTTAACTGACCTCTAGTGGCAATGACTGGGAGCTAGGATATTGACCCAGACCTCTAGTGGCAATGACTGGGACTTTGAGTACTGACTTCAAGTGGCAATTGCTGGAACTCTGGATACTTTTATTGATCTCTAGTGTCAAAAACAGGGACTTTGTATACTATTATTTACCTCTAAATGCAATGCCTACTATAAATGGCCTCTAGTGGCAATGACTGGGACTCATTTTTTCTAGTAGCAATCTTAAGTACTCTGGATACTTTAACTGACCTCTATTGTCAATGACTGGGACTTTGAATACAAGTACTGACCTCAAGTGGAAATTGCTTGGACTCTTGATACTTGTATCGATCTTAAGTGGCAAGAACAGGAATTTTGTATACTTTTATTTACCTCTAAATGTAATGTCTAGGACTAAGGATACTTTAACTGACCTCTAGTGGCAATGACTTTGACCCTAGATACTGACCCTGGCCTCTATTGGCAATAACAGGGACTCTGGATACATTTAATGACATCTAATGACAATGAATGGGACTACTGGATACTTTAACTAGCCTCCTATAGGAATAACTGGGACTATGGATACCAGAATTGACATATAATGGTAATGAAGGACTCCTGATATTTTACTGACCTCTAGTATCAATAACCAGATTCTGGATACAAGCACTGTCCTCTAGTGGCAATGACAGGGATTCTGGATACTAGTACTGAACTCTAGTGGCAATGACATGGATTCTCGCTACTTTATAAGATATTTAGTGACAATGACAGAGGCTCTGGATACAAATACTGACCTCTAATGGCTATGTCTAGGAATCTGGATTCTAGTACTGGCCTTTAGTTGAAGGGGCAGGGACTCTGGATACTTTTGTTGACCTCTAGTGTCAATGACTGGGACTTTGCCTAGGACTCAGCATTCTAAGACTGACCTTTAGTGGCAAGGATTAGGACTCTAGATACTTTTACTGACCTCTAGTGGCACTGACTGGGAACCTGGATACTGAAATAACTGGGACTATGAATTACCAGAATTAACATTTTGTGGTTTCGAAGGACTCTTGATATTTTAACTTACCTCTAGTATCAAGAACCCGATTCTGGATACAAGTACTGACCTCTGGTGGCAATGACAGGGATTCTGGATACTAGTACTGAACTCTAGTAGCAATGACATAAACCCTCGTTACTGTTGATGATATCTAGTGGCATTGACAGAGGCTCTGGATACAAGTACTGATCTCTAGTGGCTATGTCTAGGACTGTGGATGCTAGTGCTGGCGTTAAGTGGCAAGGGCAGGGACTCTGAATACTTTAAATGACTTCTGTTGGTAATTACTGGAACCCGAGATACTAGATGTTATTATGATCTCCTGATGCAATGATAAGGACTCTGGATACTAGTACTGATCTCTAGTGGAAATGACAAGGACTCTGAATATTTTACTGACTTCCAGTTGCAATGACAGGGACTCTGAATAGTAATTCTAACCTCTGTGGCAGTAACAGGTACTTTGAATACTAGTGCTGACATCTCGCGACAATGACTGAGACTCTGGATACTTTTATTGACAACTAGCGGTACTTACAGGGACTCTAGATACTTTCACTGACCTCTAATGACAACTATTGGGACTCTGAATACATTACTGATCTCTAGTTGCATTTACAGGGATTCTGGATACTTTAACTGACTTCCTTTTGCAATAACTGGGACTTTGGATACTAGAATTGACATCTATTGGTAATGAAAGGGACTCTGGATAATTTTACTTACATCTAGTATCAAGAACCAGACTCTGTATACAAGTACTGGCCTCTAGTGGCTATGACAGGGACTCTGGATACTAGTACTGAACTCTAGTGGCAATGACAGGGCCTTTCAATAGTTTTATTGATATTAAGTGACAATAACAGGGACTCTGGATACAAGTACTGACCTCTAGTGTCAATATCTAGGACTCTGGATGCTAGTTCTGACTTTTATTGGCAAGGACAGGGACTCTGGGTACCTTAAATGTCCTCTGTTGTCAGTTACTTGGACCCTAGGTACTAGTGCTGATTTCTACTGCAATGACAGGGGCTCTGGATAATATACTGACCTCTAGTGGCAAGGAAAAGGACACTGGATGGTAATACTGACCTCTAGTGGCACTGACAGGGACTTTGAATACTAGTTCTGACATCTAGTGACAACGACTGGGTTTCTGGATACTTTTACTGACCTCTTTTGTCAATGACTATGTCTCTGGAAACTGTTTTACGAACTCTTGTGGCAATGACTGGGACTCTGGGTAGCAATACTGACCTTTAGTGGCAGTAACAGGGACTTTGAATACTAGTTCTGACATCTGACCTCTTGTGGCAATAACATGGTTTTTTGCTACTTGGACTGACCTTTATTGGCAATGATAGGAACTCTAGATACTATTATTGACCTTTAGTGACAATGATAGGGACTCTAGATATTAGTACTGATATCAAATGGCAGGAACAGGAACTCTGGATACTTCTATAGCCAACAAATGCCAATGATTTGGGCTCTGGATATTTTTGTTGACCTATAGTGGCAATAATAGGAACTCTAGATGCTAGTATTGTTTTCTAGTGGCAATGAGAAGGACTTTTTATACTTTAACTTACCTCTTGTGGCAATGACTGGGACTTAAGATACGAGTACCGGCTTCCAGTGGTAATTTCGTTGACTCTGGATACTTAAATTGATCTCTAGTGGCAAGGACAGGGCCTCTGGATACTTTGACTGATATTAAGTGGCAATTACGGGGACTCTGGATACTTTTACTGAACTCTAGTTGGAATGTCTAGGACTCTGGCTATTATGACTGACCTCTAGATGCAGAAAAGGGATCCTGGATACTTTTACTGGCCTCTAGTGGCAATGAATGGGACCCTTGATACTGACCCTGGTCTTAAGTGGAAATAACAGAGCTCTGGACGCTTTTACTAACCTCAAGTTGCATTGCCAGGGACACTGGGCATTTTAACTGACCTCCTGTAGCAATGACTGGGACTCTAAAATTAGTACAGGGACTCTGGATTATTTTACTGACATTTAGTGTGAATGAAAGGGACTCTAGATACAAGTACTGGCTTCATGTTGCAATATCCAGGACCGTGGATGATAGTACTGACCTCTAGTGGCAATGACTGGGAGTCTAAATACTTGCACTGATCTCTAGTGGCTGTGACAGGGACTCTGGATACTAGTTCTGATCTCTAGTGGCAATGTCTAGGACTCTGGATGCTAGTTCTTATCTCTAGTGGCTATGACAGGGACGCTGGATACCATTACAGACCTTAAGTAGCCATGGCTGGGTCTATTGATATTAGTACTGACCTCTTGTAGCAGAGACATTGACTAGGATACATAGCAGAGACTGGGGCTATGGATTCAAATACTGACCTCATGTAGCAACTACTAGGACACTGAATAAAATCACTGGCCTCTAGTGGTTGAGTCTGGGACTATGGATGCCTATTCTGTCCTCTAGCAGCAGAGATTGAAACTATGGATGCTAGAAATGACATCTATTAGGAGTGACTTGGATAATGATTATTAGTACTGACCTCTAGTAGCAGAAATTGAGACTATGGATACAAGTACTGACCTCTAGTAGCAGAGACCATGACTATGGTTACTATTGCTGACCTGTAATAGCAGTGACTGTAACTAAGATACTAGTACTGACTTCCAGTGGTAATGACTCTAATATTGACCCCCTATTGGAGAGACAGGGCCTCTGAATATAGTAGTACTGGCTTCTAGTAGCAGAAATTGGGACGTTGGATAATTTACCTGACCTCTAAGGGTAGTGACAGGGACCGTAGATACTAATACTGGCTGGTAGTTGCAGAGTTATGGACTCTGGATACTAGTACCGACCTCTAGTTGCAGAGACAGGGTTTCTGTATAGCATTACTGACCTCTAGAAGCAGATTCGTGACCTATATTTACTATTATTGACCTCTGGTGACAGAGGCTGGGAATCTGAATAACAATACTGACCTCTAGTGGCAAAGATAGTGACTCTGGATAGCAGTAACGATCTTTAGTGGCAATGAGTGAGACTGGATAGCAATACTGACCTCTGGTTGCAGAAACAGGGACTCTGGGATGTAGTTCCGACCTCTAACGGCAGATATAAATGGTACTGATATTTTGCTAAAACAGAAACTCTTGACAGCAGTACTGCCTCTAGCAGCAATGAGTGTGACTCTGGCAAGTAGAACTGGCTTCTGGTGGCAGAGACATTGCTTCTGTATAGTAATACTAACCCTAAGCCTCTGGGTAGAAAAACTAACTTCTAGTGGCTCTAGTTCATTTCAGCCACATTGAGCCTAAGGTTCATAAGTGAGATAACATTACTATGAAACCCTTGATTTTAATTATAGATCCTCTATGAAAAGGGGTTGCATATTTGATTTGGGATGTCTGTCATTCTGTCCCTCCATCCGTTGGTCATTCCATCGTAATTTCGTTCAGTTTAATATCTTGAGAACAAATTGATAGAAGTTTTTATCAAATTGTGTATTACATTTATATAGACAATATCCAGATTGGGTTTGCTTCACATTATTTTTCAAAAAATTGAAACAGAGCTATGTCCCTTGACTGCTGTCAGAATTTTCACCTAGAATTCATTTTCCGCTCAGATTGATAGAATTTGACCAAATTTTGTATGTCCATTGGAATTAACAAGATGTAGGTTGGGATTGTTATTTGTCTTTTTTTCGTAAATTTATAACGAAGATATGGCCATTTATTGACTTCACCTTTCCGATTTCGCTCAATATCTTAAGAACAAATACATTGAGAACAAATTGGAACTAGAATGCACAATCGATGGGGTGCCATCGCAAAACCCCACGCTGAAGTTTTTGATCCACCCAGCACCCCCAAGTCCCACCCCTGGGTCATGACCCCAGCAACAGAGGTAAAATTCTGTTCAATATGTTTACAATATTTTATTTGTAAGAACGCACACAAAAATTGGTATAAAAATCTTAGAATTGACATGGTACTCTAAATTTAATGATATTTGACCTTTTGACCTCACCTCCAATGTCACCAGTTTGACCCTAGGGTGGAAACATTACTTTCATTCTGTTCTGCTCGTCATACCCGTCGATTTGATATGCCACATGACAATATTTTAATTTTTTTGACCCCCCCCCCCCCTGGGCACCCCAACGCCCCTAAGTCCCACCCCTGAGGCATGACCCAGCCGACATGATGCAAATCCCGTCTGATATGTTTTGTATCTATTATTTGAGAGAACACACACAAAGTTTGGTATAAAAGTCTTTGAAATTGACTTTGTAATTGAAATTAAATGATATTTGACCTTTTGGCCCCTCCCCAGGGCCCCAGGGGGCGGGGCCAAAAACAGTTTGATGTTGCACGCCCCATTCATGTGAGTAACTCACACACCAAATTTGGTTGAATTTCGTCTAATGGTTTAGGAGGAGATAGCATAACGGACAGACGGACGGACGGACGGAGGCGATTACAATATCCCTCTCGTTTTTTAAAATAGCGTGGGGATAATTACACCAAATGTTTATATATACATTTACATTGACAACATCTATATTGGGATTGTTACCTGCCAGTTTTTCAAATTTATAACCGTTATGGCCCTTAAGTGAAGTCTTAATTTCGTTTCTGCTCAATATTTACAGGATACATGCACAGAACTTGGCGAAATTTTGCATATGCTGTGATTGTTGCCTGTCAGTTTTCTCCAACTTGTAACTTATGGCCCTTGAGTGATGCCGATCAGAATTCCGTTTCCACTCGATATCGTGAGAACAAATGGATGGAATTTCACCCAATTTTACATATGTATTTATAACGAGCGCAGCGGAGCTCGTACTATAGATAACGCGAGTAAGTGGTATACTATGCAAAAAATTTGAGTGTCCACCGTAACTGGTTTTCCAAGTTTGAGCGCTATTCTTTGTTGCTTAGTAAAAACCTGGAACCAAACGAATGACAGCTCTAGAGTTTCGTACTCAGAAACGGCACATGATTGGATTAATAAAATGAATATTTAATATTCCTTACTCTTGTGTTTTTATTCTAAATAAAAAACAAACACAAACACTGTCATGGCGTCTTTATCGAGTTTTCGTCCTTCGCGGTCCTTTTCCTATCATATAGCCCAATAATATCGGTCAAATGCAACTTAGAAAAGGAGAAAATCAGACAAAAACCTACTTTTTACGCACTGTTGGGGGCGATAAATTGCACCGATGAATTGCAGTTGAAGTTATAATTTACCAGATAATTGTACGAGTTACTGGCCTTAAATTTGTTGAACGCGGTAAAGAAAACAGGACTTTATTCTGCAATCTCTTATTTATAATTATGCCCTATGATGCTTCAAAGTCCGTGAATTTATTTCATGGCTTCATCTAGCTGAGGCTCAATGTGTGAAAGGGCTATATGGCCCTACGAGTACGACAGTAGTCTTTGAAATTTTGCGATATTTAGTTTTACCAGGTTTACAAGACTAAGTTTTGTCTTCTATGAAAAATCAATTTTGGAAATACGTGGTGGTCCCGGTGCATGGAGACCTCAGTTGTATATAGGGCATTATCCTGTTGTTTGGATCGCGATCCAAATAAATAATAGACTAAATTTTGGATGCTGTCTCAGACGTTAAACACAGATTGACCGGAACTACTTTTTTGCGCAATAATATCAATATGTGTAGTAAACATAAAATTTGCATATGCTGGCGGGCGATCTGAAATTGACTACACTACACACGAGATCGAGCATTCAATAAATTCTGCCTATCGGGGGAAGTTTCCCTCATGAAATGCTCTCTTTGATGGATATGTTGCAGAAAGATTAGCTCATATAGTTGTTTGGAGTCAGTGTCTTAAAATTATGATCGTTTCAAGACCGATCCAAACAACAGGAGTATTAAGGCGACGAATTGGGTCAACTTACAAATGTGTTTCTGTATTTTTCCGTGAAATGCATGTCCAGAAGGTCTGGTATGATGTTTATTCCGTAAATATTTATCATAGCTTTATATGTTAACGGACTAAATCCAGTTATACTTGACTTTTAAACTTGGATATATTGAAACGAAACAGCAGCACAAGATCTACCGCCATTCCATAATCGGCTGAATTTGTTTAAACTTAAGAGAAAGTTTACAATATTCGTCGCCTTAATACTCCTGTTGTTTGGATCGCTTCTTCACTGAAGCTTTATATTTGTTTAATAAATAAAACTTTTAAAGAAACTAACCCCAAAAGATGCCAAGCCCCATTTTCTCTGAATTATCCCCCAAAGAAACCCTTTTCCCTGGGAAACTTCCCCTTGCGAGGCAATGTTTTAAGTTTCTGTTCTAGGGTGTTTCTGTCTATATATACTCCTGTTGTTTGGATCGCAACTTTGCTTAGTCTTAAAATGGTTGTATCTTTGACAAAGTCTGTATATATATACTCCTGTTATTTGGATCGCCTCCTCAGTGAGAGGTATAAAAAGTCTGATGCAAAAGTTAGAGTTGCTATTTTTTCAGTTCAGTCCGTAGGTTAAACAAAGTCTACTTTCGTTGTAATTTCGTCGCCTTAATACTCCTGTTATTTGGATCGGGTCTTCATAAAAGCCTTCGTTTCAAGACCGATCCAAACAACAGGAGTATTAAGGCGACGAATTGCCGTTGTTCGTTGAATAAGTAAACTTTTAAGACACTAACCCCAAAATATGCCAAGCCCCATTTTCTCTAAATAATCCCCCAAAGAAAACCCTTTTCTCGGGGAAACTTCCCCTTGCGAGGCAACGGTTCATGTTACTGAAGTGTTTCTCTCTCTCTATATATATATACTCCTGTTGTTTGGATCGCTTTTGAAAAAATATCTCATTGCCTATCTTTATATGGCTGCATCTATTCTTTGACAGAGTCTGTATATATATACTCCTGTTGTTTGGATCGCCTCATAAGTGAAATGTAAGAAAATCCGATAGAAAAGCATAATATTTACGGAATAAACTGAATCATTCAATATGTTAAACCTAATTACTCAATTATAAAATAGTTCCGACACAAAAAGTAGTTCCTAAAATGTGTAGTTTGTGACAATGTCGAAGTGACAGAATAAAGTGGTCAATATTTATTTGGATCGCGATCCAAACAACAGGATAATGCCGTATATAGATAGTTACAACTACCGTAAGCAAGTGGATAATACTTTGGTTCAAGTTGACTGAATAACGTTAGTGATCACAGACTTCAAGAAGGTGTTGTTATCTTGGCCTAGTTAATCTGTAGCCCTGTTGTATTCACGAAGTGAGAATACTTCCAATGGCGAGTTATATTTATTCTTTTTTAAAACAAATAAATACTCTGCAAGTATCCTGACACAAGGGAATTAGATAAACAAATGGGGGAAATCCCATGGACAGGCCCCGGGTCAGTGAATTTGTAAAAATCCCATCCCACAGTCGAGGAATAAGACAGCACCTCAAAACCATTCCAATTTCTTGTTCTCTGGACTGGTGCGAACTAGTGCAGTGTAGGTTATGTTATTCATGGTATGGTCTGTCAAAAAACAACAACAGTTTTTCACCTAAATAATTTCGAACAATAACCTTTACTGCCTTGCACATTTTAACGATACCTCCAGTTAGTTTAGTGTCTTTCAAGGCTGCAACTTGTCAATACAAATTGAGCTCTTTTTCCTTTGAAAACTGAATAGCCCAGTTTTTTTATAGTGACCCAAATTGGGTAATTATCGCCAATTTATCAGACCTCTGCGATAGTTACATGTAATAAGTTTTCGGACAAAGTCATGCCATTAAAAAAACAGCAATAAAGCAAGTTATACAGCTCATAATATAATTTTTTCCAATTTAATTCATGCATCTAGCTACTGAATTCATCAGAAACAATATTAATATAGTCCAAATATAGGTATTTTCATTTTAAACGGATGTGACAAGTATACTTTGCAATCCGAACATGAAGTTTTCGTCATATGGACACCCACACACGGATATACGGCAATCCTAGCTACGCTGTCCGATAACTCACATCTATAACTTGGTTCTTTCAGTTCCCTAATGATTCCGACACACAAAATCAAGCAATCAATGAATAAATGGCATTTGTCAATGCATACGGGGCTAGGGAATATGTGGAAACATAGCTTAGAAAACTAATCTCTTAAAGAATAAGAAGAAATATATTACGTAAATTTAAAATAGTAAATTCAAAGGATTGAATGTTTTCTACCGGATATATTTAGTTTTTCAGCAATTTTAGCATGCTCTATCGGCCACCACGGTGATGCTTCTAATGGTGGGGAAGATTGACCCGTACCTATCCACAGTGATTGTGACCCTGAGCTTTATTAGGTGCTGGGAGTCAATGATTGATTGAAATTGTTCGATAGCACCATGGTCTGATAATACCCTGATCGATGTTAAAGGAGTTTATGGGGAAAATGGCTAATTTGTAGGGATGGGTATCCCCAATGAAATCGTATAGCGATATATCGCCAACAGAATCACCGTATCGCGATACATATCACGATACATATCATGGAAGTATTGATCAGCTTAATTAAGTGTTAGAAGGTGAGGTCAGTTCTTCTGTGTTTTCAACTATTAAAAACAAGTATGAAGAGCTCTGACAATTATTTTAACTTAATTTCAGAGTTGTTTCGGGCATTTTTTTATGCTTTTTTGTCATCTGCTGATGTTTTTATAATCAACACCTTTGAAAAATTCTTGCAGGAATACCAGCAATTTAAAACAGTTTGGATCCAGATTAGCCCCTGTGTTTTGGCGAACCAGAGAGTTTGCAAAGAGGAGGACAAATAAAAAAAAATATGTGTGGTTCAGGTTACACCTTGAAAAAAATTAGGGTAGGTAGGTAGGTAGGCAACTTTTTTTTTTTAAACTTTTTTTTCTTGGAGAGTATAGATCTGTTTTGAAATGTATTTAATAACTCAAAGGTGCTATAAAAGAGTCCCTCTATTTCAAATACTTAAGAATGAATGCATAGAAATTTAGTTTTTCATTCATGAGCATTTTGATACATTTTTTCTGATATTTTTTTCAACTTCAAAATTTGGAGAAAAAAAGTTTAGGGTAGGGGGTAAAAAATTAGGGACGGTCGGGTAACCTGAACCACACCTATTATCGTAGATTATTATAAACTTGTTGCATGCTGGGAATTTGTTTCATTAATTTTTTTCTGTCTGCTGACTTTTTCGCTCACCTGAGCCGAAGGCTCAATGTGAGTTATTGTGATCAGTCTTCGTCCAGTCTGTCGTCCGTAAATTTTTTCTTGAAACGACATTTCCTCCTGAACCACTGGTCCAAATTTCATATAACTTTACATGAATGTTCCCCATGATGCCCTGTTTCAAAATTGCATAATTGTTTCCACTCCACTGAACAGGGGGGCCGCCAGAGCTCCAGATAAGAAATCTTTTAAACAACATCTCCTGAACCACTGGCCCAAATTCAAAATAAATTCACAGAATCGTTCCTCATAATGACCTCTACCAAAATTGCATAAATGGTTCCGGTCTGCAGAACAAAAGGGCAGCCAGAGCTCCAGATAAGAAATCTCTTTAAACGATATCTCCTGAACAACTGGTTCAAAATTATGTCACAGAATTGTTCCTCATAATGCCCTCTACCAAAATTGCTTAAATGGTTCCGCTGTGCTGAATAAAAGGGCTGCCAGAGCTCCAGTTAAGTAACACTTTAAACAACATCTTCTCTTGAACCACTGGTCCAAATTCAAAATTATTTCACAGAATTGTTCCTCTTGATGCCTTCTACCAAAATTGCACAAATGGTTCTGCTCTGCTGAACAAAAGGGCCACAAGAGCTCCAGATAAGAAATATTTTTAAAAGCCATTTCCTTGAACGACTGGTCAAATTCAAAATAATTTCACAGATTTGTTCCTCATAATCCCTCTAGGAAAATTGCACAAATGGTTCCGTTCGCTGAACACAAGGGTGGCCAGAGCTCCAGATAAGAAATATCTTAAAAGGACATCTCCTGAACCACTGGTCCAAATTCAAAATTATTTCACAGAATTGTTCTTCATAATATCCTCTGCCAAAATTGCTTCCGCTGCCCTGTATAATAGGGCCACCAGAGCTCCAGATAAGAAATATCTTCTAAAGGCGTCTCCGTCCTCTTTAACCACTGGTCAAAACTCAAAAAAATTCACAGGATTCTTCCTCAAAATACCCTCTACTTAAATTGCACAAATGGTTCTGCTTTGCTGAACAAAAGGGCGGCCAGAGCTCCAGATAGAAATATTTTTAAATAACATCTCCCGAACCACTGGTCCATATTCAAAATTATATCACAAAATTGTTCCTCATTATGCCCTCTACCAAAATTGTCGAAATGGTTCTGAGCCGCTGAACAAAAGGGCCTCCAGATAAGAAATATCTTTAAAAGACATCTTCTCTTGAACCACTGGTCAAAATTCAAAATTATTTCACAGAATTGTTAATCATAATACTCTCTTCAGAAATTGCACAAATGCTTCCCCTCCGCTCAATAAAAGGGTCACCAGAGCTCCAGATAAGAAACAAATCATCTTTAAACAACATCTCCTCCTGAACCATTGGTCCAAATTTCTTATAACTTCACATGAATGTTCCCCATGATGCCCTCTTTCAAAATTGCATAAATGGTTCTGCTCCACTGAATAGGAGGGCCGACAGAGCTCCAGATAAGACATCTTTTTAAGGACATCCCCTGAACCACTGGCCCAAATTCAAAATAAATTCACAGATGTTCCTTATAATGCCGTCTACTAAAAGGACCTCTGACGGTGGTAATGGGAATCACAGTGTATGGCTGCCTATTATTTTGATAAAAATTAAAGTCTATCAAATGCTTCCATATTCATATATAAGCTCGCTGTTGGTCTCTATTTTATGATTTTGCATTTAATTTCCTATTTCCATGAATGTACTGCTTTATTTTGGGGCTAAAATGGTCACTTTTTGCATTATACATATAGGAAATAGAAAACTATTTTTAAAACATCATTCCCCCCCCTCCCCCCCCCCCCCGAGTCCCAACTAATCCTTTTGCACATAAGTGTGTTCTCATATTTTACATAACATATGTGAAAAGCTAGTTGGGACTCGGGGGGGGGGGGGGGGGGGAATGATATCCCACAGCTCAAAATGTACCGTCTGGGCGAGCCCAAACATTAGCTTTTGGATTTTTGGTGTGCTCTCTTAAAAATCTTTTTTTCCAGTATAATGAAATAATTGGTACAAATAATTTTCCTTTTCATAACCCCTTAGTCATGAAATATTACAACGTTTTACGCATATTGTTCTTCAGATAATGGAAATTGCCCTTTTACTAAATTTAGTTGGTAGATTATTTTGCACATATACTGTATCTATCCAATACACATGAACTACATGGCCCTTGACTAGGTGTACTTTATGCATGGATGAATGGTTATAGTACATTGCTGCATAATGATGCACCAGGTATATACATTGTCACAAAGGT
This sequence comes from Loripinus fragilis, assembly GCA_964019695.1. Lineage (NCBI taxonomy): Eukaryota > Metazoa > Mollusca > Bivalvia > Lucinida > Lucinidae > Loripinus > Loripinus fragilis. The sequence goes on from OZ026525.1 coordinate 8,802,506, forward strand.
TGAATATGGACTACAGTTGCACCTCAAAATATTTCCTAACAAATCAGATAGAAAAAAACAGCAAAAATAATCATTAAATACTCATGATTTAGGACTTTAAAATACTTTCATTGTGATTTGTAATCGAGGATTGATGATATAAAGCCCTTACACGTGAAAATAATTGATTTCTAAATATTTTAGTGAATTCAAATTTTGTAACCCCTACCCCCTTTGGAAGCGTCTCCTGTGTTATCGTAGGGGTCTGCCTGTCTAATTATAACCTTAATTTGTTCCTAATACATCAAGCGTCCTATTCAAAAGAATACCAATGATATCTTGTGCATAGGGAAGTTTTGGGAAGCATCTGAAAAATCGGCAGATACCCTATCAAAGTGTCAGAGGTCCTTGCACAAATGGTTCCACTTCACTGAACAAAACGACAACCAGAGCTCCATATAAGAAATAACTTTAAACAACATCTTTTCCTGAACCACTGGTCCAAATTCAAAATAATTTCACAGAATTGTTCCTCATAACACCGCCTACCAAAATTGCACAAATGGTTTCACTCAGCTGAACAAAAGGGCTGCCAGAGCTCTAAATAAGAAATATCTTTGAATGGCATTTCCTCCTTAACCACTGGTCTAAATTAAAAATAATTTCACAGAATTGTTTCTCATAATACCCTGTACTATAATCACATAAATGGTTCCGCTCCACTGAACAAAAGGGCTACCAGAGTTCTAGATAAGAAATATCTTTAAACAACATTTCCTCCTGAACGACTGTTCGAAATTCGAATTAATTTCACAGAATTATTCATCATGAAGCATTCAGCCAAAATTGAACAAATCGTTCCACTCCGCCGAACAAAGGTGTCACCAGAGCTCTGGATATGAAATTTCTTTAAACGACATCTCCTGATCCACTGGTCTAATTTTCAAATGATTTCACAAAATTGTCCCTCATGATGCTATCTACTAAAATTGCACAAATGGTTCTGCTCTACTGAAGAAAGGGGCCATCACTGCTCTAGATAAGAAATGTCTTTAAACAACATTTCCTCTTGAACCTCTGTTCCAAATTCAACATTGTTTCACAGAAATGTTCCGCATGGTGCCTTCTACAAAAATTGATCAGAATGTTTAGCTCAGCTGAACAACATGCCCACCAGAGCTAAAAATAGAAATGTCTTTAAATGACATCTCTTTAGTCACAGGCAAATACTATAACATTATATGTGCCAGGACTCATGTGAGCAATCCAGGGCCCTAGGACCCTCTTGTTTTATTAAACTAAGCACTAAGGTGAATTGGAGAAATGGGATTTATGGTTTGAGATTAAATAACCCAACTCTGGGGGTATAAATTTAACGATTTGGTCTTGTTTTAATACTGGCTCCAGAATATTTTCTAACAAAGAAATTTGGTAAAAAGAATCAGTGGGTATAAATTCAACGAATTGGCCTTGTTTTAATACTGTCTCCAGAATATTTTCAAAGAAATTTGGAAACAAAGACTATCATGGCAGGTTTTAGACATTTTGTAACTACTAAGATTCCCAATTTATTACCTAGGGTCTAAAGACAGTTGATCACTTAAACAACTGACCTCAGCCACATCAGGGGATTTAGACAAGATTTCTACATTTAGACATTTTCCCAAATTGTCCTAGTCCCTTAGGTAATACCCCCCCCCCCCCCCATCTGTGAGAAAACACTGATAGGTGCATTACTGTTGCACTAAAAAGCACAACTAAATTATACAAACATTACTAGAATCACTTCTTCAAAACATGAAAGAAGCTATAAACGCTAGCTCGTTCGATAGGTATAACCTATTTATTTCATATTATTGGCAAGATCTTGGATGGAATTTTACCGGTCGGTTTACATAAATTTGTAACAGAGTTATGGACCTTGATTGATATTTTTACAACATGATTTTCTGAATTCAATATCGCAGAGGCGTGTTGGCCAATCTTGTTCACATTTAATGTGTATCGTCAAAAGGGTAGCGGACAGCTGAACACTATTTGGGGACAACTTTGAGCAAAAATGGATTTCTATAGAAAATGGTAGCTCCAAGCTAACCCATTCATTATTTATCGCACCTTTTAAAAACAACATTCATTCGCCATGAGTTGGCATACGCCCATTCTGATCAGGGTCTTCTCTTTTTTGTATGAGGAAACCTTGTGTTTTAGCATCTCTCTGAGCATTGAACACACAGCGAAGATCCAGCGCACACAACAGATGCCCAAGGCATGCTGATCTGAGTATTTGCTTTGTGCACATGGTTTTCTGATTCTTTTCTACAGATGCGGTTCAGTTTATTTGAATATTTTGATTAAACAAAACCCCATTTGGGCAGCTCGTATATCGTTCAGTTATTCGATTGTCCCATTTTCCAAAGGACCATATTTCTGGGTAAATATGTATAAATTTGGAAAATTTTAATATGGTTGGTTGGATATTTTCCGGACCAGAAATTTTATCGAGGGAAAGGTCTTTTATATGAGGAGAATAGGTTATTTCTCGGACCCTGTATTGATACTTTAGGATCGGTTGTCATTATACGGGGTGGCAGGATTCTATATTATACTACCAGAAAATTCACACAAAACCTGAACTGCACCAACGCCAAAGCAACAGTAAAAGAAGAATAGAAAACTTCACCATCTTGTTCCTTGAAATCAACAACGAAACAACAAAATATTGAATTTAAAATGAAGAGTATAGTGACCTATGCGACATATGAACTGATAAACGTTTTCTGCTTTTTATTTTGTTTACACTATATTATCACTTTCACACAGCGAATATAATGGCACAGCTGTCTTCAACTCTTGCAGCAGGAAACCTGATTTTGGGGTTTCAGACCAGGTAAAATTCAAACCAGACTGCTCGTCTATGTCTTTAGGTTTTGTTTTTAATAATCGCCGGTACAACACTTTATAAACAGCAAAAATACGTATATGCTGATCAGATCACACAGCGAGGAAGTGCAATAACTGTGCATTCAAACGAACACACTGTCGTGATCCGACTGTGCGGGTGCCCAATCTTTTTGTTCTGATGTTTTACTAGATGCACATTGCCAGTTTGTTGGTTTTATCATGCTGTGGTCAATTAGTAAATAAAAGTGAAACAATAATCTCATGCACATATACCTACTAAAACATTTCTGCGCAGTTTTAGATGCCAGGACCATTATAGATGCAGGACCACTTTAGATGATGCACAGGAATATAACGGGGATCATTTTAGAGTCTGCTTAGCGTGCCATAATAGATGCCAGCCGGGACCAATTTAGAGGCAATTTGGGACCGAAATAGATGCCTGGACCATTTTAGATGCAGGACCACTTTAGATGATGCACATACGTTTGTGCATCATCTAAAATGGTCCTGGCTTCTTAACTGGTCCTGGCATCTATTATGGTCCTGACAAGCCTCTATATTGGTCCCAACTTGCATCTATTATGGTGCGCTAAGCAGACTCTTAAATGGTCCTGAGCGCTAAATGTAAATATATGTAAATCTAATACTTTTTCAACTTTAAGGGCTTCCACCGCCAAAAAAAGTCATATACATGTAGCCAGGACACAAGCCATTTGTGAACGTGCGCATGCGCTTGTGTGTGTGTGTGTGTTTTTGCAGGATTTGGTTAGCCCCGCGCCCTATCTAACGCACATGCCGTGTTATTTTAAATATCGATCGCAATGATGAAATTCCATTTGAGACAACTCCGTGTGTCCGTACCTCTTGCGCACGGTTTTCATCCGCATTTAATTAAAACGTGTTCGATGTTTATGAAATAATGCAGCCCCGCCCCCTTGGTGCCGTGGATACCGGGGACAAAGCGGGACTTAGGTGCCGGGATTATACCGTACGATATGTCGCCGCAGTGCCGTGGGTGTGCCGGGGTTTTAATTTCCCGTTTAAATAGGGCTTTATCTCCTTGTTATATCTTGATTTATATGTTTTAGGAGATGATGCATTGATAAGTTAGGGGTCTTTCATGCAAACCAAATATCTATGTGTCTTGATCCACATCTGAATTAAGGGTGAGGTTGGCGCCGTTAAACCGGTTTAAGCCCTCCAGTAAAATATTTTACTGACCGTTCCAAGGCGGTACTTCTTTTGTGGATCTTTTATGTTTTTGTTCTGTCTTGTGTTTGCTATGTTTTGTGCGCGTCTGTTTATATGTGCTTTGTGGTCACCTGCTGGGAAAGGGCTGACCTCTTGGCTCTCGTTTGTGGTGTCTTCTGTGAGTTTGTCACTTTCCTATTGGTATCCTGGGTCAGGTGTGGTACTTGATTGTATCGATTCCTGATCTTTGCACCATTACTTACTTGTATAAAAGGTCCTCTTAACAGCGCATCTAATCATCTACATGTACCTGCCAATATAAACCAAAATGGATGCAACTTGGTGGTCAATTCGCATGTTCTCGGGCAGGGGCGGATCAATAAATTATCGTATCAGTGGGGAAGGGGGGGCATGCCTGACTGATGCTTTAGTCGTCTTTTACTTACTTTTTACAGAGTGCTCCAATTAACAATTCCAAGTGAACTAAAATTTCCAAGGAGGGAGGGTGGGGAGTCTAAGTTTTTAGGCGCTGGGGGATAGAGATGGGGTGTGGAGGTCCTCATACTTATTCCTAAAGAAACCTATAACACTTTTAAATTTCCGGGGTGGGGGGCTCCAGATCTCCTGACCCTCCACCTCTCTATGGATTCAGAATTCAAGAGAATCTGTAGAAACCATAGTTACTCCGAAATATACGGTTTGTAATAGCCGCTTGTTGATTTATGTTCTGCTCTGGGCATAGTTCAATTATAACAAAGGACAATAACTTCTAAATTATGCTAAAAATAGTTATGGATCTTTGTTGACAGTATCTCTCCTCATCGAGATATATCTACCATTGAAGTTTCAAGTTGATACCTGTTATACATGTAGTTGTTGTGTTATGCTTCGGACACAATTTAAGTGTGAAAAATAACAAAGGGCAATAACTCCTAAATTATGCGAAAGAGAGTTGCGGTTCTTGTACACTGTACTTCTCCCCATCGAGATATATCTACCGGTGAAGTTTCTGGTTGATACCTCTTACAGTTTCTGTGTTAGGCTCTGGACATTATATTCGTAAATTCTCTACCTGAAGCTTTTCACGTGGAACCAACATGGGATAGGGGAAAAGATGGAACGCTTAGTCAAATGATTTAGGTCGTTTGTTGTTAGTCATTATTGTCGACACCCGGGGAGGGGCATTTAGCAGGGATTTTACCACAAATTTGGCCCCGCAGTGCAGGGCTTTGAAAATTGGAAAATTAAAAGCCCCGCTATTCTCCTGCCCTGAGGGGTATTTTGTTAAAACAGCAGAAACTCTTGATAGCTGTTCCTAGCAGCAATGAATGTGACTCTGACGATAAGAACTGGCCTCTGGTGGCAGAGACATTGCTTCTGCATAGTAATACTGACCCTATGCCTCTGGATAGTAAAACTAACCTCTAGTGGTAGTTAATTTCAGCAACCTTGAGTCTAAGGCTCATAAGTGAGATACCATTACTTGGAAACCCATGATTTTAATTATAGACCCTCTATGAAAAGGGGGTGCATATTTGATTCAGGATGTCTGTCGTTCTGTACATCCATCCGTTTGTCATTCCATCGTAATTCTTTCAGTTTAATACCTTGAGAACAAATCGATAGAAGTTTTTTTTTATCAAATTTTGTATAACATTTATATAGACAATATCCAAATTGGGTTTGTTAAACATTATTTTTCAAAAAATTGTAACAGAGATATGTCCCTTGATTGCTGTCAGAATTTCATCTAGAATTCATTTTCCGCTCAAATTGATAGAATTTGACCGACTTTTGTATGCCCATTGATATTGACAAGATGTAGGTTGGGATTGTTATTTGTAATTTTTCGCAAATTTGTAACCGAGTTATGGCCCTTGATTGACTTCACCTTTTCGTTTTCGCTCAATATCTTAAGAACAATTTGATATAATTTTAACAACTTTGGTATATGCAATAATATTGGCATGATCTAGATTGAGATTGTTATACATCATAATTTTTCTCTACTTTTAAACAGAGTTATGGCTCATTGATGTCAGATTTTTGTATCCGCTCAATCAAATGTGTGTGTAAATTGCTATTGACAAGATCTAGGTTGAGATTGTATTCTGTCAAAGTTCGCAAATTTGTAACGGAGTTGTGACCCTTGCTAATACCAGACTTTTGTTTTCCCTAAAATTGGAATTACACCAAAGTTTTATATACGCATTAACATTGACACTATCTAGATTGGGATTGTTATCTGCCAGTTTTCCGAATTTATAAAAGTTATGACCCTTAATTTAATTCTTAATTTCGTTTCTGCTCAATATTGACAACACTTGGTGAAATTTTGAATATGCTTTGATACAGACACGCTGTGATTGTACCTGTCAGTTTTCTCCAATATGTAGCTTATGGCCTTGAGTGATGCCGGTCCTAATTCCGTTTCCACTCGATATCGTGAGAGCAAATGGATGGAATTTCACCCAATTTTATATGGAATTTTACCATGGTCGGTTTTCATAAATTTGTAACAGAGTTATGGGCCTTGACTGATATTTTTACAAAATGAAATTCATTATAGCGGGGCTATAGTCAGATTTTCTGAACTCGATCTTGCAGAGGCTGTTGGCCGATCTTGGTCAACTTTTATGTGTATTGTCAAAAGCATAGCAGACAGTTGTACACTATTTGGGGACAGCTTTTAGCAAAATTGGATTTCGATAGAAAACTCACCCATTCATTTTCATCGCACCTTTTTAAAAACAACATTCATTCGCCATAAGTTGGCATACGCCCATTCTGATCAGGGTCTTTTCTTTTTGTGTATAAGGAAACCTTGTTTAGCATCTCTCTAAGCATTGAACACGCGGCGAAGACCCAGCGCACACAACAGATGCCTAAGGCATGCTGATATGAGTATTCGATTTGTGCACATGGTTTTCTGATGCTTTTGTGCAGATGCGGTTCAGTTTATCTAAAGTGAACTCAGCTCAGTCTTACATTTGAATATTTTGAGTTAAACAATATCCAATTTGGTCAGCTCGTATATTGGTCAGTTTTTACTTTGTCCCTTTTTCCAAAGGACCATATTTCCGGTAAAATATATATAAATTTAGGAAATTTTTAAGTTGGTGGGTTGGATATTTTCCGGACCAGAAATTTTATTGAGGGAAATGCCTTCTATATGACAATAGGTTATTTCACGGACCCTGCATTGATAATTTAGGATCCGTGGTCAATTTACGGGGTGGCGGGATACTACCGGAAAATTCACACAAAAACCTGAACTGCACCAACGCAAAAAAAAAAAAAAAAACAACAGTAGAAAAAGAATCGAAACTTCGCCATCTTGTTACTCGTGTTCCTTGAAAACAACAACAGAAAATGGAAAATAAAATGGAGAGGGTAGTGACCTATGCGACATACGAACTGATAAGCGTTTTCTGCTTTTCATTTTGTTTAAACTATCATATCGCTTTCACACAGCGAATATAATGGCACAGCTGTCTTCAACTCTTGCAGCAAGAAACCTGATTTCGGGGTTTCAGACCAGGTAAAATTCAAACCAGACTTCTCGTCTATGTCTTGAGGTTTTGTATATAGAAATCGCCGGTACAACACTATCTAAACAGCAAAATACTTATGTGCTGATCAGATCACACAGCGAGGAAGCGCAATAACTGTGCATTCAAACGGACACACTGTCGTGATTAGACTGTGCGGTTGCCCCGTCTTTTTGTTCTGGTGCTTCACTAGATGCACATTGTCAGTTTGTTAGTTTTATCATGCTATGGTCAATTAGTAAATAAAAGTTAAACAACAATCTCATGCACACATTCTGTACCTACTTAAACATTTCTGCGCAATTTACGATGCCAGTGCCATTTTAGATGTAGGACCACTTTAGATGATGCATAGGAATATAACGGGGACCATTTTAGAGTCTGTTTAGCGTGCCATAATAGATGCCAGCCGGGACCAATTTAGAGGCAATTTTGGACCAAAATAGATGCCAGGACCATTTTAGATGCAGGACCACTTTAGATGATGCACATACGTTCATTTTTTGCCTTTGATGAAAAAATACTCGAAAACAAAGCGGAAAAGCCTATCCAAATTTTAGATTACAGCCAAGTGTTATCTTATCAGAATAGATTGTGAAAGTATCAACAAACTTCACCGTACAGTTTTTTCAGAATTTGTACATTTGCAACTACATGTATACAGGGGGGACAACCTACGTCATAACATTGATCTCGTAAACACGTAGAACGGCGCCATTTTTGTTTTGCAAGGTAAGATTTTCCCTTCGTAAGACTACACAAATCAGTATCTGTGAAAACTAAGCAGTGCATGCGGTGCCTACAATCACTCTTGAACAGAATATATAATGGTCACGCCCAGAAATGCCATTGCCTTTGTAATAATTTGCCCACAAATATCGAAGCGGAAGACACAAGGATGATTTTAGCAGAGATGTAGTATACACATTTATAAAAATGACATATTTTACAGCTTATATCACCATTCTTACCAATATTTGTGTGATTGTAGTTACAAGTTGTCCTTGACTATCATTCATAACCATTATTTGCTGATGGAAAATCAAAGGAACATTCAAAGTGCCAATTTTGATCTCGTAAACACTTATTTTGGCATAGATGTCGGACCCCCATGTGTATACCCCTCATCGCGTAAATGGTATGATAAAAGCGTCTCCATATATACAACGTCAGTGTGTTCTAGGCATGAATGCATGTACCTTTGAACAGAATCGAGGTAGCATGCTCACTATAAAAGGTCTCCTAAAATTAGTAAGTGAGTATGATCAGGAAATACCACAATCACAAACCGCAGACAACTCCATGGCACCGCGAGGAAGAGCCACTCAAGCCTCGGTCACACGAGTTGGTGTGATCACAGAATCAGAATTTTGTCATGGATCTCGGAGAAGACTACTTAGGACCAGTCTTCGGGATTATCAACGACCAGTCGTTAAGGTTGTTTGTAAAAATGCATTCTATGATTGGTTGTGATAAAAAAAAAATTAGAACGGTCATGTGACCCAGCTGATGAATTTATAATCTTTATCGCAAAGGCGAGCAACGAAGGTTTGAGCCTCCGTACATGTACATACCTGTGTGTGCAGTCTCAATAGAGCCTTCGCTCCACTGATACAAACATTATGCAAATAGATAAGAGGACGATTTTGCTTAAGTACCGTTATCATATGAGCAGACAAATATATTTTTCCGAAAAATAATAATGAGCCAATATACTGGTGACTCACAAATGCGTGTCTGGCAAACAGTGAAGACCTAGATGAAAAAACGCATTTCATCAGGATCTACACTGTTTGATATGACAAAAGATCAATAGAGAAAGAAATACAATTTTATTTGAAAATTATAAGCTGTTTTGTTTGTTTGTTTGATTTGATTCTTCACGTCCCATCAACAATCGTTCAGTTAAACAGGGACGGGTCTTCCTGGGTTGAACAAGTACTAAGCTAGGATAAATGTGTCTTGCTCAAGGACTGTGACCCCTTATGTCGTAGTGAGGTCGTAGCGGAAACGTACAGAGCGTAAACCCCCCCCCCCCCCATTCCACTGGACGGCGATTCTGCTACGCTCATGGCGATCTAGGATTTTCTTTAAAATTATGCCAAATCGCCGCGGAAGCGTAGACTGCCACACGATTTGGGGACTTGACGCTTCCAGTACGCTTCTACTACGCTTCCGTTACGCTGCTGCTACGATCCCACTACGACAACGAAGATCTGGCTACGCTTAGTCTACGCTGACGGCGATGTAGCTGTGACCTTGCTACGACATTGACGATGGAGCTACGCTTTCGTTGCGCTTTTGTATATTATATCCTTTCGATATAGATACGATGCTCACGATGCCGCCACGATACGGCTACGCTTTTGAATATCTCACTGCGATGTGACAACGCTTTCGTTGCGCTTCAATTCCATGGCGATGTCGCTACGTAAATTTTGAGCAGGTCAAAACAGTCATCGTGAGGTGGCGATCGTCAAGATTCTGGTACGCTTCTACTGCGCTCTTGCCGTTTCTGCTACGATTCGTGTCATTTTGACCAAAATTTTGAATCGTAGTGGAATCGCCGTCCAGTGGAATGGGGGTTTTACAGATTATATGGCAAACCAAGGACGCCATGTGTTGAAAATATACTTATGTATACCACCGACAAATCTTGAGGGGAACTGATAGCTCAGTTGGTAGAGTACCAGACCCTTGATCGCAAGGTCGCGGATTCGAATCTCACCAGGGGCGCAGTGTTGTGCTAGGCCCTTCTTCATTTCTTAGTACTGGTTCCAGCGAGGAAAATGTCCCCACATGACTGAAAAATTGTCAACTTGGACGCAAAACCTCAATCCGAACAAATAAGACACTTAAAAAGATTCTTTTTTTCCAGAAATATAACCCAATTATAGTTAGGAGGCTGTTATTATTTGTAGCAAATGAAAAAAACTCTTACTATACTGACGGAAAAAAGAAACGCTGCAGTCGAATTGTGTCGGGTGTAAGATATGCAGCTTACAAGCAGGAGCATCACAAGCTAACCATGAGTAGAGTCCAGCATCGGGGTTACATGTATTTGGCTGATTGAGTTTTATTCATCAACTCAACTCATCTAACATACTTGTATATTCTAAGTTTTGTTACTTATATTATTTCCTTCTTAGTTTTTTATCCAAACTTTTCAATGTAGCGTTTCTTTTGTCCGTCAGTAGGCCTATATATATATATATATATATATATATATATATATATATATATATATATATATATATATATATATATATATATATATATATATATATATATATATATATATATATATATATATATATATATTTAACATCTTTACATGTCAACGGTATTGATACAACTTCGGGACAAAGTGGACCTACTATTGTGAAATATACTTAATATGAAGAGTTATGCTTTTACATATTGAAAGTGGTTCGAGGTGACAAAGGGGTATACATGAAATAACACTTTCTTAAACATGAATGCACTTTAATTTTATTAAAGTGATAAATATGCAAATCTCTCTCTCTCTCTCTCTCTCTCTCTCTCTCTCTCTCTCTCTGTCAGATGACATGTTCAACTTCAAAAAACTTTCAGTTTTTAACTAATCTCATCTGAAAGGCGAAACAAAGAAGCATGCAAATGTATTTATCTTAAGTTAAACTGGGTGCATTATGTGAGCCAATTCGTGAGAAAACCTTTGGTTTTATATGTAGGAAAACAAAGACGCTAAACAGCTGCCCCTCAACTGTAATGGTAAGAGCGGTAGCCTTCTAGCCCAGCGGTTGTGGGTTCGAGCCCTTGTCAGGAATGGACATATGTGTCTGCGATACTTAGGCGAAACACTTCCTGGAAAGTATAGGCTATGCCCGCCACGAGAGTGTGTTTTGTAACTCGTGCAACGCGCAGCTAAGCAGCGCAATTGATTTGCTACAATATGAAATACCTAGACAAGTTTTCTTGCGATATCACTCATATGCTACAGTATGGCTCTTCCTCGCGGTGCCATGGGGTTGTCTGCGGTTTGTGATTGTGGTATTTCCTGATCATACTCACTTACTAATTTTAGGAGACTTTTTATAGTGGGCATGCTACCTCGATTCTGTTCAAAGATACATGCATTCATGCCTAGAACACACTGGCGTTGTATATGGATACGCTTTTATCATAATGTTGACGCGATGAGGGGAATACATGTAGTAGCAAATGTATAAATTCTGAAAAAACTGTACGGTGAAGTTTGTTGATACTTTCACAATCTATTCTGATAAGATAACACTTGGCTGTAATCTAAAATTTGGATAGGCTTTTCCGCTTTGTTTTCGAGCATTTTTTCATCAAAGGCAAAAAATGAACGTATTTTGATTATGTTCAGAATCACAATTTCTTGCAATTTAAAGTTGCCCGTGTGTAAAAACTATATGAACTTTGCAGATACGGTTGGCATTTATAAATATCGACGTTTTGGTGCAAACATTTTAGAAATCGGTCCATTCATTCAAAAATTATTGCGAAAATACGGAGTTTTAATGGGCCAGAAAATAGCGTTAAAAACGCCAAAAACATGCCTTGCTCATGACGTCACAAAAATGACGTAATAAGTATGACCCGCAAACTAAACTCGGAATCGTCATCTCAGAAGATTGATGTATCCGCTGATATAATTTTTAGGTCTCTAACCTTGCAAAGCGATTTTGTTATCTTAGACCTTAATGAATTAAAATATAGGTTTTAAATAGTTTCTGTTCGATCATTAGTTTTATATAAATCGATTAAGTTACATGCATACTCGGGGGGGGGGGGGGGGGGGGAACTACCTATATATGACATAATACGGATGTGCTTGCCGAATAGCCCCCATTTTTCAGCGCTGCCAGGTGTACAATAAGCCCCCTTTTTCTATGAAAGTATATATGACTGGAACAAATTTTCATCTTTGGTATATATAAGATTCCTTTTTCTGACATCTCTGTCTAAAAATACACATATTTTTGCTCAGAAATTCAGCCCAGAAACCAAAAAATGAAACAAAATTGCAATATTTATTTGTAAACGACAGCAAAGAGTGTGAATAAAGCTCAAAGGACAGTATATGAATAGGTAAACATTATGTTCAAGATCGAGTATATGATTGGGGTAGGTTTTGAAATTCTGGCTCGCTCACCCGTACCGAAATTACCCCCAAGTTCCCCCACCCCCGAGCATATATACCATGTCGTCAAATACAAAGCTAATGCTTTCGACCTAATCATTATACATTTGTAAGTATAAGAAGAACAGTAAAACCTGTCTTCAGCGGCCTTTCAAAAATAGACAAAACAAAGGTCTTAAAGACAAATGGTAGCTTAATGAAGGTCGAAAGAATTTCAGAATGCTCAAAGAGAGCATTCTGCATTTCTTATGACCTGCGTTAAGCGATAATCGGTTTTGAAAACCCATTTTGGTCTTCTTTAAGGCAGGTTTTACTGTATGTCTCATTTCTAGTTTTGCAATCATCTCGCCGAGGAAGAGAGAGCTGGTTACTTTACTTTTGATTACTGCTTTCTTGCTGACGTGTGACTGTTATTGTTCTATGTCTCCTTCTCGCGGTGCCGTGGGTTGGTCTGTGATTGTGGCAGTTCTTGTTCATACTCACTTGTTTTTTAGTTAATACATGTATAGTAAACCTGTGTTAAGCGGCAATTCAAAAAGAAGACCAAAAGTTGGTTTTCAATCCCGATTATCACTTAATGCAGGTCAAAAGTATTGCAGAATGCTCCCCTTGGAGCATTCTGCAATACTTTCGACCTTCATTAAGCTACCTTTTTCCATTAAGTAAGTAAGTGTGCAAAGATCAGGAATCGATACAATCAAGCACCACACCTGACCCAGGATACCAATGGGAAAGTGACAAACTCACAGTAGACACCACAAACGAGATCCAAGAGGTCAGCCCTTTCCCAGCAGGTGACCACAAAGCACATATAAACAGACGCGCACAAAGACATAGCAAACACAAGACAGAACAAAAGCATAAGAGATCCACAAAAGAAGTACCGCCTTTGAACGGTCAGTAAAATATTTCACTGGAGGGCTTAAACCGGTTTAACGGCGCCAACCTCACCCTTAATTCAGATGTGGATCAAGACACATAGATATTTGGTTTGCATGAAAGACCCCTAACTTATCAATGCATCATCTCCTAAAACATATAAATCAAGATATAACAAGGAGATAATGCAAAGATAAGGACTCAACAGTAAATTAAACTGAATACCGGAGCAAAAGAAATCCAACAGGTAAACCCCGGTGGGCCCGACAAACAGCCAAAGCATCAGGCCCCCACCATCTCATCAATAGATAAGTCTTTAAGTCAGAACCATCATAGAGTCTGAAGTCCGACCCACCGGCGTGCAATTAAAGAGGAAAGCAAAGTTGCCAACAAACCTTTGTTTTGTCTATTTTTAAGTGGCCGCTTAAGACAGGTTTTACTGTAGATGGATTAAAGAAAAACAACTCATCGAAATATATGCTCTATGAAGTACTAAAATGGAGAACCGCATCCAGTGAGTGTAATATTCAGGATAGCCGAAGGGTTCAGATTAGAGTAAAAGTTATGACACACTGGCACCTATAGAATCGAATTTTAATCTGTATAAGACACACCCTACTTGTAAAGTATGTAATACGGGACCCGAAGACAAGGTAGAATTCACAACTCGACACAAGTCCTTTTGGAGAAGTACACATGTACACTTAACAAAATTTCTTATTGGTCACTTTTCAAACTCATTTTTTTCTGCCCAAGCGCTAATAACACTGAACTGAAATTTGCCTAACTATGTGCAGTTTATTGGACAAACGTTTAGCTGTCTTTCAGAAAAGCTGTCTTTCAATCCACAGTTTTTTGGATAAAAATGAAAAAAATCTGCTTTTTGAAGAAAAATGGTTTTGAATGAAGTTTTTATCAAATTAAAGTGCAGTTGGTAATAAACTGGTCTAGCCGACTTCTACAAACTCCAAACACTTGAAATTTTGAAGTTGATTTTTAAGCGTTTTTTAAAATATCACATTTTTCGGGATTTTTGAAATTCAACAGTAGCAAGCTAAACTTGTTGAATGCATTTTATGTTATCTGAACAAGATAGGCCATACAGAATAGATATTAATTCGTCCATTTTGTGATGACAAATATTTCACTGCTGCTGCGCACTTCCGGTTTGAATGTGAAACTTAAAAAAACAGATTATTACTTTGATGGCAATTTGCTTGTTTTTCTTTCAATTCCCAAACTAGGACAGTGATATCTAGTAGTAATGAATAATCACTGAATAAGGCGTATAGAACAGTGCAAATTTCATATGTCAATTGCATGCATAAGACTGACTTTCATATAGTTTCTACCAAATTTTTTGATAAACGTGACGACTTTGATTTTGAAATTGTCAATTTCCCATTTTTAGATGGTGATGTTCCTCGCTCTACATCCTATGGAGTATATATATCTCAACTCATTCGTTTTGCTAGAGCATCTAGCTATATTACTGACTTCAACATTCGCAATAAATTGTCAACTCAGAAACATCTTAAACAAGGCTACCAGTATCATAAACTTCGCAAAACCTTTTCTAAATTTTATAGACAATACTATGATTTGATATCTAAATTCCAAGTAGGACTTAAATATCTCTTGTGCCATGCATTTTCGGAGCCTGAATTCTATGGTGACTTGGTGTATACATTGAAGAAGATTGTTGGCTCTAATAATTTTTCAATGCAGTTCATTAAAATAATTTCATGTTATAAAAAGATTGGCTATAACACTAATGTATTGCAACAGACTGCATGCTAGGTGGTCAACCCTATCGCCGTTGGCAACTTTGCTTTCCTCTTTAATGTCGGACTTCAGACTCTATGACGGTTCCGATTTAAAGACTTATCTTTTGATGAGATGGTAGGGGCTTGATGCTTTGGCTGTTTGTCGGGCCGACCAGGGTTTACCTGTTGGATTTCTTTTGCTCTGTTATTCAGTTATCTTTGCTTTATCTTTTTATATCTTGATTTATATGTTCTAGGAGATGATGCATTGATAATTTAGGGTTCTTACATGCAAACCAAACATCTATGTGTCATGATCCACATCTGAACTAAGTGTGATGTTGGTGCACCATTTAACCGGTTTAAGTCCTCCAGTAAAATATTCTTACTGACCGTTCCAAGGCGGTGCTTCTTTTGTGGATCATTTATGTTATTTCTGTCTTGCTTTGTTATGCTCTCATGCACGTCAGTTTATTGATGCGTTGTGGTCATCTGCTGGGAAAGGGCTGACCTCTTGGATCTCGTTTGTGGTGTCTTACCGTGAGTTTGTTACTTTCCCATTGGTATCCTGAGTCAGGTATGGTACTTGATTGTATCGATTCCTGATCTTTGCACTCTTACTACTTTCTACCAATTTAGCTGCTGGTTGTGTTTGTCTTCATGTTAGTATGTAAAAGAAACGAGGTGTCCGAGTGAAGCAAAACATTTGAAGCTTGTTCGTCTTAAATCATGGCAGACAGGTATGGGCCCCAAGGGCTTTAGAGATCTGGGGAGAATGGCTATTTATTTTCAGGGAGCTTGGGAGCACTGGTATTTATTTAAGGGGAGCAAGCTCATAGTTTTGGGGATTTAGAGAGCTCTGCCAAAAACCAAAAAAATACATTCTAAAATCTCACATTAGCGGAAAAGCCTCCCTTTTGTTTGCTTTTTTAAAATCTCATTGGATTCTGTGGAGTTATCGCCCCATACCCCCTTTTAAAATATGAATAAATTTATTTTTGGACTAACATGTACATGGAGAAAAACATGGCGAATAATTTGGGGTGTTGCTGATTTATTATCCTTAAAATTGTTGATTTTAAGATAGATAATGGCGTTCTTTGGAACGCTCAGAATGCACCAGTTTGCACCATTTTTTTTCTCAAAATTTTCAGGGGGAGCATGCCCCCGGAGACCCTAGCACAAAGGTGAATCCACATCATTACAGAACTACCTACATGCATGGTATGTAATTCTCTCTCTATTTAATTAGCTGATTTTTATTAAACCTTTGAAGGATGTTGATCAGATATATGCTTACTTGGTGAAACTGAAATTATATTTTTCTATGTACGTCTTTCACTTTCCATGGAGCACAGAAGAGGGATGGGTCAGGGGACATTGCTAAACCTCCTTACATGTACACTTATGAAATAGAGAATACTAGGTGAGTGTCTTTTGATATCAAGTTTATCAGGCAAGGCTTTGAGAACGCTTCTTGAATCAAGAGGCTTGCAGAGCGATCCGACATGCGTTCTCGAAGCCAAGCTTGGTAAACATGATATCAAAAGACGCAAACCTGGTATTCTATTTATCAGTTTACCCATTGGTTCACTCTTCAAACTTGCGATTATGACGTTATTATCGATTTTGTGTGGATTCAGTGTCATTGGCGACGTCATTCAAAAAGTGCAACGTCATCATGACCTGATAAAGACACATGCAGTGAGAAAGCCAATGTTTATCAGGTCAACGTGCAAAAATGCTGTTAATATCAGAGATAACTGATAATATGCTTTCTTGTGCATTACGTCAGTTGATATATTTTTGATTTTGTTGTCTTCAAGCTCATGAATAGTAAGAAGAAACATCCATTTGACGTAATGCGCAAGTACTTTCCATCATTCAAATTTTCTATCTGACTTCACATCTTCATAGTATTTCCCATTCTCTTGCAAGAAATTTATATTTATTCCTTTTACTGGACAATAAAAGCCAATGCAAAGAATTTTGAAAAAAAAAATCACCTTCACGGAATAACAAAAAATAACTATAAGTAAGACGATTATGACAAATATTACATTTACGAGAGTCGTCTGTTCAATGGGAGCACTAGCAATTGTCTTGCTTTGGTTATGGACACTTTTGTTGACCTCAGGTGATGTACACCCTAATCCCGGAGCCTCTTCAATGTCGTCTAACAGCAGCTCATCTAATTTCTCAAATTCTTCGAATGACTCCTTCTCCTTCTTAAACACACTCAATTTATCAAAACATTTCTCTTTCATCCACTACAACGTTCAGAGTATTGCAAACAAACTCGATATCCTCACAGCAGAACTTCCTGATTTTGACATCCGTGCTTTCTCAGAAACCTGGCTTCACACTGCACTACAAACAGCAGATCTACTGATGCCAAACTTTAAACCACCGGAACGCAAATACAGTGCAAGGGACAACCACTGAGGTGTAAAGATATACGTTAAGGATTCAGTGCACTATACAAGAAGGAACGCTTGGAAAGGGCTGACCTCTTGGCTCTCGTTTGTGGTGTCTTACTGTGAGTTTGTTACTTTCCCATTGGTATCCTGGGTCAGGTGAGGTACTTGATTGTATCGATTCTTGATCTCTGCACCCTTACTTACTTTGGAACCCCTAAAATTGAGTGCATATGTATAGAAATCCAACCTAAACAAACACGAATATTGTTTGAACTATTTTATAGACCTCCTAATTCTGATGCTCTATATCTTTCTGCAATTGAAGATTCTATATCTCTAGCTCTTGACACTCAAATCAGTAATATCATTGTAACTGGTGACTTCAATCTTAATGTACTAAATCCACTTACATCCAATATAGTATCTGACATATGCACAGTTCTCTCTGTATCAAACTATCACTGAGCCAACTCATTTTACCGAACATTCTTCTTCTTTTATAGACGTAGTTTTCACTAGTGATAGATCCAACA